>VWZD01002525.1:0-560270 GCA_013396695.1 Sakesphorus luctuosus
GGGGGGCGGTGCCACCCGCTCGCACTTCCGCGGCGGAGGGGACGGTGCGTGGTGCCCGCTGGCCGGGCCGGGCCAGAGCAACCAAACCAAACCACACCAAGCGTTGCCGCAGCGGCGAGGGGTGCGACAGCCGCGGGGCCTGAGCTCGGGGGAGGCCGTGCTGCCATCGCGGGCGTGCAGGCTCCCTGCGGAGCCGCGCTGTCTCCAGCGTCCAGCGAGCGGCGGAGGCGTTTCTGACTGCCAAAGTAGCGCACCTTACAAGAAGAAAGGGTTTAATGTTTACACAGGTTAGAAACGGATTTATCCTCACTCTTCACTCCCGAGTATGGCTTTTATTGATTTCATTTATAAACGCAGCAGCAGCATGCTTCCTGGTCTGCCCTTACTAAGTGATGCGGGCTCCTGCAGCTGTAGTAAGAATCAATTTCTTGTTTATAAACAAAACTGTAAACATTCACTTCGTACTGTGCCAGCCTCCAAGATTATTTAGTTTCTTTCGTTGCTTTGGACAGCCCAAATCCATGCCAGCTTTTCTGTCTTTTGAAAATAAAGCTGCATTTAAAATAGCTGACTAAAAGTGTGTTACCTCCTGGGGAGACTGGTGTTAAACAACGCTTGTGACCTGCCTGAAAGAGAAACCTGAGCTTCAGATGAGTTTGTCAAAAGTTGTTTTAAACTTTAAATTGACCATACTATCAGCTGAGCAAGGAGACGGACGGAGTCAATCTTCAATTCTGGTTGCATTTTGCAGTGATAAAGGAGATAAGCAAGACTGCTGAGCCCATACAGTCTTACTGAAGTTACTTGGTTCAAAAAGAGTTTAAAAATGCTGAGGAGTTTGCAGAAGAACATCTTGATGAGGATTTAGTTTTGTAGAGCTTGCAAAATTCGTGCTTATCGTTGCCATAGAGTGTATTTTAGTATTTGACTCATTAATCTTCGTGTATAGAGTGATGCCATCTACTTAGTTTTCAGTAAACTGATGTTGTTAAAGAACAAATTATTAAAATAAGTTTCCAACCAAGAGTCCATCCTGGATTGTCAGTAGTAGAAACTGTTTTGCCACAGCCTCAGTGCCTCCTATAAATCTAGGAGTGGATATTGTCTTAACAATAATTGGCAGATGGATATGATCGTATCAAAGAAATGGGAATACCCTGATGTATAATTGGAGTTCAGTGGTGATTTTTTACACTTCAGTTCTTCAGCTGTTAGACATTATCCTCTTTTCAGGGAAGGGAATGCAGTTGCTAATTGTTTCTGAAAGTGAAATCAGACACCTCCAAATCGATATATACGAGCTTCTAGAAGAATTGATATCCTGTCCAAATAGTTAAGACTTGTATTGACTATTCAGGATCTCAATTGTTCCTCCCTGCAGTAGTTTATAGATCTTGCCAAGCTAGATGGAACAGAGGAGATGATATCAAGAGCAACCTGCTTTTCTAATTTTTAGGATGTGAAAAACAAGGGTCTTACCAGTGACCTTGAAGTCAAAGTAGAAGCATAACAACTTAATTATTAATAGCAGTGATTGTCAAATGGTATAGTAATTTAACTTCTGCCCTGCCCTCTGGATCCAAGAAATATTAGGCAGCTTTCTGTTAATTTTCCAGTCTTTATAAGACTTGACTAAAGCCTTCAAATAATTTTGTACATGAGGTGTTTATTGGTGATGGTGACATTGTTTTTTTCAATCACTTGTGCTCTCATCATCCCTTTGCTTTGTTCCCTAATCATGTATTCTTCTCTTGTCCTGCAGAACCTTTAACTCCAACAATAAATACCTCTACTTTTTAAAACCTCACTGCTAAGCCAGACACATGCAACTCTGAGTAAGTTTATTACGTTGTTGGTCTTATCTCTACATTACCATTGCTATTTCATTGCGTATATTTGCATTGAATCATTAAGATTCCTTCTACCACAGTGCTCCTTTAGAATGTTCACTCTGCTGTTATGGGATTCCTCCCCTGATGTTTTGTACAGAAAGAAAATACTCAACCTTTTAGCAGCACGTCTTTTTCCTGTGAACAGGACAAGTGTTGTAAATATGACTTGTAGAAATGAGCTTGTAAGTCTTTAAAGTGAGTGTTAGAGTAATAGAGAAAGCAAGATAATTTTTTAAATTAACAAAACTTCAGAAAATTGTGGAAAACATAACCCTTTTTCTTTTCCATCAGCATATCATGATTGCAAGAAGCAGCCTGATACATATGTAGAGCCACTAGTTTATTATACATGAAAGCAAGTGCCAGTTTGATACTTAGGCCTTCCACAATTAGTAACAGATTGCTTTTCATTCTGTTATTTTACCCCTTTCTCCCTGGTTCTCCTAATGCTTAATATTTTTCTCTGTTTTCTTCTTATTTGCTGCTAGGAGTTAGGCCAGAAAACCAGTGTGACTTATGAATGGAGAGAGACTGAAAAGCAAGCTCTGGCTGTATTTGATTTGATTTGTTTGTAAAGTCTTTCCTCGTAGAGAAATAAGGTGTGATACATAAATAGCACAGAACAGAACTGTTCTCTCCTAATTCTCAGTTCTTTTATCTAGAGCTGGGATAAACTGTGAAAGTCATTCTTCTAGACCAAAAGGACACCACCACCTCTTTTATTTTTTTCCCCAATTCTATGGGCATCAGTGGCTGGGCGATGAATTGAAAGCAAAGTTCTCCCTAGGTACCTAGCTGTAGGCATATAGCTATAATTCTTTCTGTCCCTTAATTAGTATATGTCATGCCGACTGGGCTAGGCAGGATTAGAAACAAATGTTATGTCTTATTTGCTATAAAAAAAGGTAAGGTAGTACTACAGTTGTTCTGGGCAGGAGGTATTTATCTCAGTTTCATCTGTAAACTGTTACACTTCTTTAAGGGATTCTGAGAGAAGCTGCAAATGTCCAACCCACTTTATCTGTGATACAGCTACTAAAACAAGGGATAAAAAAATGTGCTCAAGCCTAGGAGTCTGAAAATCCTCTGCTATTTTGCTGCCAGAGCAAAAGCACTATTAAAACGGTACTACCTAATAAATCTGATTCTAGATGGCAGAAGTTAAGACAATTGCTTGGCTTTCTTAGACAAGAAAACCAAATTAAACTGCTACATTCTTCTGTTCACAGGGATTTGAAAGAAAAACTTGACATGGGAAAAAACACCATGAGGCTTCTCTGTGCTTCATTTTCTCTTACCATGATTTGCTGGCTATGTGAAGGTACCTTGTCAAAAACAGATGCAAAGAAAGGTGCTACAAAAGAACTGGAAGTAAAAGTAAGAGAAATAACTGAAATATTTGTCTTATCTAACATACCGAATGAACTAATTGGACTCTACTTCTGTGTAAACAGTGTTAGTGCTTTTCCATTGAAGTTTATGTTTACAAATAAGACTCCCTGAAACTGTCCTTTCCTTCAGCTTTTTGAAGTGTCACAATTGGTTCACTCCTTGAACCAATATGATGTAGACCTCTGGAACTTTATCTCTCATGAAAGCTGCAGAAGCAGGGAGTTTTTTTCCCTTCAGGAAATGTACCTCCATCCCTTTGGAAGGTGGGGAATAGTAGTTTGGGCCAAGAGCACTAGATCATTTACTGATGGAATGGAGCCTTGCCAATGGGAAGGCTGTATCCTGATGGAAGAGTTTGAAGAGCCTTCTAATCAGCAGTTCAATTGCAGACAGAAATGATTCAGGGGCCCACAGTAATTAGAGCAAGCAGAAGCCTCTCTTCACTTTCTGAGCCTGTTATTGTTTCCTGTCATTATGCATATACATCTCTCATTGTCTGTATTGCTTGCTTGCTCAGCATCTACCAGGAAGAAAATCTGGTCTGCAAGTAGTGAGGATAATACAAAATGTTAAGACAGATCACATCCCTAAAGTCCTTACACTGAATCAATAGGTGGTTTCTGTGTACTCACCAGGCACACCTTATTAGCTTTTCTCACTCTGTTTTTGTCTGCTAAAACAATTTGTGCTGGTTTAGTTGAAGGATGTTCGCTAAAGAAAGGTGATTGAAACCTTGACCTTCAGTAAGCACAATGCAGCATTCTCAAACTAAAATAAAAGTTGTCTTCAAAGTCTTGGTTAAGAACTCCTAATGCCATTTTATTATTTTTGAGCATAATGTGACAGAAAGCATTGGTTAGAGAATAGAGCACCATCAGCTGTCATGAATGATGTTCTTTAATCTTATCATGTCTTGATTTTTTTGGTGTTTACATGCTTTTTGCCTTCCAAACAAAATAAGTTTATTGAAAATGACAAATCATTTCTGAGGACTTCCATGTTTCAGTTTTACATCAAACTGCTCTGCATGATTTAAAATGATTTCTCAGAGTTTAATGAAGTAATTTGTTTTATTGTTGCTTTTAAAGTCTGTTACCACTGAAAGTGGCTGTTTATTACAACTACTTCTGATAATTGTCTTCTCTCCACAGATACTGCATTCTGATAAAAATGTCCAGGATCGTGGACTGGTAGTTGTGGATCCAAAAGCAAAGGATATTATACGGGAACATAGAAGTTATTGCTCCAAGAAGATGAAGGAAAGACATTTCTCAGGAGATGTTCTGGGATATATTACTCCTGTAAGTTCATACAATGAATAAAATTTATGCTTTGAATGAGTATGCAGCAGATTTTATAATAATGGGAGCTGCTGGTCAAACACAAATAGCCAGAGGTTTCAGCGGTCTCAAACCCTTGTTCTCTCATGAGTCTCTTGGAGGATGTCTAGGTCATATTGGTTTTCTTCTCACTGTTCTTGAAGAATACACTCAGTGCTGATAGCTGGGTGTGCAGCTGCACTGTGAACTGCAGGTTGTGTCCTGGGTGCGGGTAAGTGATGGGAGCCCCAGGCCAGAGGATGTGAGCTGGTGCCAACCCTTTGCATCACAAAGAGCACGGGGACTTGTGGCACCCAGGTGAGCTGGTGCTCAGGTACAGCAGGAGCTGATGACTCAGCAGGAAGACCCCAGACTGTCACAGGCATAGACTGTGAGGGTATAAAATCCTGGGGATTCCTTTATTGAGGGTCCCACCACAAGTAAATGGCTTTAAGGATCTAAACATCTGAGACTGTGCAGTGGGAAACTCAGGGCTAGGCTGGTAGGGAAACTTGTCTAACTGTGAGTATGGGGTTTGCAGGGAGTCAGGGGGGATACTCCTCGGGGCACTGGAGCCACCCAATGTGAAGGGACTTTGGTCTCAGCAGTGAAAGTCTGGAGTGCTGGGAGTGTAACTGCCAGAGTGGCTCTTGGATGGCCAGGCAGCAAAGATTCCTTGACACCGGTTATAGGGATGATAGTATTCTCTTGTGGTGGATGAACCAGGTGAAGCTGCAGTGAAATCTGAATAGGGGGGCTACTACGTGTCCTCACACTGCAGCTGGCGACTTGAACCTTCTAAATCAACAGTAACAACTATATGCTGCTATCAAACTGTTCTCTTTTGCTATCCTGTCTGACTATTATTCAAAGCATTCTTTCTTGAATAATAAATGTTTCATCCTTTTGTTTAGGGATGGTTTTCACTTGTTTCAGTCCTACACTGCTCAAAAGAGAAATAGGTACCCTATAAATTTTCACCTTTCTCAGGTTCTCTTGAACATAAATGCGGAGCCTGTAAATGCAAAATTGTGTTGAAAACTACATGTGAGTTCCTATAGTAAGAACTAGCACAACTTGAAGCTTATCTTTCATGTAGCTACCAGAGTTTCCAGAGTACTTTCTTATTTAAATAAAAATCATGTCCCAGAAGGTTTCCTCAAATGAACAAATAGAGATCTAGCAGATGTTTACATTTGTATTAAAGAGTTTCTATTGGTCAAATGTAAAGTGTTTATTTTGCTTCTGAGTCTCTCATTTTTTTTTCTCCTTTATTTTTCAAGTGGAACAACCATGGCTATGACATTGCTAAAATATTTGGAAACAAATTTACACTAATTTCACCAGTTTGGTTACAAGTGAAAAGGAGAGGGAAGGAAATGTTCCAGTTCACTGGGCTCCATGATGCTGATAAAGGTGTGTCTTCTTTTTCTTTGAATATGCATTGCAATATTGTTGCAGACTAGGTAGCTTTGGTATGTGGTTTGTGTGGGCTCTACCTCATGGTGAATTACTATTATCCGTTCCATTTTTGGGGAGCTTTTTTCAAAGTGAACTTCTTTCCATTCTCACCTGCTATCACATGTATATGTAGTTTATCTCTCAAAAAAATAAGTGGGAAGGTTGGCTTTCCCACCTGGCTGTCTACAAAGCCCCTCTTAAAGAAATAAAGGGACAGAGTCTGTAGAGACAGAAATAGTCTTTGGTGTGCAGTTGTTTACCTGTTGTGGGTTTTGTTTTTTCTTTTTCCTTTGCAAAACCCTTTAGATAAATTTGTTTTGTAAATGGAAGATAAATTTAATTTGAAGAGAACTTTTTCCTTAATTGTCAAGAAAATTGGCAGCAAGTTCAAATTTCCGCTGATATATACTGGATTATGGTTTAGAACTTAACTGAATGTGGAATTTTATTTGAAACAGCTATGACTCTTACCATGTTGGTGCCTACTAGCAAATTCATCCTAGTGCAATGACTGCCAAGAGGAGTGGATGGGGCACTTTAAAGCAGCACCTAAAAAACCCCCATTGCTCTCAGGTGACATGTGGTGACTACAAAAGTGTTGTTCCAAGTAGGCAGTAAGGTGGTTTCCATAGTGAAGCAGAACTAAGCAAGAGGGGAAGGGTCTGGGAAGGCACTATTGCAAGACTGAAGTAAATCCTAGTTATGTTGTGGTACAGGTTAATACCTTTGAATTCTGTGAATCAGAGGATGTTTTGGTTTGTGTTGATTGTGACTAGTAGTCAGTGGCAACAAGATATGTATGATGAATCTATGCTACTTGATTTGAAGAATACTTGAAAATATATTGTCATTGTCAACATCATTTGTATTTTAACCTTTGTCTTAATTAATACTGTTTGACAGGCTGGATGAAAGATGTCAGAAAAACCTCCAAAAACATAAAAATAGGTGAGCCTCTGGTTTGTGTTTGCTTGCTTTTCTTTCCTTCTTTAACTGTCAGCAGACCAAAGAAAGGCTTTCTTCCATGTGTGTATGGGAGAAAGGGAGTTTACCTTAGCACAGTTGTGTGAAGGAAGGTGTATGAGAAGAAAAATAAAAGCAGTTAACTATAGATTGTTAAGTAACTGAAGGGTTGACCCTCTTGATGCCTTAATGTTTTAGCTTAACCTCTTGCCTCTGGATAAATCTTGGTTCTCAGAGTCCTCACTGGAGTCATACTATGTATGTAACATGGAATGCCTCCCTGGGGAAAGCAGTCTTCAAACTTGTTGCTCAGGGTTCTGTGTAGTTAAAGAGAAGAAAAAAAACCAAACTGAAGTCAATCAGACTTTCCTGCATGATAGTAGAAAAGTCCTGCTTTGTTTCTTCTTCCCTTGAAGCTGGGAATTCATGGGATGTGCTACAGTATGTGTCTTTAGGGAAAATGGCAAAGATTACTATAGAGATTCTACTGTGCCAGACTTCTTACATTTGTCTATAGCAAGAATTCTGTGGAACTGTGAAATGCTTCTTGATTCAGAAGGGAGTATGGAGTTTGAAATGCATTACAAAATTTGAAAGCTCAGTCAGATATTTTAAGGTACTTCATCTGCCAGAGGATAAAGGCTTTGAAATCTCTATACCCTTCTAAAATACTCCTTTACATCTTTTGTAGTTAGAAAGGGCTTAGACAGAGCTCCAAAAGAGTTGTTGGTTTTTCCAGTGGGCATAATTATTGATTATTCCAATAACAATTTTCCTGACTGTCTATGTTTTTAATGTTTTGTGTTTTTAGAAAAAGAAAATACATGAGCTCAAGTGCCTGTTTTTTCCAAAAGTAAAAATTCGTCACATGACCTTCATATGAGTAGAAAAGTGAAGTAATACAGGGCTGAGTACAAAAGAATAAATTAGAGTTTGAGGTGAACTTTTCTGTGTTGTTATTGTGGTAGAAGAGATGCACAATTTACACATTGCTGTCTCATGTTGGTGCTGTTTTAACCCTCCAGTTGGGGCCCTAAATGGTAGTTCAATTAAGACAGTTCAATCAAATCAAGGTACCTTTAATTAAAACTTGCGTAAGTGTGACCTTTAGCTAAACTTAAAATGAAGAAGAAGATTCTACAGTGTCAATGTATCTATACTGCTGAAATTGGTCAGAAAGAGCAATGACCTTAGTCATGTGATATGATGTTTCATGATATCTCTGCTTGTATCTGCTATATTCTGTTTCTTCAGAAATATTCCAGTGTAGATAATAAATTCTTAATTTTCACTGCTTATTTATGACTTTGCTTGATAGTGCCTCGAATTTTGTTTGATGGCTGGACTTATCAGGACTTTGAGAGTATTTTTGGCAGTGAAGATGAGATAGAGGAGCTTTCTAAGAACATGGTTCTGTTAGCCAAGGTAAAAGACTTTTTACGATATTTATAAAGTAATGTGAGGTGATTCCTTTTGTAATGGATGTTTTCCCATGTCTATTGATTTTATATTCTACAAAAAAAAATTCTGCTCAAAACAATAATGAAGCAGGATGCTTAATAACATATTCTAGTAGGTGTCCACTTCCTGTAAATATGAAGTATAGGAACATTCAAGTACAGTTAACTACAAATCTAATGTGAGTCTACATAAGCCTGATCAACATAACCTTGCTAAGTTATTGTTGGCAGCTGCAACATTGACTTTGGCCTGCTATAAATTGCCTTCTTTTACATTTCTATTACAAATATAATTATTAAGCAAGGGCTAAAGTGCCTAGTGGAATTTTCTGATGGGCAGAAAAAGGATCATGAGTGCAATGAATGCTGGTTTCTGTACAGGAGTACATTCAGGCTCAGTGGCTAAAGAGCCACTTTTAATACCAAGAATAAGTCACTGGATATCTGTTACTGAACAGTTTCGCTCAGGACTGATAAACCAATTTTCTCAAAATATTAAGAGGCTGGGGAGAGGAGAAGAAGAATTTCTTTAAGGAATGGTTACTGTTTGCTAAGGTTTTCTGGGCAGCCCCTTGTTTAATGGCTTTAGAGCTATGCATGCATAGGACTAGGCAAGTTGTACCCAAAAGACATTCTGCTTTAGTGTTTGATTCATGACAGCCTACCTAATTATTGTCAGAATAAGATTTCCTACTGGATCCATGAGGTGAATCTTACTGTGCTCTAGAGGAACATGGATGTAGAGCTAAACTGAGTAGTTTCTTAAAGTTTGTAACCAATACATCAATTTTAGGATCTCAGTAACAGTTGACCTCTTAAGGAGGTCAACTCAAATACAACAGTATCTTTGATCATGCTTAGCATAAGTTACCACAAGTGAGATTAATTGTGGGAAATATTTGGAATCATGCCTATGCCAATTTAGCATTTACATCTTTGGACTTGAGCTAATTGGTTTTTTCCCCCAATATACAAATAAATATGTGTCAAATGTTTTGCTTAAAAACCATCTTTCAGTAATGTCTGAATTTTTCCAATCCAATAATGGTTTATTCTGTAAGAGTAGAATTCATGGATAAGTAATAGAGATTTTCACCTCTTGCATGTTTGTTAAAGAATTTGTTCTTTTCTTGGACTTCTTCATGAAATGCTGCATTAAAGGTGAAGCTGGTATAAGAATGCAAAACATGTTCAATCTGTTAACAGTACAAGAAAAAACAATAACTGTGTGCTTTGATGCTGTATTATCGTATCTGATAGAATCATCATGAATAAGCATGGTCATTAACTGTATATTGTTGTCAATTCCCTTTATTTAGAATGAAAATTTTGATGGTTTTGTAGTTGAAGTTTGGAGTCAGCTGGGAAATCAAAAGCAAACGTGAGTATAAGTCTCTAGGATGCCATTCCTAAATGTCTTTCAAAGCATCGTTTTCGTTTGTCCATGCTGAATTGAATTTATCTTTATAAATGAATACACTTCTTTCTAGATCAACTAAAGATTGTTCTGCAGAACAACTAAAGATTGTTCTGCTTACCTTAGAATGAAATAGAAGAGTTTACTCCGCCCTAGATGAACTCAAAGTTTACATAATAATCTTCACAGTGGACTTAGCAGGGCACATTATCCTTTCATATCTGAGTTCTGCACAATATTACTGTTGTACAAGGGTGAAGAGGGGACCTCAGTTGCACATTCACATGTTGCCACTGGCCTTTATCATAATGTCGATTGGTTTGGGTTGCTGGGTGAAGCTTGGAAGTGTGCAGTGCTTTCAAGACCACCAAATTTGAGTTGATAAGAAACCTTCCAAACCCTTATACAGAGAACTTTTAGACATATGAAACTAAAACCAAAATCCTCAGCCTGAAGTAAATCTAGGGAGGAACTGGCTTGCAGTTCTTGCAAGCACAGTGTATTTTAAACTTTGGAGTAGTTGGTCTACCTTTTGGTAAGTCTGCTATGAAGTTTCAGTGAGTTTGCATTTATTGTAGCTCCTAGAACTAAAGGATTTCTGTATATTAAACTGTCTCATGACATATTACATTCTGTTTTTCTTGAGCAAAAGCCCAATGGCTGTTCAAACAACTTGGACAGAGTGAAGGTAAGGCAAGCTACATACTTCTGCTTCATGAGGAAAAGGCAGAATATGTGGTGAAATGAATGGTTCAATGCAGCAATCTGAAGATTTTGTGTCATTTCTCAGGAAATTCAGGTATCCATTTCTGTAAAGCACAGTATTTTTACCAGATCTCTGTTGCTTAAAGTGTCTAGGAGAAAGCAGTTTAAAGACAGCTGCACAGAATAAAGATTCATTATGAAAGACTTTCACCTTTCAAAAGTAGTTACTTTATTAAATATTCTGTTTAGGGAAAATGCTGCTGACTGATGGCATATAAAAGTTAACTTCTCAATCTGAGTGTGCTATTTTCCCTAAAAAATTAACACTTGGGAACAAAAAATTAAAACTACACAATCCTTGTAGCTTTATTTGGGCTCTGCCAATTGCACTGGAATGAGTAATCCTTAAACTAGATGCTCTAGCTCGTAATTAGGTAATTTGCCAAGTTGTTCCTAAGAGTTGATCTCTATACTGAGCTCTGAACCTATTGCAGTGTCTTAATAAGACAGCCAAGAAGGTGATTTAAGCAATTAGTAACTGCCAGCCAGAAGCTGAGTGTAGTGGTCATTTTATCTACCGTGCTTACTATATTTCACTAAAATTGATGCCTTTCCTGTTAGTTAATTTAACCCTGTGTAATTAATTTTAAGACTCACTGAAGATGATTTTAAGCACACTTAAGGCATAAAAGTGCTGTATCCCAAAAGACAAGCATGAGCAAAGCATACTTTTCTATTAGCTCCAGGGTGAGTTTATTTGTGGCATAGTGAAAATGTCAGGAGTGATGCTGATTTAATAGAGTGGGTTTGTCCCATCTTGTGTGATAAAATCTGTTTGTACTAGAGGAGGCACTGCTGTTTAGTTGGTTTAGCCTCCAGTACCTGAGTGTTGTTTAGGTGAAGCACCTCTTACAATATTCACTGTCTGTCTGTTATTGATAGGATTGGGGTGTATTTTCCATAACTTCAGAGGAGAGAGTTAGTTGCGTACAGTAGAATGGTAACTGCATTCTTTGCTCTGAGTTGGTAATATTTGATTACATGTGGCCACCTGTGAACTACACTTTAGGATTATCCTAACTAAAAATGGGTAAGATTGTACAGAAGTTAGGAACTGCAAATTTTCCTCCATTTAAAGACCACTTTTGATTGAAGTGCTTCATTGTAAACTGTGGGGTTTTCCTCGCTTTATTGCCATTTCCCTAGAACTGGTTAGAGTGTTTAAGTTGCACAATGCCTTGGGTTGGGCTTGCCTCCTTAGAGAGAGGCATTCTGAGCAAGGACCAATGTGTAGAGAGAAAGCTAAAGCTGGACTCGTGTGTGCAGTAACAGCTGTTTGTGAAAGCAGGAGAAATCGCATCATTACATGGAAATTTTGTCTCATGATACTTCTAAGTTATGGGACCAGGTCCTCATTTTGCGATTAAGTCTGTTTGCCTATCACTTGCTTTAAAACTGGATTGCTTGGCTATGTAATGCCCCAGGCATTTTCTCTATCAATATTTTTTGGGCTGCTTTGAACAGATCTTAAGGGGCAGAATTAAGTGAATTTAGCACCTTGGCAAGCCTGTATTTTTGTGGCATGGTACGTGCTGTTACTTTGGGATCCGTTAATTTCCTTTTGAGTAGCAAAACAGAGTTAGTTCTGATAAACAGGTAAGCATGAATGGTCTCTTGCTTCCCTTGTCACTGTCGAAAGAGTTGGAGCAGCCCAATGTCCTCTTTAGCCCACAGAGTGGCAGTATTGTAACATGATTCATACCTGATCTTCCTTCAGGTTGCGTCTCAAAAGTGACAAACATCAGCAATAAAGCACTTTCTTAAGCTTGGAAGGCTGGGTGTTAGTTGACAGGTAGGTGTCAGCACAGAGATGAATCCTAATCCTCTGGAGATGTGAAGTGTTCATAGAACAGTATTGTGTATGCTCCAAGTAAAGCACCTGTCTCAACTGCTAGGTACAGCGTAGCCTTTGCTGATTCAGATCCTTCAAGGTCAAACATCTGAAAGTAGCTAAACCTATTTCTACGTAAAGGGACAAAAGGTCATAGTGATGCTCCTAGGAACAGATAGTTTGCCTTCAAATTACTTTCAGAGCAGTCTGACAATGTAAGGAGGTTTGCTGAGCTAATACAGTTTATTCATATTATTTAAAGAGAACATGATTTAGTTTAAAAATAAAAGAAAAAATCAGATTTTTTTTTTCCCTGAAATACAAGGAATAGTCTCACATAAGCAGTTAGCAACAGGTTATTGAAACTCAGCACAGGTGCATAAAATATATGGGAATATGCTGCAGCTGCCAACTTGCCTTATGAAGTGTTAGAGCCATGGTGTGGATCTAAGGAAAAATGTTTCATAGATAATCACTATAGTTTTCATTTTTCAAAACTTAAAGTAAGTGGACACCTAGCTATTAAATTAAAATGACACTTGATTTTTCTGTGTATCTCATATATCTGTGTTGAGGGGAAAGCTATGGAAATGATTCTTGTCATGTTTTTACCAGTGTTATGGAAAAGATCTGTGATTCTGACCAATGCATTGCCTTAGTGGTGCAGGAACACTTAATATAGCACAGCTTTCTTTCTCTCTATCTATATCTTTAAAATGACTAGAAAGGGGGATTTGTTCATAGAACTTCTTTGGCTGATAAGGTGTTTCAGCTACTCAATCAGTATCCTCTCTCTACAGACAATGTGTAGTGAGACTTTTTAGCAGAGCACACCTTGAAGCAGATGAGTCTGCGAAAGAAACTGAAAACCTGCAAATTAGTATCCTAACTCACTAATATATTGGGTACGGATGTAAATACCACTTGATATATCAGAAACCTGGATTAATTGCAGCCAAAGCTCTCTTCCCAGTAGACCCCAGCTGAGCAAGTGTCCTCATGAGATACCTTTTTAAGTAGCTGAACTTGAATATAAGATGGACATCTTCATAAGATATGCTCTCCCCATTGTCCTCTCTTGGGGGTTGAAACTCTGGATTGCCTAAAGACTTTATGAAAATTAAATTCTGTAAGTATGTTCATGTGAAAAGGTAACAGGGTTAGCTCTTCTGTAACACAGAAACCCTATGTCCAGCCTCTTTAAGGACCTCTGGTCACTGAGCATTTTTAAAATTAGTTAAATTTAGACACTCCTCTGTCAGCCTTTTGCATTTTTCTAGAAAACCTTTATTTTTCTGCATACTCACTTCAACTTTAGAAATAAGTGAAAATTCTTCTTTCAAGGCCCAAGGAATTATCTAAAATGGGCCTCCAGTTTCCTGTTTATTCTAGCTGGCTTTACAGATGAGGTGAAATGTTTCTAAGAAGTTATGTTGCTAGCATCCCCTAATATATAAAATTCTGTGGTTTCAGTCTCACTATGAATCTTCTGATTTATGTCTTAAGCAGAACTAACTTAGTCTGGTTTATCTTTTTTTTCAAGAACAAAAAAATTTCCAATCGTTCTCATTCTGGCTTAGGATTGTTCTGTACTGCTCAGCAGACTGAAGTTTTAAATGATTTCAATCTTTTGTGCTGCTTTCTTTTGTGTACTCATTTAAATGTTGATTTCAGCAACAGTATCAATTTTTACAAGAGAATTATGTGCCTAAATATAGCTACCTGGTTTCATGTGAGATACCCTAAGCAGCTTCCTCTCTGGCTGTTCATGCAAGATCCTTGATGCCTGGAGTCTTACACAACAACCTGTATGCATGCTTTGTATTCTTTCAGATGTATAAAATGGCATTAGGTTCTTCTGTTTAGGTTCTTAGATTTAGAAATACCACTTGTTCTATTTGAAGAACCTGAATTGTCTTGATATCATGTGTGTGAACCAGGTCAGGCTCTTGTAGGCATCTAATGGAGGTACTTTGAAGTACCCTGTATAGCACTGGTACCTACTCCTTCACTGTGATTTCTGGGAATAGAATTATTAATATACAAATTACAGAGACATCAAATTTAATGTGAGATGAAGGACTGCATCTAATTGATGCTGTTTCCTGTCATGCTAGCAATGGTTGCACAGTGAAAAAGTATTCAGCTACCCACTTTTTACCCTTACATATAGAAACTCAGTCTCCTAATAAAAATCTAAATGAGCCAAGATATCCTATGCAGATGCCTCAATTGTAACGTGTTTTGTTGCTTCTTATAGTTTAAATCTGCTTCTTAATTAAATAACTTTTTTTCCTAAAACTTTCTAGCCCATTTTTGTAATAAAATATTCCAAATTATTCATCCTGTGGCATTTAAGTTTAGAAATGTTCATGGCAGAAATATTGAGAGCTGAGCAAGCACAGGCTATCCTGCTTATTTAGTTAACAGCTAGACAGGACCATATCTCATTCACTAATCTCAATTGTGGGTTTACCAGGTGGGTATTTTTTCTCCAGACCTGGGTATGTTATGAAAAAGACATAAATGTATCCATCAGAATCTCACAGCCTACATAAAAATGCACACAATATTCTGATCAGTCCAGCATTGGTTGACAGATGGCACTGCCATCACACAGAATCAGTCTGAAAAGGGTGATTTTTTGTCACCACATGCTGCAGGTACTTGGTTTCATGCAGAATTTGACCTTCAGACATCTTATTAACATTGGTAGGAATATAGGAGGAAAAAGCTCTTCTAGCAGTTGTATCCTTCATCTTAGTCCCTGAAAAGTTAATCTATTAATCAAAGATTTGCCATAATTCACTCCAGTTTCCTTGGTATTAACTAGGCAATGAAATGGCAGAAAAGGGCAATTTCTTCTTCAAGTAGACAGCTTTATTTTGTCCAGCTTTCTTGAGACAGGTTATAAATTTTAGGGAGTACTTAATACCAACTTGTGGAAAAAGGTGATTGAAGTTGGAAATAGTGGGGTTCTGAAGGGCCATGCAGCTGAAGGGAAGGATATAACAGCCTTACATGTCTTCTGCAAGGCTTTTCAGATGCATCTACAGCCCATTCTTGTGCACTGAAGCAAACTGTACGACAAGATGTCCAAAACACAACAGACCAGCAAAGCTGGAAGAAGTGGTTTCTGTGAAAATAAGCTTCCCACAAGCTTTGGGTGATGAAAATTCAGAGATCTGCATACTTTATAGGGGACAAGATAGTTTGAACTCATGCACACTTGGAAAATTGACCTACCAAATGGTAGGGACAAGAGAAGGCCTGAAATAGTACAAATGAAGTAGCCCTTAATTGGCTCAAGATAGAATCTTAAAGCTGCCAATATTTTAGTAGCTGCTTTGAAGTTAAACTTGACTATGGTGAAGTCTCTGGTAAATATTTAATGAAGCTTTTTTAGATAGATTGATTCTATTCCTACTTCCCTGTACTTCATTATAATGTTTAAAATGTCAGTAGCTTTTCTTTTTAAAATTACCAGTGGTAACATCAGAGAATGTTGTGTTTAAACCGCTGGAAAGCACTGTTGGGACACAATAAAGTTTTAATTTATAGCACAATAAATGAGCATTCTGCTATTGCTCTTTGGGGGAGAGGGGAAGACTGCACCTTTGATTTACATAATCTATCTTGGCCAACATATGTAAGTGAGCCTAAATTAAGTCTTTGACGATTAATCCTGCCTGATTTGCTAAAAGGCATTCAGGGCCCAGAGACCTGGCTTGACAGGTTAATGAGTAGATATTAATCTGGGTTTCTTGAGCAAAAAACTGCAGTTGTTGATCTACCTGTTTTCCTCTTGACCTCCTCAAGTTGAAGGTAATTATTCTTTAGCCAGATCAATACCACTCAAATTTGGTGGTGGGAGGAGAGGAAGTGGCTGTTTAGATGTAGTCTGTCTTAGAGTCCTGAGTGCACCAACAATCCAAACTGCACTCTTGAACCTTTTCCAGGCCACACATCTCTGCCCTGTGTTTACAGGTGCAGGTTATGGTTCTACGCTGTATGCCTTTGTAGTTTCAAAACGTAAACTGCTTTTGTGTGGTCACTGCACTTGTAGGTGTGTCAATGCCTTTGGGGATCAGTTTTTGCTCTGCTGGCTAACCCATATCTGTAATTCCTGAGGAAGGCCAAAACTTGGAAATTAATATTTCCTTGAGTTTTTGTTTGTTCTTTGCAGTTGGTTTGAAATGATCCGAACTGCTTTTCTTATGTTTCAAAGCATTGCTATCTGGAATGCAAAATTTTAGGAGCTGAGGCAGATATGTGAAGATGCAAAATGGGAGTGATGGTATTAGCCTTGTTTCTGAATGAAAAAGAAAAATATCTTGTTCTGTACCTATGCTAGGTTTCTTTGTCCTATTCTGCTCTTCCTTTTATCCCCTTATCTTCTAAATAATTAAATTTAAGTCAGAAAATGTTTTGCATGGTATAGAGTTCTCAAAGTTCCTGCAGCTAACAATGGCAGCCAGCCAGAGAAGAGAGATCCCTGCTGATGAACACCATAGAATAGTCTCAATGCCAGAGGAATTTGATTCTTTTGGCCAAATTTATCTTGTATGTAGCATCTCTGACATCTAATAAAGGTTACACTCATACTGTAGTTTGGGCATAATTAGTTAAAAAGGTCACTAAGCCGTCCGACTCAAATCGGCAGGAAAGCTTGCTTGGCTGGTTTTGCTGATGATAGTTTTTGATAACATTGTGTCATGTGGGAGTTGTGATGCATATGTTGGTATCAATAAAATTCTGTTTAGTTTAGTGCTGTAATTTCTTAATGTGTTCCTATGGAAAAGAATTTTTCTATGCTGTAATTGTTCTGTCTGAATAGTGACACTCTTAATGTGAAATGCATGTGATAAAGTACCAGGAGGGAAAACTGTTACTTTTCCAGGGCAAAAATGGTAGAAATGCATTTTGCAGACAGACCAAAAGCTGATTCCTCCAATCTCATATCTTCCCCCGGAAGTGAAATATAGGTGGCAGTGTGACAATTCATTGTTAAGGGCCGTTCAGCACAGCCAGCTCTCAAATTGTAAGCACAAAATACTGCTGGTATTGGGAAAGGGATAAAACTTGCTTTGTTTGTTTGCCAGGATTTTGTTGGCCTTAGGAAGTTTTCATTGGGCATCAAATCATTTCAGGGAAAATGAAAATACTTGGTTATCCCTGCATAGTATCTACATTGTGTGAGTCAAACATAACTACTGTGATGAATAATTATATTGGTAAAGCAATGATTTCAGAAGAATATCTTTAGGGTAATATTGCCTTGAAAGGCATGACAATACCACAATATTGTTCATGAGAGTCCAGGTCTAATCCAGTTTAAGTGGACCAAACAGCTTGGATGATGGCTCTTGTGTGTTCTGCCTTTCACACTTAAATGCTTTTAGCCTCCTGAAATGAATTGTGAAGTTGTTTTTTAGTCCGTACAGGTTTAAGCATCATTCTAAACAGATCTAGAGTTCTGTAGTAGTATCATCTGTCTGACTGTGTTTGTGGATTGCACCAGCCAGTGAGTAAATGTGAAAATTGACTTTGTTCTGAAAAATCAAATAGTCACAAACAAGGCATTCAGAAGGTCCATATTTGTAGTGCAAATTTAAGGTAACACTGGGCTCCTCTTAAGATAACAGTAAACATTTTTTTTGTTTCTGCAGTCTGTCTCTGAAGGATTTTTTTATTAATGTCACCCTTCAAATCAGGAGTGCTAGAAACAGTTGCATAAGAATTTTTAAGTTTATTTTCCTGTGGAAGTGTCTAGAATATGGATATGAAAATCAGCTTTTGTGGAAATCTTTATTTAAATGATGCATATGGAAGGTGATACTTGCAGATACAACATCATCAAACATGCGTTTTGTAGATATACGATAATGTATTGAGAAACAAAAGGATTATTTATATAGAAAATAACAGCAAAAGAAATGTTTCTAGACAGGCTTCAGAAAGATCCCTTGAAGACTGAATGTTTTGCTGTGAAAGCATCTTTACAAATTCTCAAGCATCATGTGTCATAACAACTTGAATCTCTTCAACAGCTGCTTCTTCAGAATAGTGTTTGGTTCTTCTATGGATCTAGTTCTTTTTACTGAATATGACCTCAAGAGGTGACCTGCTCTAATAAGATATGCTGGTTTGTTTTGCATGCTAACAATGCATAGTTAGTTTAAAATAAAACTAGGAAAAATTTTAGCCCTAAGGTGATCACCAGTTCCAGTAAAACTAAGACCATCTCAAGCAGTTCAGTAGTATTAGTCCTTGAAGAGGGTAGATCTCTGATCAGTCTTCCTACCTGTTTTTTTTTCTGCTATGGTCATTTGCAACAAACAGCGTTTGGCTCTCTTGCCAGCTGCATCTTTTCAATTATTTCTACTGTTACTTGTTCTTGGTAATACACAGCACCAGTTTTCCTGCCTTTCCCTCTAACAATATATTCATATTTCAGGGAGTTGATTCACTTGCTCGTTCACCTTTCTGAAGCTCTACATGAAGCACAACTTAAACTCATATTGGTCATTCCTCCTGCAGTTGCAGCAGGGTGAGTATTGCTATTTAAATGGCAGGTTCCAGATGAGAAATACTTTGTTGTCTGATGAACAGTAAGTGCAAAGCTTTGTTTATAGATATGAAGTTTAAATGAATAAGAAATTATTTGGGTTTGGTTGGTAGTTATGTCTCCATGCATGTTGCACTGAATAGTCTCGCTAACTATGTGCATTCGTATTCTCCTAACTTTTGATGCGATAGAGGAGCTAACAAGGAGAGGTGCTGTGCTGAACTTTGTTCTCACCCACACTCCAAATGGGGTCTCATGAGAGCAGAGTAGAGGGGTAGAATCACTTCCCTCAACCTGCTTCTCTTCGCTTGATGCAGCCCAGGATACAATTGGCCTTCTGGGCTGCAAGTGCACAGTTGACAACCAATTGTATAGTTGGCAATGCAAAACTAGTTTTATTCTGAGTTTCCTTTTTTCTTTAAGCTATTCAGCAGCCTTATGCCTGCACATGAAAAATCAATAATGTAAGTCAAAATTAAATAGAGAAGCATTGTTAGGTATTTTTTTCAAATGAAAATCACTAGACAGCTAAAGAAAAATATAATGATTTCTTATTTTTCTCACCTTGGTCTGTATAGCAGTATGGGTAGGCTCACAGCTAATACAGATTATGACAGTTTAACAGCACACTTTCAGGACAGCATTGTACAGCCTCCTAAATTTCTTGTAGGCTGTCATCTTTCAATGTACATTCATTTTCAAGATGCCAAAAAGGCTGAGAATATTGAATGCCTGAGTAGTCAGGTAAATGTCATTTCTGTGGCTGAACTGTTCTCTGCTATGGTCTCAAGCTGTTGTTGAGTTTTGTGGGGAGGTCCTAGAGCATGTGGGGGAAATAAAACATTTCTCCCTACAGCTATCTGTGCAGACTTAAATGCATCTTTCTGAAAAGATTCAGGAACCCTCTAGCAGGTGACTAAAAAGTTATCTTTGTGCAGAGGTCAGTTAACATCTACACTATAACTGTGATGTCACCTCCTCTATAGGTTAGTGATATGGCCCCATCCAAATCAATTCCTGAATATATGGACTTCCTACCATCTTAAGACTGTAAGGCCAGAGTAGTATCCATGTGTAATTTTGTTCTTCAATAGCTGCATGAAATCTGATTGCAGTTTTATTTTCTGTAAAACTATGTATTTGGGCATGTTTTTGTTTCTTTATATTTCCTCTGTTGCATAGTATAACCAATTTATAAGCTTAAACTGAAGTAGCTGATTTGATGCAAAAGTCACTTTGCTGCTGTGTGTGGCTGAATACCAAATTTTGATAGGTAGAGAGTTCAATGTGTTGAAAACTGTGGCAACAGAAAACAAAATTAATTCCATGTACATTGATAGACAGCTATGTAAAATAGTATTTTTTAAAATAATACTTGTGCAGAGCTCTTTTCTTTAGAGAGTGAAGGCCTGGCTGCATTTTGAGAAGGTTCCTTCCTCAAGCACCTCTGCTTTTGCCTTTGTTCTGGATCATTAATCCTCTCATTTCTTGCAGATTTCTCTGGAAAGTTGTGGGCAGGTACGCCTTTGTGTCACAGAGATTTTCAGAGGCGCTAACAAATACTTTGAGTTTCTTGTGATATGCTTAAGTAAAAAATAATGAAAAATTACTATGTCTTTTCTCCTGTCATTGATTCCAATCTTTCAAGCTGCCCTCTTATGACCTACATTTCATCCCAATTGATAGTTACTTTTTAAAGTAATTTTGTGTTGCATCAATTGTAGTCTATTACAGATAAAGCAAAGGAGAACACTTTAAAACATTTTTCTAAAATGCTTCATCAGTCACTGCATCACTCAGATGCTTTTTAAAATGCTAATGCGTGCTCTGGTAGAATGTGAGTAATTGCGATAAACAGTGTTCACATTTCAAGAGCATTTGCTCTTTTGTTTGTAGGGAGAAAGTGGAGAACAGTATAAGCCTCAATATTCCTGTTCATCGTGATGCCTATTGACATTACTAAGTTCAGTCTTCAAGGGCCTAAATCGGTTTTGTTTGTATAAATCACATGGAGGTCTATAGTTTACTTTTTTCAAATCCCTAAACAAGAATTGAAGCTACTTTAAGACATCTGAATTCTTAAACATGTTTTGCCTGGACCAGAATTTGCAGGACTGTTTCTCTGTTGAACACCATGCTGAGCTTTGGATCTTGTGTTGTCATTACTACCTCCTGCTGTCCTACATATTGACATGATAGTGAGGTCACAGTTCCGAAACCTTTCTGAACTGGAATTTAGGGATGCCCTATTAGACTTTGGAAGAACTGTCTATCTAAAGTGCAATTTTTAAACTGAAATAACTTTCACATGCCTGTCCCTAAACAGCCTGTTTGTAGAGGTGTAGTAAAGTATTTCTGGTTTTCAGCTGTGGAAAATAACAGCTGTAGTTTATATGAAAGAAAGTCTCATTTCTCTAAACCAATTATATTATTTCTTTATGTGTTCCTAAAGTTTGTAGGATTTATCCATAAATCTTTATTGCCCAGGAGAATGTGTTAGTCACATTCTTTTCAATCAATAATTTTACATAAGCCACCTGTCTGTGTCTTCTATGTATGTGTTTTTATTGCATTAACTAGAAAAAACACTTGAACTTCTTCAGTAAGGAGGTTGATGAAAATACATTCAGAAGTTACAGAAGCATCCTAAAACATTCACAATGTCTGTGCATACCTTAAAGCTTAGGAGTACATTGGATTTAATGATATCAATTATCAGAATTCTGAAATTTTCTTTCTGCCTGACTTGACTTTTTATATAGCAGCTGTACTTGAAAATTTTTGATTTATAGGATCCAGGGCTTGAACTGAAAAGTGCTTCCTATTGTGTATTAAATGTCTTGAAACTCACTTTGGGTTTTGTCTCGGGTTTAGCTGGCAAAACGCCAACTATCCGAGACAGAGTGAAAAGGGAAGAAGAGGGAGAGGGGGAAAAACCTCCAAACTAGGTTTATGCTGAAACTAACTACATGTATTAATACAGAAAAGAGAAAATTAAGAGAAAACTACAATATAACACACACACTTACACAAGTTATATATAACAAGAAATAACTTCCCACTCCCCAGTAAGCACAAATTTTACCATTCTAACTACAAATCATTCTAAAGAAGTCAATTCCCCAAAGACAGACTTCAGCAAAGAGAAGAACTAAGAACAAACATTTTACTTCCCTAAGATAACATGATGGTGAGCCGGTGCTGTGGGCTTGGGCCTCCCCGTCCCTCCTGGGATGGCACGGTGTGTCCTGCTGGGGCAACAGCTATGAAGCAACTCCCCAGGCCACTCCCACACCAGCTCTTACCCCTTCTGAGGTGGTGTCGTAACATGGTATGGAATACAACACCATTGGCTAGAAGAAGTCAGCTGTTAGCTAGCCCAGCTCAGCTCAAGTCACCTGACAATCCCAGGCCTGGTCTGAACTCCAAAGCCCAAATTTAGGCCCATCAGCCAAACCTATAACAGGCTTTAACACATATGGTTGAAAGTATGCTTTAACATACCTTACACTCCTCGTTTGCTGGAGTCACTGTAGGCTGTTAATCAAAAATACGACAAAAGACATGGAATAAGTACCATCAAGAATCAAATAATATATTAGAGTTCAGCAGCTTGCAGTAGACTGATAAAGGAGACATGAGCTGTATGTGGAGTACCCTAACCAACTGGGAAGCTTTGGGCTGAAACATTGTTCCTTTTCTGTTCTACCCTGATTAAAATTAAAGAGAGAGCATAGTCAAATGTAAGCAGTTTATTTAGGAATTTCTGATTTAGACTCTTTTGATGTGCATTAAGATCAAAGCAGTCTGTCAGTAAATGCTGTCTGAAAGGAGACACTTTTAAGAGCTGAAAATACTAGTTTGCTTAGGGAAAATCAGTCTGGAAAAGGCAGCACTGCACATGAGATTGAGTGCATGATGCAGGATGGAAACATGTTGGATCCTCTGTTTAACTTCTCAAAATCAACTTTTGCAAACAAAACCCAAGTGGAGACTGATCCTGTAGCTGAAGCTTGCTTAGGTAACTAAAGGTTCTGGCAACCCCTTTGATTTTTCATTAGCTTGTGAAATGTTCTGTTCTGAGCTACAAGAAAACTTCATTCCCTCTTTTTTTTTTTTTTAAATCCAGACATTTAGATGTTTTAGAGCTTTTCACAGCATTAACCAGAGGCAGTTGTGCTGGCATGATCAAGAGTCTGTGTCTGGAGTCTGATTAGGAGGCAGAAATCCACTAGCAAACTTTAATGTCGGAAAGAATGCGTGTAGACCAAAGTGGCAAACAGAGATTGGGATGCTATTTCCATCCACTTGATGTCCAGGACTTGCATGGTTTTCCTGCAAATATAAGTGATTTACAGGAGAGAGAGAGACAGCAGGACCGAAAGCTGTGCTCTACAAAGTGTGTGTGTTACACTGTAACTCTTCCTTGGGCGTGGAGACTTGCAGAGTTGCCTATGTTGAAGAGAGGTGCTAGGATTGCAGTGGCGTTTAAGTGGTTGCTAGAGCAGATGGTTTGCTGAAGACTTTCTGCAACTCTTTCAACAAATTGTCTCAAAATGTTAGAATTTTACTGCTTTTAACATGCATGGATACTGATGCATGAATAAACTACGAGTACCATTTCTAAAAGGGTAATGGGTAGCCAGGCTTATTCTGCACATTGGTGATGTTGAATAACTTCTTTGGTCCTACTAATCCTGGACGTGATTAAATTCCTGCCTTAAATCTATGCACTTCAGTGATTTATTGTGCTGCAGAAATTATACTGGTGAAAGCTGTGTAGATGTTTTTATACTGACTTCACAAGCTTCTTTCCAAATAGGAGAGCTGTGCTGGAGTGAACTACATTTATGGCTAAATATGCATAGGCATAAATATGTTAGGGAAAGAAATAAATATAGCAAATGAGCCCTGAGGTTTGGTTCCACCTCTTCTTTTAAATCACAGGCATTGGGTTGGTTATTTTGTTTCTCTTCACTTACATTCTTTATAATACTAGGGATGCATTTTCAAAGGCAAAAAGACTTTGTATTTATATAGTAACTCTTTTATGTCTGCAAGTAAGTTGAATTTCACCTGATTAGATTGTTGCATATTTGTCCATGTTCAGCGACCATTATCTATCCATTGTGGTTCCCAGTTACTGTGAAGAAAACAATGAGTAAAGAACATTAAGTCTATTTACTTAAATTATCTTCAGAAAGAGCACCAGAAATATTCCTGTTTCTTGTTGTCCTGAGAAAGACCAAAGGCAGACAAAAACCTCTTGGGAGCTCTTGGTAGGATATTGTCTTCACAGGGATTCTCAGTCTATCCACAGTTGCATAACCACGGCCTTACTGGCATTCGTAGTTTATTACAGACTTTATACATATGATATAAATATGTTAAGGCTCAGTTTAGTGTACACTATCATTAAAAGCTGCTAGTTTTGCTGAACACTCTGTGTTAAATAACTCTGTATTTATGGACAGGTTGTTAGTAATCACTTTCCTTGGACTTTTATTGGCCCCTGAAGGATAATCCTTTGTGCAAAGTAACAATAAAAAAGGCATTGGTTGTGCCACTTCATGCTAGAATACTGTGCAAAACTTATATTTTGATAGTTAGGATATGCACCAGGCAGTTTGGTCGGTGTGATGGATATCCTTTTAAAACACCTGTCTTCAGGTTACAAGACAGGATTCTTTCTGCTGATGTTGTATGCAATCTGTAAATGAGGAAAAGTAAAACCTGAAGTAAATAAATTAACTTAGTTACTGAGGTGAGAGGCTTGAGTGTTGACAGATCTGTGGTGCCCAGGGAGGTTTCCTGTATTGGAAAAACCTCAAGGAACTCTGGGAGGAGGTAAACAGGTTAAGGAGTGTCTTGGAGTCCAAGAGAGAAACAGATTACAGGAATCAGACCCTACTTTCCCTGGGAGAGGCCTGTTGAGCAAACAGGGCATATGAGACAGAATATTCCCTGTCATCTTTCCACCTAACTGAACATGGTTACTTAAGGGATAGAGGACAATGGCAATAAATTCTTGCATGGTGCAGCAGTTGGGTCTCCTCTGTGATTACCCCACCTTCTCAGGTGCTCTGGGTTAAAAGGTACAAAGCTCTGCAAGTGGAACTGAACAATGACAGGTTGATGGTTCATCCATGTTGGGAAAAAAGCCAAGGCTAAATTGGCCTATGCCCTGCATCAAAACCTCTTCCATAAAGAAAAAAGGAGTTATTTTCATAGGAGACCTTTTGACCAGATCCACTTCTTAGGGAAGTCTTCTGCCACCCTGGGGCCTGGAGGAAAGATGTGGCCCTTGGATTATTATCCATTATTCATTTTTTCATGTAGACAGCAATGAAGTTGTAATAAGAAGTCCAGGGGCAATTAAAATAGAATTTAGGGCCTTGGGATGACTGGATATAGGATCAGGACCACAATTAGTATTCTTTATCCTTCCTGGAATCTAGAAGACAGGGGGAGCAGAATCAAGCCCCCACAAGCCAAGAGGAAATGGTTAGTGATGTGCTATACCACTTAAGACATACACAAGCCTATGGGGCCAGATGGTATCCACTTGTCAGTGGATCCTCACAAGTACTGAGGTAGCTGGTAGAAGTGCTCACAAAGGCACTTTCAATCATTTACCGGCAGTTCTGAGTCACTGTGAAGGTTCCAGTTGACTGGATGTTAGCCAGTGTGATGCCCATCTACAAGAATTTCCAGAAGGAGAATCCGGAGAACTACAGGCCTGTCAGTCTTGGCTGCCCAGCCAGGGAACATCATGAAGCAGATTATCTTGAGTGCCATCACAGAGCACATACAGAACAACCAGAGTATCAGGCCCAATCAGCACAGGTTTAGGAAAAATGTTTGACTAACCTGATCTCCTATAACAAGGGGATCCCCTTAATGAACAAAGAAGAGTCCTCTTTGTTATCTTTATCAGTGATCTGAATAAGGGGATTGAGGGCACCCTTAGTAAGTTTTTAAGCAACACCAAGTAGGGCAGGAATGTTGATCTGCTGGAGGGCAGGAGGGCTCTGCAGAAGGATCTGGACAGGCTGGATCAGTGAGCTGAGGCCAGTGGTATGAGGTTGAACAAGGCCAAGTGCCAGGTCCTGTCCTTGGGTCACAACAACCCCATGGAGTGCTCAGGCTTGGGTGTGAATGGCTGGAAATCTGCCCAGTGGAAAAGGACCTGGGTGCTGTTCAACAGCTGCTAAACATGAGCCAGCAATGTGTCCAGGTGGTCAAGAAGGCCAATGGCATCATCCTGGCTTGTAACAGAAATAGTATGGGCAGTGGGACTAGGGATGGGATCATCCCACTGTACTCAACACTGGTGAAGCCACACCTCAAATCCTGTGTTCAGTTCTGGGCCCCTCAATACAAGAAAGATATTGAAGCTGGAGCAAGTCCAGAGAAGGGCAGTGGAACTAGTGAAGGGTCTAGAGAGTAAGTCATATGAGGAGCTGAGGGAGCTGGGATTGTTCAGCCTGGAGGAAAAGGAGGCTCCTGGGGGAGTCCTCAGCACTCTCTACAACTACCTGAAAGGAGGTTGTGGTGAGGTGGTGTTGGTCCATTTTCAAGATGAGAGGATGAGAGGAAGTGGCCTCAAGTTGCACCAGGGGAGGTTTAGATTGGATATTGGAAAAATTTCTGCACCAAAAGTGTTGGAATAAGTTGCATAGAGAAATTGTGGAGGCATCTTCCCTGGAGCTATCTGACAGATGTGTAGACAAAACACTTAAGGACATGGTTTAGTGGTGGACTGGGCAGTGTTAGGTTAACAGCTGGACTGGATGATCTTAAGGGTTTTTTCCAACCTACATAATGCTATGAAATATCTCGACTTACTTGACATGCAATTGAGAACTTCTTTGGGATCTCTTTTAATGAAGATCACCTTTAAGGTATTAAGAGTTTGATTCGTCATATCCCAAGTATGTGATAAAGCTACAGAAGGCACAGGTTACTTTGTCAGTATTAAGAGTTTTAGAATTACAGATGAAAAGCCTGCTAAAGTAGTAATTGCTGCATTTCTCATAAAAATTATCAAAAATCTGCTGAAAATCTCTAAAACTTTGGAGCTTTGTATGTATCAATCCTAATTAAAATGCACAAAAGACTGTTTTAGAAAGAGATTGTTTCAATTGTTTAAGAAGCTCCAGGTAACACAAAATAGCTTCAATTTAAGTAGTTTTATCAAGTCTAGCATGATAATAGCTAGGTGTTTATCAGACCTTGATCCATGATTTAAGTAATTACATGCAAAATAGCTCCTTTTCTTAGCAGTGTTTTAATAACATGCATACCAGTACAAAGCAGAGGTCATTGCTTTCATTTAACCTTATGGGACACAGTGTTTGGGATTATTAGCAAGAGTGGAGAACATTGTAAAGAAACCATTGGAGCCGTCACTGTCCTCACGACATTCTCAAAAAGTGCTACTGTTGGTAAATTGCATATAGGCTAACTGGAATAATTTGTTATCTCCTGGCCAGTTTCTGATAGTAAATATCAAAGCGGTATTTAAATTAAAACCAAACATGTTTCTCCCTGATAAAAGGTGCACTTAACCTCCCAGCTTCTAGAAAAATTTGTCTGTCTTTATTGACTTCTTGAGATGCACAGCAGCAGTGCTGCTGCTTTCATTTTAAAGCTGCAGGAAACCACTTTCTCTCTTCAAATATTTGAACATAATGTATGTTCTTACCTCATCAAAATACAGCAAGCTTCCCTAAACTTGTATTTCATATTTGCATATGTAAGGAAAAAAAAATCTACAGCCTTTCTTCCTGTTACTTAAAGCTTCTCTAAGTACATATTGTCAGTATTTTCCAACACTGAACTACCACTTCTTCAAAATTAATATTTTAACAACTCAGTTTATTTTTTATTCTTGCTGCAAAAAACATTGTGCATATGAAAGTCCGTCTTAAGTAGCTTCAGCTTTTTCTTTCTAGAGCTGCTGTGCAAGGAAAATTACCAGAATCTATGCAGTCTTCATCACTGCTGTCCAGTAGCAGTGGGTACCAGCTTAGTTTTGCTACTCTGCCTCTTGGGAAAAGATTGGCAGCAGGGCAGACATCTTGTCCCTCCTTTTACTTTGTACTGTCATGCTCTTTTCTTCCTTTCCTACAAATAAACGGCTGTCCCATGGCGTAGTGGAGAGCACTCCGGTCTCCGACTCCCAAGGTTGCGAGTTCGAGTCTCTCAGTACGGACCAACCCGGCAGTAAATGCCTCCCTGCCATCCGATCCCGTCAGATCTCAGATGCTCAGCAGGATCAGCCCCGGTTAGTACCGGTTGCTGTAGATAGTCCTAAGGAGACTTCACTGTCACTGTCCAAGCTTGCTCGGCCGTGGCAAATGAACCTTAGGACTTAAATGGTGGGGCCAGTTCTGCGCACGCTGTGCCTCACCTAAAAAATCCACTGCGCAGGCTCGGAGGGCACACCCATGTGGGGAGAGCTCTTCCCAAATCTTCGTTCGCGAACATTGGCCATTATATATTATTATAAATATACATAACATCTTTGACTGAAAATTAGGAAGAGTACATGATGAAAAATTGCTTCTTGACCTCATGGTTGCTCAGCTTAATAGATGCCCCAATTGGCCACTGTTTTGCATATTGATAAAGGAAACAGGTGTTTTGTTCTCTTAGACACTGATTATGAACAGATACTCATAATTATTTAGGTAATCTATTTTATACCAGGAGTCTATCATCTTTAGAAGTTGCCACAGATTCAATTGCCTTGACATAACTTTGTGTATACAGAATGGTATGGTTCTTGGTTTACTATTCCTGTATATGTACACACTGTTTTCCTTAGAAAGATTTCTAGTGAGTAGTAATTAAGATGCAGAATATACAAGTAAACAGCAGGGTAATTTTTATGATAATGTATGGTAAACAAATTCAATTAAATTATAAGTAGCTTCTAACATGTCTCTGATTTGGAGTGAAATGGGAACTGTCACTTATTTTAAACATTATTCTCAGGCAGGACTGTGTGGGCCAGAATATAAAGCCTTGAAATTTTGCTAAGTAATGCCAGGGATCAAACCAGCAGGGAATGTATTGCTTGTTTCAGATGTAGTTTTCAATTATCAGAATATGTCAAATAACAGTATACTAGAAAACCAACTTTGTAGACTACTGTTTATTAAATAGGATTCTGTTTTGCCAATACTTACACTTAAAGTCATGAAAAATTAAAATATATGTGAGAAATGTGGTCATAATAGTCTTACTTTGTTGGAATCAATAATACTGTTGCTGCACTTTTCTGAACTTTCCACCCCTTACATTTCTTACTTTTCTTTCCTGTTTGACAAATAAGGTCACAGAAAAGCAAGGAAGTCTAGAAATGATCAGTGAGTATTAATTGTAGAGTTACTGAGTATACACTGAGTATACTCACCCGTGCTTTCTGTTGTCAGTAAAGAAATTTGATACTGGAAGACAATCTCTGGCTCAGCAATATACATAAAATGGGAGTTGAGAAGGAAAATCTGAAAGCTAACTATGCACCATTTCCTATTTGTTGTTCCTAGTTGATGATACCATGTTGCCCTCCATTGTTTTCTTAGTTGTCAATCTTCCTGTGAGTATCCTAAAAAAAAGGGAGTGTCAGGAATATGGAGAGTACAATTACATACCAAATTTTGAAACTGGGCTCTGTGCGTAAGATTCAGCACTCAAGAAGGCGTAGACATGACTCTTAAGTGGGCTGTCTAGGCCTAGCTGACTGCCATCACTGGGGTTTTATTGCATGTCAGAGAACCTGTAAAATATGTGTGACTTTGGTCACAAGATACAACTACAGATATGAGTTTATACTGAGGGGAATAGAAAGCTGGGTAAGAAATGGCTACTGACTACTTCTGAATAACAGTTACTGGAGAAAGTTTAATAATATTTCTAAATTATGGTAATACTATTGAATTGTACTCACAGTCATGCTGTTGGGCTCGGGTTTTTCCCTGTAAAAGGCTTAAAGTATAGGTTTGTCAGTGACATCTCTTTTTAAACTCAATTCTATTAGCTACAGTAAATCTGGATGCTTGTTAACAGCTCTAAACTACACCTGTTTCCCTTGCATTACTTCCTTGTTTTTGCTGCTGTTTGTTGGGCTGCCAAGCTCAGTACAGCACAGCTCTGACTGCAGCCATGAAAGGCTCCATGCATTTTGTGTAGATTCAGAAAAGACTCGAGGAAAAACTTTATTCTTAGAACTGGTTTTTTTAAAGAGTATGCCTTACTATGTAAAATTAATGCACCTGTGCTGGCACTTGCTGAAGCAGGGGGTTGAACTTCTACTAGGAAGAATCATTGAAACAACCTGTAGGTCAACTAACAGTGGTCACAGAGAAGAAAGGGTGGCATGTATTCTTCCCCATGTCTGTCATTTGTAGCTCTACCAATTCTGAGCCAGCTGGTATAGGACAATTACTGCGTAAGTTTCAGAATAAAGTTGGAAAACTTTCCAAAAAAAAAAGAAAAGAAAAATGGTGAGCTCTTTAATCTCTGCAAGGAGGAATTAAAGCTACATTTGGTGTGTTAGAGTTTTTAAATTAGGCTCATATGCTCCAGAGTACAAGCTTGTTTGTGTGATGTTCTGCTGTTGGAGCATGGCTTGCCTGGGCATTAAGCCCTGGCACAAAAGGCACTAGAATAGTTTGGAAATTAGGATAAGCAAATGGTGACACAGTGGATGTTCATTTATGCAAAGTCTTACTTGAATGACTCCAATGAACAGGGTGAAGCAACATAACAGAAACAGCACTAAAAGAGAACAGTTGACCTTCCCAAAAATGGAACTGATTAATACATTGACAAGTATCAAAATAAAGGTTTTCTTCTTTGATATTCAGATTGTTGTTTTTGTCAAACAGGTGTATTTCTTATGTTGAATCAAAAGTTTCAGATGCAAGTTCTTAAGTTACTTGAAAAATACATTGTAAGTGGTGCAGACTGGTCTGCCAGTGTGCCTCAGCTCTGAGGACTGCAGTTTTCAGGCTCATTTGTCCCTAGCTGTCTGTTGAGGTTTTGTGTCTCCTTTTCAGGACATATAATTGTTCACATGTTTCTCCTTCTTGACTTCTGTTACTAGTTTAAACCATATGGGCACAGGTAATTAGTCTGGCTTCATGAAAACTGTGTAGGCTACTCCACAACATGAACAGATCCCGTGCTTCTCCCTATTTGGAGAGCAAGGACTGCAAAGGCAACAGTGGGATGTGTCTATTAAAGAAGAGTACCGGCCCTTAATGTTCTTCAAAAAATTCATTATGTACATAAATACCATTTTGTTTCCTGACAAAAATAAAGCAAGTTTTTACTTGTCAGTCTGTTGTCATTTACAGTCCCCTAGTGATATGAAGAAGTACTTGTAGTGTATGAAGTAACCACTCCTGGCACTCCTGTATTGTGAATCTGTAACACTCACGATCTTCTTGCTTGTCAAGCTGGCTAAGTTTCATTGTTCTCTAAATACTTACCATAATCTTATCTGAGAATTTGGTAAAGAGATGTTTACCATTAAGAAAACTTGAACACAGTAATGTGGTTTGTGTTTTTTGCCAGAGATGTTTGTTTATGTTAAATTGTGATCTTTTCTGTGGACAGCTGACAGATAGCCCTTATGCTCTGGAGGCATCTGAATGTCACCATTTCTATCATGAAATTAGTGCACAAGCCAAAGACACTGCACAAGTGGAGTTGCAGGTTTTTACTTCTGAATTTAAATGACTATTCAGAATAGTACAGAATGTATTAGAAGATAAAACAAACAAACAAAAAAAGGCAAAATAAACTACATGACTGTTCATAAAGCCTATCTAATAAGCTCTTAAAATTTACAAGTGAATGAATGTTAGTACAGTGCTCCCAACTACCTACACCATTAGAAAGTTCTCTCGAATATCTAGCCAAGGCTTGCTAAAGTAATTATCTTTGCATATTCAGACTGTTCCAACTCATTACAAATGAACAACTAAATTGTCGTGCTTCCAATAAAATTCTCCTTTTTTATTTGCTCATTATTTTATAATTTTTATCTCTTGGGATGATGTTTCTCTGATTTATTAGAAATAAGGTGGCCTTTCATATTACATAAGCAAAACAGGATTTGGAAGTGTAAAGAACATGGGAATTTATTGGGAGGGGAAGGAACCTCCTGCTTTTGTCTCTGCCTTCATCTGTTCTGACACTGTAGTGTGTGCAATTGGGAGAGTGTTCTAGTAGTAGCACCAGATGAAAATCCATGACTGGAAGAGGGTATTTGAGCAGAAGTGATTGCACTGGTTTTGTGGATTTACCTTTCTGTTTGGGATTTTTTTCTGTTTTAGGAGGACTAAGATTTTCATACAGAGATTGTTAAAAAATAGGGAGAGGGAGAGAAATTTATACTAACTTGGAATCTGTGTTATTTGTTTTTCCTGAAATGGACTGACCTCAACACTGTGGTTCAATGGACTAACAGTTTTTGTTTTGGAATGCAAAGTCTCTGATTTGTCATACTGATTTGGGTTTGTAGGCCATGAGAATCAGAGTAGATAATATGTTTGGATCTTGCTTTACCTCTTGCAACATTTTGTCCTTAGAAAGGAAACAGAGAAAAAGAATTCTGTATTACACATGCTGGTGAAGATGTTTGAATAGTAAGTGTGTTTGAAATGCTTGAGTAACACACACCTCTGCAAAGGCCTTGATCTGTTGTCTGCAAGGATGTGCTCACTGAGGGAGAGAGGTCAGAGATGGAGAACATGCTGTGCTTTTTAAAATCCCCAATCAACTGCATGCAATTCGTCCCCTAATATGTAGTAAATCTGTTGTCATCTCTCAGAATCCCTTTTTTGGTTAAACATTCAGTATGGCCACGTTCTTTTTTTAGCAGCAGGGACTAGATCTATGTTAATTATTATTCATGGCTTTGAACAGCAGTATTGTCAAGATCCTGTTGTTGACTTGCCTATTTCATGCAATGTTATTTTAGACAGACCTTAATTCTATTTTAACCCTATTTCTGAGGTAACAAGGTGTCTGTAAGCTTTCTCTCAAGTTTTTCATCTCTCTACTAAAGCTTTTTGTGCATTTGACCAGTTTCAAACCAAATTGACATAAGCATAGAGTGTAAATCATCAGGTCTCTGTTACTTAAAGAAAATATGCAGCTGGATAGATGAAGATAACATATCTTTTTTCCCCAAAAACCCAGCTGTAAGAGGGCATTGGAGATGAAACATCTATAAGACACCAGAAAATGTAGTTGCAAAACATCCATGGAAACCAGGATCCATGTGGAACTGTTTTCTAAGTACTGATAGTGGAGAGTTACTTCAGTGAGCTGTCATCTTAAGAGTTTTGAAAAACCCAACATGAGAAGAGGTAGTTACAAAACTATTAAGGATTTTTTTCTGAAGAGAAAATTATTTCAGGTTTAGCTTGTTTATGCATTTGATTACTTCATTATCAATGCCTGTAATTGTGCGATGAACAGGGTAGACATTTTAGGTCTTTCTCCTATTATCTATAGAACAGACTTTATGCAGGAAAAGTGAATTTTGATACAGTGATTGTGTATTAACTGAATTCAGTGGTCTGTGTTCATAAAATGCAGTAGCATTATACTATAATACTCCTATCTGCAATGAGCTATGAAAACCAATAATATCTGATGGTGAAGAAAGATGGGAGAAGATTTGCAAACAGTTGCTTTATAGAAAATTATACATGCCAAGAAAATTAAGTCATTACTGAGGGGCTGACTTCTGAAATAGAATCATAACAGAAAATCAATGAGTTTTCCATTATGAAGGCTATTCAAAGACATGAGGATACAGGAAACTTCTCTATTATAAGGGAGGGAGAAGGTGAGGTAACCCAACAAGAACGCAGTTCGAACCTGCAGGAAGTAACAGTCAGTTCCAACACCTTTTTTTTTTCCTTGCTTATTTCATTTTGTGAATAATCATAGTCAGACAAGAAGTAATTGAGAATGTAGATTCATTTGAAAGTAAATGAAAGCAGCTTGCGTTGTTGAAGTATTTTTCCAATCTTTCAATATGAAAGACTGAAAAGTCAAAAACTTATAGAAATATTTATCAGTAAAGCATTCATGGGAATTTTGATACATATGACTACACACAATTTGGAAAATTCAGGTAATAGAAATTCTGGGCTATGAAACAAGGTCCCTGCAGTTATTTTAGACATGAAAAGATAGAATGGTAAAAAGAGATTGTGGAATTCTAAGTTGTGTCTACAGAAATACCAAGGAAAATAGGTAATTTCTTCTAAGTCTGTGATGTTGTCCCAGTAATAATTTTGGGTTTTTTACATGCATATGACAGTGTGCCATTGGAAAATGCTGACAAATTCTCAGGAACATGTGCAAATAGGACTTAACGCTTTCAGGGGAATAGTTGGTCTACGAGTTCTGCCAGGTTGCCATTGCTTTTTTACTGAGGAGAAGTTGTAAAGATCATGTTGAATTCCCAAGATTTCTTACAGGAAGATGATTTCTGTGGACATTGTGTAAGGAAACTTCTTTATTACAGACTTAGAACCCTGTACTGAAAGTAGGTTATGAAGTGTATGATGAATTTTTGGATCATGAATTGTCAATCAGAAAAGTAGTCTGAGTGATGCCTTGAGTCTGAACATTTCCTGGCTTTGCATCTGCTTTTCACCAGAGCATTTATCATTGCTAATGACGCTCTCTTTCCTGGAAAGATGGAGAAAATAATGAGTAAGGAAGACATAAAAATACGATGTAATGCCTAGCTGTGTGGGTTGAGACATAATATTGCACTGCCACTTTGAAACTGCCTTGAAAGGAGCTAAAAACCCCAGTGCTTTTTCAGTAATAGCACAAACCAAACCTGTAACTAAAAGAAGTTGCCTGAACAAGTTTAAGGCCTATGTAACAGCAGAAGAAAAACAAGCTTCTCAGGAAAAAAACAAGCCAAACCAAAACAAAAACCCAACAGCAACAACAACAAAATATATATGTGGTTCTTGTTAGTGGTAGTAGTGTAAGGCAAGGGGTTTCAGCAATTAATCTTACCTTTTCTTTTACCTATCTTCCCAAGGTGTGTTTCATTGGGGGACACACTGAGAAGTAGGTTTTGTTATAGATTCAGTTCATGTAGTTTGGTTTTTCAGTTGATTATGGTTCATGTTCATGTATTTTGTTGAATCCAAGTTGCTGAAAAACCCCAAGGATGCTTAATAGGAATAGTTGATATTAGGAGGAATGCCTGAGAATTTTAACCCTTTGAGTATATCCATGGGCTGAAACTGACCTCATGATAACTCAAAATATTAGATTTTAGTCTTTAATCTGCATGCTTTGTTTGCCTTGAGCAGTGACTGAATGAGGAAAGGCCTTTTCGTGCTCCTTGGGACAGGTCCATGTAAATCCTGCAGACTGGACCAAGGAGTCACGGCTCTTTGCAGAATTTGCGTGCAAATAGCATGGGTTTGGTTACGAATCAGTTGGTATCCGGGACAAATGGCCAGGCGCCGTACCGAGCCGAGCTGAGCCGTGCAGGGCTGTGCCGGCAGCACCTGGCCGGGCACAGTGCCGAGCCGGGCAGAGCTGGGCCGGGCCGGTGGGAGATGTGGCACCGAGCCGTGCTGGTCCGTGCCGCCCCGGTCCGTGCCGCCCCGCGGGCTGTGTCCGGGCGCTGAGGGTGCCCCGGGGCCCCTCGGCTCGGACCCGCTCCCGCTCCGCAGGCGGGGCAGGACGGGCTCTCTCCAGGCGTGGGGTCGCCCCTGCCGCGGAGGGGCCGCCGGGGGTTCCGTCCCGGTGCCCCGCACTCCGCCCGGGTCAGCGGGGGCGGTGCCGCCCAGGCCCTGGTCCCAGGTGCCTCCGGTCCCATCGCTCGTGTGGCCTCCCTGGTCCCCCCGTACCGTGGGACGGCGCTGCCCGGGGAGCGAGTCCTGGCACAGGACACCTCGGGGGCTGCAGCCCGAGGGGCTGGGGCCGCGGGCGCCGGCTCTGCCAGCCGGGAGCGATCCCTTCATCCTTCCTCAATCCCTCTTCCAGCTCATCCTTCTCCCAGCTCTGGGTGGGGTTCAGGATCTTGGGGGAAGAGTTTGGTGTGGTTTTGCAGAGGGGCTGAGAGGAGCCCCGGAATGCTAAAGACCGATGGAAGTTTTAAGAACAAATTTGCAGGGCAAACTCAGTTGTTATTTTCACCTCTCCTTCCGCAATGTTTCTTAAATCTTCCTGAGAAAGCTTTAAAATGCAACGTACCATGTTAAAAAACAATCCCAAGTGAGAGTGGAGTCTGTCCCAGTTTAGAAGACTGGGAATACTCAGCAAACTATTTAAGTTATGCTAAAGTCTCTCAAAGACAGTGAGATTTAGCCTTGAGTGTTTTAGCAAACTAGGGTAACTGTAAACACAGGCTCTTCTTATTTGGTGTCTATGAAGATTTAGGCTGGATATTAGGAAAAGGTTCTTCCCCCAGAGTGTGGTCAGGCACCAGAACAGGCTCCCCAGGGAAGTGGTCACAGCACCAAGCCCGACAGAGCTCAAGGATTGCTTTGACAATGCTCTCACACATGTGGTGGGATTGCGGAGTGTGTCTTGTGCAGGAACAGGAGTGGGACTGATTCTTGTGGGTCTCTTCCAATTCAGCATTTGCAGTGATTCCACGTATATTGTACAGAGTTCATAAATGATGCTGAAGTTCCTACCACTCCACTGAATATTTTGGAAATGGTATTCAAGATTTAAAAGAATGATAGACTTTTGACTTAGATGTAGGAAATATTATTTTCATGGATTTTGCATATTCTATGCCAAGTTTCTTGACTTTATTTTTGCTTGGTTTCTCAATGAAGTAGTCAGTAGAACATACCTGCCCTTGAGTTAAGTTTACAATTAAATATGAAAACGGTTGGAATCCCTCCAATTTGAAGCATAATAGATGTTGAAAACCACTTAGGTTTTATCCTTGACTGACAGTTTTCTTGACTCAGAACAACTCTAAGGGCATGAATCAAATAGTCTGGTTTTTGCTCCAGTGGAGTTTCCCAAAGTGCTTGACTGGGACAGAGTTGACTGGTTGTACTCATTGATATGGTGAGTGGTGCTTGCCTTTTTGTGAAGAGTGGTGTTTTTTTAACATTCTGTGTGGATGGACAAAGCATATTCATTGCTGCTGGGTTTGTGCTGAGTTGGAAATTTATGCCCTTGTCACTCAGAAGGCATTCCTATGTCACAGAAGTTGTTGAGTTACAAGATTGCTTTGGAGAAAATGATGACAATATCCATTTTAACCTGTGGAGTTCTTAAGTTACACGTGCAAATTTTATTAAAGTACTACCTAGCTTAATCTATAAAGCAATCCAATTGGCCCTAATATTTAATACACATTATAATTACCTTTTATGCTTTTCCCTTCATGAGTAATCACAATCAATTTACTGAAAATGTGTTTTGCTGGAGTTTGCACGGGGGAATTTTGCTTTGCCTACAGACATCCAAGTTTCCATGACATTGTTTCAAAGTGGTTTAGGGTTTTTTTTAATTCTGGTAGAACAACTGTAGTTTTCAACTGCAGTAAATAACAAGCAGATAACTATACAAAAAAACCCAGTAAGTTCTAGAAGTGAGGATTTGTTTTAATTTGTTAAAAGCCTGGAAGGAAAGGGAGGGGATTTCTCCTTCATAGGACTAGTGTATCACTGTTTCTGAAAATTTGAGACTTTCACAGCACCACTATGCTTCGTCCAGATTACAGCTCTGTAATCCAGGGTGTGTTTCGTCAATTTCATTGACCTGACTTGCACATATCATTCATGTTTTGCTCTCTTGTAACACAACAGGCATGTTATGTGATTTAATGGGCCTCACTTTGTAACCTGTATTCAGTTCACACTTTTTCCAATGCAGTGGAACAGAAAGTGTCCTTGTAAACTGATCAATGAACATTGTCATGCTCTGGTGATCCACTCAACACATATTGTTGGATGTAGAATTTGAACACTGATCCAAAAGGGATAAGAGTCAAAATACATGATTTTTCTGTTTATTACTTGCATCTGTCACTGAACATCCTTTTAGTTTTTACATTTAAGATGGAACATGAGTGGTTTGAAAAGTGTACTTTGTCTAGACAGGGATTGCTTACTAATTTCAAGAGCAAGTAGGTGTTTCTGATATTACTGGGAAGGTCTGGATTCTTCATTCTCTCTCTTCTACTCTTTAGAGGAACCTCGTACAATCCTATAAATCTGCCTCTCAAATGGCAGAGAAAACACTACAGAGTTTGTAGCTGTTGAACCACCTTTTCTTTCTCATTTTCTTCCCTTTTACAATGCCCCCCATGAACTCTGATCTCCTGGATTATTTAGGACAATAAGCTACTACTCTACCTGTTTGTCTCATGTTATGCTTCAGAGTCCTCTGGCTGAGGACATGGTTCTCCTGGCAGCAGCTTCTCCTTTTCAGTTCAGTCCCATCTTGCCAATGTGATTAAGGCTCCCTTATGTTCCCTGCTGTGCTATTTGTGCTGATTGTTTGAAGTTACAAATTCTCTTTGAAACAGAGTCAATGTTTTCAGGCAACTTGTGTGAATTAATGGTTTCCGGCTTGAATGGGTGAAAGAGGTCAGTAGTATCTATGAGTCCCAAAGTGATAAAATATATACCCCCCCTCACCCATGAAGCTAAGGTAGATATTAATCCAGTGCTATGTTTTGTAAATCAAGAGTAAGCAAAAAAAAGGAGGAAATAAGCATTGTGTTCCATATTTCATACAAAGATATGCTGAAGGCATTGCTAGACTGTTGTCTAGAGAAGGTAATAGAATGAATTTCTTCTTTCCATCCTCTCAGTACCCCAAAGAAAGAAATGGATCTGTTTTTGTCTAAAGAAAAGAGGTTTGTATAGTCTTTCTTAAGTATAATATAAACTGAAATTATTGTTCTTTTTGAGATTAATAAGAAACCCTACCTTTTGGTCTAGAGGCAGTTAAATGCCACCTTGACTCCTGATCCCATCAGATCTCAGAAGCTCAGCAGGGTCAGACCCAGTTAGTACTTGGATGGGAGACCTCCTGGGGATACCGGGGGCTGTAGTTTCTAGTCCTGAGGACTTCACTGTCATTGTCCAAGCTCACTCGGCCGTGGCAGATGAACCTTAGGAGTTAAAGGGTGGAGCCAGTTCTGCACGTGCTGTGTCTCACCTATAAAATCCACTGAGCAGGCTGGAAGGGCACACCCACGTTGGGAGAGCCCTTCACAAAAAATCTTTGTTCGCGAAGCCTGGCCATACATACATAGTTACATACCTTTGGTCTATGCTTTTTATTAAAAGCTGCACCCATCCATTTATTTAAATATGCCTCAGAGAACTTAGTTTTGTAAATGCCAAAACCAGTTCCACAGGCCAAGCAATTAAAGGTTTTGTAGAAGCTTTCAGAGTTCAATTGATTGCTACCTAAGGCAATTTGATTAGTCCACAGCTCTTATAATCAGTGTTGTAGCCATGCTGGAAATGCTTATTCGGTAAGTATGATTATTCCTACTGGCAACCTACATATCATTGAATTTATTTTTTTCTTAGACATTTATTGTAAGAATGGCCCTGAAATTTCTCTTTTGCTGTTTTTTGGTTTGGTGGTTTGTTTGGTTTTTTTTTGCCACCACAGAATGAAAGATTTTTTTGTATGTAATCAAATGGTATGAAACCCAAAGGAGAGAATAAGCCAGGTTATTGTAGTAATTTATCTCTTGCTGTTGTTTCTGTTTTGCTTTGTTTTGAAAGGACTAACCAGCCGGGAATGTTCACAAAGAAGGAATTTGATCAGTTGGCCTCAGCCGTAGATGGCTTCAGTCTCATGACATACGACTATTCAGCACCACATCGGTAAGACTCCATCTAACATTAGAAAGATTGCTGAAGGAACTGAAGCCTGGTTAAGTTATTATTAAATCTACAGTATGAGTTAATTTTTTCTAGTAAACTGGTTGGTGGGTTGTGACTGTACCAGATACTAAAACTCTGGATTAGTAATTCGGATAGGTGACTTTTGAACAAGCCCTAACTCAGTACATTTTTTTAACAGCAAGGTATATTTGAAGTTTGGATATTAGGAAAGATTTTTGTACTCAAGCTAAAATGTCATCCTTTTTAAAGGATAACCTGACACTTATTCTTTTCTAGGCCAGGTTCTTTTGTTTTCCAAAACAAGCCAGGTCCTTTTGTTTAGCATAGTTCTACAGGATAGGTACATGAATAATCTACTACATATCATTGTCAAACAAATTAATTTTAAAGCACAGTTGATAATTCATTTACCTTTAAATATGAACACAATTTCCAGCAACAATCTTCTGCTGTATTAGCATGTTGAGTTTGAATGGCACAGGTATCAGGAAGGCTTTGAGGCAGATAATTGCTAAGGAGTAGTAGATGTTGATATTTGTAAGACTAGAATATACTTCTTCTTTTAATCATGTTAGTGAGTGTTTCAGGGAAAACCTGGTCTCTTCTCCAATGAGATAGGAATGGAGTGAGTGCAAAATCCTGGTGTTATATATATGACAATTAAATTACTCTGTCTATTAAGGCTATACTCTTTCTTGACATAACTTTTTGTTAAATAATTGCATATTTAGGGCTTTTCCCATAAAATAAGTGTTAAACCATGTGGCACTGGGGGAAGGGAGAGACGGTTTCCTGCTGGTCCTCCTGGGTCTGGGGAGCACGAGAGAGAGAGACTTCTGTTCACTCCGTGAAGGACCGCCTTGAACCAGTTGTCCCTGAGGAAGATCAATGCACTGTGACTGTTTAAGGGATTCTAATAGACATTTAATGAATGTTTTTTGTGTTATGTATGTTCTCTCCTGTTTGGTAATGGTTATTCAAACAGCGTCCTAGTTGTTTGTTTTCCTTTAGAGATCCTATTTATGTTTTTGTTCCCCTAATCCCTCAGGGCTGCTTTCCCACCTCTGTCAGAGCCTCGAACTCTGGTTGGCTGTTGGACGCGATCCCCTATTGGTCAGATTTTGAATCCCCGCACCTGTTATTGATGCGTTGATGCGATCCCCTATTGGATAGTTGTTGAATTCCTGTGCCTGTTGTTGGTGCATTTTTCAATCCTGTTCTCCACCAGTAGGAGTCCATGTCCCACCCATATTTCCAGAGAATTCCATCCCATACCCTATAAAAGAAGGCATTTCGCCTTCATAAAGTGCTTCTCTTCCACTGCTTCTTGGAGTCCTGTCTTCTTTCCAGGAGTGACATTGGGAGCAGGAGCCAGGATCACCAATCCAACAGCCGCCAGGTGCATTTTAGCACTTTCCTACATAAAATAATCATTAAAACCTGTCTTGCTTACCAGTCATAATTTTATAGTTCTTTGTGAAAGTAAGTGATGGATTTTGTCACAGTATGTTTTGCCAGTTTTCGGTAAAAACATTGAGGATGGTATTGAAAAACAACTGAAGCCATACAGAGTTTTGAATTGTAGTGTAGGCATTGTGCCTGGCCCAGTGACAGAGAAAATGTGCTGAGGGGAACTTCTTCTTACCCACTATAAGGAGTTTTATGTCCTTGCATCTTAAAATGGAATCACAAAGGGAAGAGTGGGGCAAACATGCTTTGTGCATCAGCACTTCAAGCTACTAAAGAATGTGCATTTAACCTTCATAGGATTGTAGGTTCATCTTCACTGATTTTTGTGAGCCATAATTTGCTTTTTTATGGTTATGCAGGTCTAAAGAGGAGGTTGAGAGGGAACATGTGCTTTTTCTGACAACTTGTTTGATTTTTGCTAACTTACAGACCTGGTCCAAATTCCCCCCTTCCCTGGGTGCGAGCCTGTGTTCAAGTACTGGATCCTGATTCAAAATGGAGAAGTAAAATACTTCTAGGGCTGAATTTCTATGGCATGGACTATTCTGCTTTGGGAGCCTCTGGGGAACCAATCCTTGGTAGCAGGTATGACTTCTCTGGATAGTAAGTACTTATGTATAATATATTTTCACACAAAATATAGAAATTCACAGGTATTCTTGTTTAGAAATATGGATGTCTTAGCAATTTAGAAATGGCAAAAGTGATAAATCTGCACATGAAATAGTAGCTCACCAGTAATAGTAAGACCTGTACTTTTTCTTCCCTGTACAGAAATGCAGATACATAGCACAGTTATCCTGTCAGAACTCCTATGCAAAAATTATTTCTGTAGTTTTCCCTCTTTCCTTTATCCATGTTTGTACGTGCAAGTTGCCATCTTTGTGTTAAAATGTTCTTCGGTATTCTCTTATGCTCTGTATCATTTGGGGGTTCATGGAGTTGTCCTAATGATTGTTTCTCTCAGCTCCTGAAGTTGTTACCTGTTACTTTGAAATTTGATACTGGTTTCAGACAGCAATATGTCACCAAGTTTCTCTTCAGTAGAAAAAGCTGCAATAAGCTCACCTGGAGAAAAATAGTCTATAACAAGATAAAGGGAAATATTCCAAAGCTAGCTTGAAATTTTATATTGATTCTCAGAGGAAAATGGTTGGGTTTAGTTGTGGGTAATAACCATGTGTAATAACAGTGAGCTCTGTAGAAATACAGTCAGGGGATAGTATATCAAGCCAGAAGAAATAGCAAGAACATTGTGAATTTGGCAGGAAAATCATGTTTGTTCAGAAATTTGTTATTACATTTTGAAATAGAACCAAGCCAAGTGGAAACAAACATAAAGCACACAAGGTGACTGTTCTCACTTTCAGAGGTCACTAAGTTCATTACCTCACAATATTTGAATATAATAAGAGATTGCTTTTTAGATGTTGAAAACACTATCTGAGGTTAGTTTTGTAAGGCAAGGCTCTAGATCTTTTATGTCTGCCTTCAGTTCCACAAACTCTGTTATCACTGTGCTTGCCTCTGCTCTCTAATTGATTCTCTTTGGCTCTTTGCAGAAAAGGGGAAAATAAAGCCATTGTCTGCAATGAAAAGTACATAACAAGTATTTCAGAATGGTTTCTGTAAAGTTTGTTGTAGTGGTTAGGCAGGAAAAATACTCAATATTCAAAGCATTGTTGATTTACACACCTAATTATACAAGTACAGTAAAATTATGTAGCTTCTCTGTAGCATTTACAGTTCCTTTTGCAAGTAGGAGTATAGCACTATCTAGCAGAATAAAAGGTTCTTGCATTTTTTCTGAACTGCAACTTGTGAAATGAAGCTTCCTCTTTAAAAACCACTGCACACTTTTATTTTTCAGAGATTCTTCATTGGCAGATCATGAAATTGTAATTTTTCAGATATCTACCAGAAGCGAGGTTCTAGACTATGTCTTTAAGAGACTTTGAGTCTATACATAAAACATATCCATTTTCACTTTTCTGCCTTCCCTCCCAGTCAATGGTTAAGTTTATTTTTCCAGAAATACAGTTTTAATCATGCACAGTTATGTATTAGTGTTTGTCGTATGTGTCATGTATAGTAATGTAATAGTAGAATAGATTCAAGGTAAAACAGCTTCAAAATAGGCCAAGCTTCTGATATACAGAAAACAGGAAAAAAAAGAGATGTTTTTAATGTAAAATGAGCTTTCTGCCACTTATTTGGTATCAGGCTGTTTGTAAGGAAGTCCTTTGACCTACAAAAAATGTTGAAGGATTGATCCATAGCTCCTTTAAGGCATCCTCCATGTATTGTAGTGATAGTGAAGTACTGATATTAAAATTAATTCAAAATCTATTCACTTATGTGCAGTATGGTTAGTATCAACTTTCTTCTAGGCTTCTGCTCAATTTTTTGCATCTGAAATTTGTTGCATGTATAAGTCTCCAACATGTCAGTGCTCCTTGGCACACTGTAAGGTTCACACTGTCTTGTTGAAGCATATTTGTTGGAATCTGATCCTCTTTAGGTAGAGAGGTGGAGAATTACAAGATTCAGTGGCAAACTGTGTGTTCTCAGGTTGTTTAATGTCAATATATAATGCATTTAAATTGATTATTAGTAAAGTGTATGCATAGGATTGCATGCAGAAACATTTGCTGGTCTCATGTTTATGTTTTTCTTTAGGATAGGAATTAGGTTATGGGAAGAGGCTCTGAGCATAGGTAGATTTCATTCAGAGCAGATTTTTTTCAGTCCAGAAATTCATAAAATGACTTAGAATAACGTAGAATTCGTGTTTGCATAAAATATTACTTGGCAGTGGTTTTTATTGCAGAATGTAATCTGAAGGTAGAAGTACTTGAAAAGATATACAATCTTGTCATGTAATACCCTGTTTCCTTCATACACACCATAAGAAGTAATAGGTATATAAGTATATGCTTGCATTTGTATATACCTATATCTCAGGATTAAATGAAATGAGAACAATTTTTCTCTTTCAGCACAATGTAGTTTGTCCTTGAGTGTTGTTACAGTAGAAACTATAGTTTGTATAATTTAGTAATGTTTTTGTCTTGCAGGTCAGTCACAACTATTACTTGTTAATACAGTAAGTCAGACTCAGTGGTTACAGCACATTCTGGTGCTGTAATCAACCAAGTACCATTGTTGGTTAGCTGGAGGGCAGCTACATTCAGGTAGAAGGCTTCATTGTGACATAATTTGTGTGAAATCCTAAGATGGAAATAAAGGCTTTGTGTCTGTGATTCTCCAAATCACCTCTAGTGCTTCTGGCAGTGTTTTCTGCCCTCTGGCTGTCAAGAATCAGGTGTCTGAATTGCGAAGATGCAATCATTACAACTTTCCAGTGTGTTAAAATCCGAACGTAACCATCTGGTGCTGCTGACTTGCTGTTCTAATGATCAGCTGGTTCCATCATGTCCTGTATTGATGCTGCAACCTGACAGTATTTCCTCCTCACCTCCAAAGTGTATGTCTTGTGTAAATAATTCTTCAGCATACCCTGAAGCGTAAGAAATTGTTTAGTCTTTCTGAGGAATCTTTGCCTTTGAGTCCTTTTAGAGACCTATAGTAAGTCAGCAAGCCCTCAATCTCACAAGCTCTTACTTCCAAAGCTTTTTTTTTGCCTTTAGCTGTCTGCTCTACGGAATCTCTCTTAATCATTGGGTCATTATATTTCAGTTGCAGTTTTGCTTTGCATTCTCATGGGAGGTTAGACAGCAATGTAGTGGCGTTTTTCATTCCACACCACCTAAAAGCTACATCCATTATGACCTGGGCCAAAAGGGAACTGATAGACTTCAGTGCTAGCTGTGAATTAAAAGAAATATAAATGAAAAACTGTCCCATGGCAATGGTGTCATTTATGTTTAATAAATCAACCTTCTTTATTGAGCATATCCCTGTTAAATTTATTGTGTTAATGTAATTTTATCCCTTTTTTGGTATAGTGTTGAAAGAGGGAAGATGCATCTCTGATGTTCCACCTGGCTGTGTATAACTTGTGAATGTATTCTGCATCCAATCTGCTTTTGTTCCAACCATAGCTGTTGAAAACAGATATGTGAATAACTCCATTATTTTGAAACAGTGCTGTGTGTGCTTACATTTTATTTAAAGTAATCTGAATAGGGATTTTTATGTTAATTTTAAACATTTAAGAAGATTGATATAATAAATTGCCAGATGAAGCAAGGGAGAAACTAATTTGACAATGCATTGTACTATTCAGAGAGAGAAAATAAGATGACTTGCAAGCAATATGAGGATGTAGAGTTCTATTGGGAATTTTATTGGCTGCCTGCCATTCTGTAAATAGCAGGTCATAAAAAGTGGTACTTAGAAACAGTTAGAGGTGAACCTTTTCTCTGAATTATCATGGCAGTGTCTTTATTAGCAGCAATTTAAGAAGATTTGGGCCAACTGTGAGTCATGATTTTGTCTTACAAAAGGTAGCAAAAAGCTTGTGCCAGGAGCAATTTTACTCTTCAACCTGCAAGGCTGCTGCAAGATTTCTCTTCATGCTGTAATTCTCTCAGGATTTCCATTACTTCCTTGTATGCCAGGATTCTGTCTTCTGATTTAATCCATTTTTCTCATAGTTTATATAATGGATGGGAGATACTAGTATTTCGATTAAACTGATTTACCAATTGACTCTGTAGGACTGAGTGTCTTGGTCTGTTGATGAGCTCTCCTCTTCACTGGAGAAACTGTTAAACTCTTTCTTCTTAAGTTGTACTGCTGGGTCAGATGATAAAATTATGGCAGTGACAGGAGGAAGTTACAACTGGGCCTGAAGTCAGAAGTTATTTCTATATTACAAATGTATAAATATTTCATGAGTGTTTCAAAAGGTTTGTTCTATTAAATTCCCTTTGGGATATTCTGTTATGTGTGGCTTCCATGTTATATCAGTCCCTCCCTTTAGGAATGGAAAGTGAGTGTGAGCTCTAAGCTGAAAGTGTAAGACCAGTTAATTCATGTAAGATAGATAGAACATCTTATGAAGAAAAATTATGGTCATATTTCAGCCTATCCAAATTGTAAATATGATGGAAAATACAAAAGCTGTTTTAGTTGGTTTTTTACGTAAAACATATTCCTTATTTCTTTTCAAATGAGGGAAAGGTGGCTTTTGTTTATTAGGCAAATGATTGGTTCTGAAGTTCAGTTGTACAATGACATATTGGCTGTGGGTGACTGTGTATATCTCAGTGCATCTGCTTAAAAATGTCTCAGGATCTTTTTCTGATAGTAAATTCTCTAGAGACAATATTTAGGCAGTTAAATGTTGACAAAATAATGATATAGTTCTTTACTGTCTCATTGTTGTACTCTAACCAGTAGAAGATATCATGATAAAATTAGGAAAGATACTTCTGAAATCTTTCCTGTAACTTAAAATTTACTTGTGTTTCTATATTTGTATGTGGGTGTCTGTACTCAGTGTAAAGTAAAAGAAACTCAAGGCCTTATTTGGGCTTGTGAGATCACTGGTGGTAGATTTAAAACCACTGCTAGCTCTGACTGAATCCTTTCAAATATATGATGATTAACAAAGAGGATAGAACAGATAACACCATGTATATATCCAGATCACTCCTTAGCTCCCATTGCCCTATCCTCTCTCATGCCCTGTGCTGAAAGGATAATGATTAATTTTTGCCTGGTGTTGGCTGTCCCGCACAAGATACTTATTGTGTCTTTATACAAGTTTGACTAGAGTTGGCTAAGTCAGCACTATGCTGACTGGTCAGATCATGTTCAGTGCAGTACAGATTCCTCTAGAAAGCTTCTGATTCTGAAGGCATAAAACCCTCTTTTTGAACCAATAAACAGCCTGCGTGAAGCTTACCCTAAGACCTAGGGGCCACTGACAGGAATGCATGGGCTAAAGTGTTGGGTCCAGGCAGCTGGATATGTATTTCTCTTATTTCTAAACAGGAGGAGTTTTTGACCTTTTCCTGAAGGGAGAAGGAAAAAAAAAGAAAACAAAAAAGAAACCTCTCAAAACCCCCACAGTTTTAGACTGATTGTGTATTGTCTTAGTAGAAAATGGACAGTAATGAGGTAATTTGTATTTTGTTGAAGGAAAGGCATTGTTTGATGTGTAATGTATGCTTTGGGTTTTTTAACAGACAAGCTTTTATTTTAAGAGCAAGTAGCTTGGAGTTTTTCTAGTTTTAAACTGATCTTGCTATCCTCATTATCTAATTTTAACATTAATCTGTTCAGAATTGAATTGCTATGATTGTTGGAGAAGCAATCAAATTTTAGTAATCATAGGGTCCTATTGAAACTAATCTGAATATCATCAGCATAGATTTAAAAGTTGGAATGAACTTTCTTGGTAACTCCAATGTAATTTCAGTTGTTTGAATTTAGAGGAAGACAACTACATACTTCCTCATTTGCTAAAGAACACCCCTCACAAAGCTTTATTAAGCAAGCTCTGAAACATAAAGTTATTCCTGGCAAATCACAGTTCTTCATTCTTTTCTCCATTTTCCCCCTTTTTTTTCTCATCCTTTTTTTTTGTTTCTTTCTTTTTTTTCTCTTTTTTTTTTTCCTTATTTTTTTAAGGAAGTCATGTCTTTCTTACTTGGTTCTATGCATGCTGTCAAGTAAACTGCCACAAAAGTGCTTACACAATGAGTCTTTGGGGTTTTTCCTTTGAGATGACTCTGGTCTGGTCCTATGGGCTGAAACTCATTAGCAGTTAGAGTGCTTCTGCCATTGGTTAATCCAAGAAAAGCATCCGTTTTATGCACTCTGAGACTGCTCCATGATGAAGACTGAAGTATGGTGCTAGTTTTTATTGTAAAACTCGATCCTGATGTGAACTGTAATTTTGATATAGGCAGAGTCACACAATCCAAATGACTCTTTTCATTTTGTCATGATGCTTTTAAGCAGTACAATTAAAAAAAAAAAGTTACAAAACATTGATTATTCTTCATATAAGGCAGTGGGAAAATGTCTTTTAAAATATTTTTACATTTCGCAAGACTATTTTTTGTGCGTAGTTGTTTCAGAGGACAAAAAACCAGTGCATGTTTATTGCAATTCTAGAGAAAAGTAGCAATCACAACAGCAAAGTATGTGGAGTCATCTAATTACCAATGGAGGCCCTAAATAACCAAGTGAAGAGCCAGTGTGGAAATATGTAAAATTTAGGAATATGCTTGAAGCCTTGAAGTGATACTTGCAGGAAATAGTAACTGAGCATATGGCTATACAGTCTTTGAAGTAATAGAATTACAAGTATGTTCCACAACATTAACAGCTTTTGATTTGTACAAACAACTTGTTTACACATGGAGTTATACAGCAGGTGATTGAATAAGGTTTCTGGTGATAACATTCAGTAATGGTACGAGGTCCAATAAATTTTTTCCTCATGATTTTATGAGATATTTCAGTATCTCATAAACAGAGTGGAGTTTTTCTACCATAAATTAATTCATTAATTCATTTTAGGAGAATGGATCTAGAAATGCTGACTAATAAATTTTGGCTAAAATAAGTTTTTGGATTTTCTGCTCTAGGAATAGGAGAGTTGCATTTCAGAATTTTACTGGTGTGCAATCTTGTTCATGGCTAAAATGGAAATCAAGGCAGACTCTGATACTTTGCCTACTTCTATGAAAAAATACAGTATTATGAAAATTACTACAAATTAGTTGTTTGGAAACTCAATGAAATCTTCAAGATTATGCCCCAAATATATCTATATATCCTAAATAGTTTCCCATTTCTTACATTGTTATGTACTGATGTCATTTCCATGTTCAAACCAAATGTCAGTTTTGTTACACTATTTTAGAAAGAAACTGTCTTTGAAAAAAGTAAAAATATCTCCATATACTACATCTTTGTAAACCTTTCGCAAATAGCTTCTGCCTTTTGTTGTTAACTGCTCCCTAAGGTTTGGGAGGAAAAAGAAAAATCCTCTAGAATGGTATTTTGCATAAAGTGCCAAGGAGCTGCATTGCCAGGCTTAGAGCAGGTAGAGCCACTTCCCTGTTTGTGAGTGAGAATGTTGATCAGGCGAGAGGGTTAAAGTGGAGTCTGTGAGTTTTGTGACTCGGTTTGTGTAAGACCGGGGATAGTCCTACTGCCAACACCAAATACAGGATGGAGACGCAGATGGCAGATGGTGCTTGCAATTTTCTTATAAATTCATTTACTAAAGTGGTTAAAACCTAGAGGAGGTCATCTTATCTGGTATTTACCAAATTTAGAGACATTAGCATTGTACAAGATTATTTTTTCCCCTGTGAGGGAAAGCAAATGTCCCTGTGTCCTGGGCTTTGAGCCCCGGTAACTGAGGTGTTTCCAGCTGAGAAGTAGTTGTGGGTTAGAAGTCTGTACATAATACCCTGATGACTGGGAGCCATAAATCCAGAAAGGTAAAAGTCAATGAAGCTGTCACTTTCCATATTCTTGCCCTGCTTTGAATATGTTTTAATGGATATAGGAATAGTTACATTTCACTAGTTTCTACAATTCATAGTAATAAGACACTAGACAGTTTGACAAAACTCAGTATAGAAGTGAAACATAGTTTAGTATTGGCAGCAGAAATGAAGTCAAGATTGCTTTGGGGAATAATAATCTATGGAATTGGTCCTAGGTTTTAGCATTTGTGGATTATAAGGGTATGGAGAGAAATCAGTGAGACATGCCTCTTTAGGGAGAGCTTTATGTACCAAAACTGGGAAACCAGTATGGTCATTGCAAACTGAGCCCTCGTTATCCCGTGAATACATAAGGAAAGCTTTGTGGGAAGCATAGTGTCTCTGTAGCTAACACTAATTTTAAGTTATAAATGATGCAGGGGTCTAAAAGCACCTTGATTGCTGCTTACTTAGAAATGAAAAGTCTAGTTTCTTCAGAGTTTTAACCTTTTGGTTTTTGGATAATACGTGCCAGCTGAGTCCAGGCATTCTTAATTGTTTAGTTTATCCTGAATTTGTTTCTGTACTTGAGTTTGTATATTAAGGGGCTCCTGAACAATTCCCTTTTTGTTGATGCATGTATCCTTGGGAACATGAGTTAGAAGACAGGGAAATGGGTAGAACAGTTAAAGATGAATTTAAGGTAAATTGTTTGTCATTTGTAATTTCTCTTACAGTTAACCCTAAAAACCAATATTATAAGTAACTGTATGTGTAAAGTGGATATATTGCAAACGTTTAAATCTTAAGTGTCGGTGTCTCTGTAAGCCTTACTGGAAGATACCAACTCTAAGATTTTTAGAGCTATGAGTTGATATGGGCAAGAGGCACAGTGCTTCCATTTAAATGCATAGTCAAGTATGGCAGTATCTGTGTGATACTTTTTCTAATTTAGAAACAATTATATGCAAGAGTATTTTAACTGTTCTTTTTATTCTTCCTCACAAATCTAAACATGAAAGAAAACTGATCAATCTGGTGATGGAAACTGTCCACCAAAACAAGTTTTGTCTAAAGAAAATCAATTTAAATTTGAGTCAGGAGAAGCAAAGATGCTTGCTAAATGTAAGGTCAATTTAGTCTCTCCCCATATTTAATAAAAACCCTGTTCCACTCATGGTAGTATGTCAAGCTTATAGAGAGCTCCACCAATACATTTCAATCAGAGCCAAAAATCTTTCAAAAAATGAAGAATTTTCATCTTGCTTCTTATCCCTAGTCTTCCTTGAGAAAATCCATAAAAGGAATATTAAGATGTGCCTGGAACCCTGTAGTTGACTGGCAGCATTTATTTAGCAAATGTATTAAGAATAATTGAATATCTGTGGGGTTTTAAAGCAAAAATCTGATACTGAATCATGAGCTTGCCGAAAGTAATCCACTGTTAATTTGCAAAGAAACCATTTGCCGTTAGTCTTTTGTGAAATGGTCGTTATCAAGCTACATAATAAAGGACTGATAGCACCCATTAGTATGTAAAGGACTGTCTTCCAAGATAAATAGTATTTTATTAGAATCTGTTTTATAGTACTGTGAGAAGGGGATGTTTAAATAGGAGTGGATTAGAAACACAAAATCTTCAAGTGCATTACTAGATAGAATTAAGCAGTAGGGAGTCTGTGTCAACAGGTGAAACAATTTGTTCTGAAGAACTCCTCAATAATCTTGTACTTGAACAGGAAAAGAAATGATTTTTAGCTGCCATAAGGAAGAGTAAATGTCTTCAAAAATAGTAGTAGTTTCAGAGCATTGAAAAAAATTATGTGGAAAAAATTACATGGAGCCATTTGTTTCAAATTACATTAATGTGCATATTTTCACATGTGCTGTTCAGAATTACATTCTAAGAAGTTTCTTTTCCATTCACTTTCTCTGAGTTCACTGCAGATAGTTACTAGAATTCCCTTAGCAATGTACACGACTGGACCCTTCTTCTCTGCTACATGTTGACCGCTTCTTATTTGAAATTAGAGTGCTTCGGTTCACGTGAATTTGATGAGAAGTTATCCTTGGAATTGTGGCACTGTTATTTATGTACATTCTCTGTAGAAAAACCACTGAAGCAGTCTAGTGAAATTCACCCTGATACCTATGGAGGATTTAAAATTTTGAGAACGGGTTAATTCCAAAATTGTTTTTCTGTCTCCTTGGTATCTAAATTTCAAAATGTGCTCATGGACCACTACAATAGTATTAGCTAATCTAGGTCATATTTTCTGCTTGGTTGTTTGTATTTTAATCACTGTTCTAAATATTTCTTGAGTTCTGACATTAAATTATCTGCTGTTAAAATGGTTTTTTTCCCCCTCCCTTCATGAGTTTGGATATCTCTGCAATTAGAGTATTTTGGCAGCTTTGATTTCTTCAGTTTCTGAATTTTAGTCATAGAATGTTTCTTGAGCTGAATTTTTTTTTTAAAATATGCTGATTTATACAATAAAACTCTTTGTTCACAGGATAATGAATTTATTCCACATCTTATTTTCACATTAAAGTTTCAACATGGAATCTTTTTTTTTGATTGTTATTTGGAATGAGAAGCACATTTTAACATTTATCTATTTTACCATATTTTACACATAAAGCTTGCATCCATTGAAAAACTCCTTGTTCATGAAAATGAGTCCTCAGCTGGCACAAAGTCAGACATAAAGGCAAGAAGAGGGATAGGGGAAGAGAAGACTTTTGAAGTTAACCCTTTGTCATTTATATAAATGCATAATTTGAAAAATGCTGGTGTATGTATTTATTCAGTACCATTATGTCAGTTTTAAAGCTGATTTCACTTTCCATAATCTAATTGTATTCTCTAGTAGCCAGTTATAGCTAAATTGAACTAGCAATCTTTGTGAAAATAGGGGGGAAAATCCTTGCAGAAATAAGTCCGAGTCATATTGGTCAAAGAAGAAGTTGGCTGTTTGTACTCAAGTGCTGAGCCTTGAAGAAAAATAAGAAACATAGAATTGTGGTATAAGTGATAGAGTGATATGCTTATTTACTGCAAAATGCTCAAATTCTGAATTTAACTTCCTTGTAACACTACTCATTTCAGTATGTGGAACAAGGATTCCCTGCATGTAATCTTTCATAGCTGTTCATGTTTGGAGCATCTCGCCATTCCATACAGTTATCTTTTTAAGGATGCGTAAAACGCAAGCGGCTGCAGTGTTAGGATATTGGCCATAAGATACATTGTGCATGACAATGTTACAATGCTCTAGTGCAATGGCACTTCATGTCCTCGTTTTCCCTAATTTTCTTTCCTTTAGTTTTTTGCCATTTTAGGACTTGTAACATAGTTGCTACTTTTCTGTGGTCATGTCTCCAAGTTGAATAGAATAATAAAAGAATTACTGATTAATAGAATCCTTACCTGCAATTATTGTTCCACTATTTTTACAAAAAGGAATGGGGTCAGATGGGCAGTTTGTCCAGAAGGAGCCATCAAATTAAAGGCGTAAATTTGAGACCTTTGACCAGAACTTTCAAATCTCAGTGCCTGGAGCTATGCTTTTAGCTAGATGATCTGCCTTGCCTTTCCCACCTCCTTTGAGAAGTTTCTATTTCTATTTAAATACAGCTGTAATTATTCCAAGTTGAAACTGTCTTTTAAATAACCCGACCTTGGGACATGGGACTTTCCACCTTCAGGATGTTTTTTGCTGGGACAGTCGGATTGAAGCTCTCAGTCTTCCACTGGTCACTGCCGACATGGTATCTGAGGAGAGCAGTGCTGTGCAAATGTTTTCCTTTCCTTTGCTGATTATTTTGTTAAACCTTTATTTCCAATCAATATGCCTGATAACTCATGGTGCTATGTCAGGGGGGAGTGATGCCTCCCATGCCCTCCAAAGCAAGCTCTTGTATGAGACTAGAACTGTTCTAGAGTTTGGAAAACAGATGATAGGAAAACATATTCAAAAGAGAGAGACCCTGAACAGAGAAACCTGTGTTCCTTTAACTGGCAAGATAAAAGCCCAAGGTTGTTTGTAAGGAGAAAGGAATATAGGCAGAATTTTTAGTAGATCTGTACCTGCTCTTTTTCATTTCCTTTTTCAATGCTGTTGACTTCACTGTGAAACCTTAGCAGTTTATTTCACCTCTTCCTCTTTATTTGAATTATTAGAAAAGCAAACATATTTGTATTTTACTTCTAGGGATATTGGTGGTAAGCGTTCTATGTTTGAACTTTGGCAAATATTGAGATTTTTAGTATAGATTAAACAGCTTGGAATTAATTTCAATATGCAGCATGTGCTTTTGTAGTGATTCTGTGCCTAACACTGAAACAATACCACTTACAATTAAAACACCTGCATTTTTCAGAGCAATACTGAATATTGGTAATGCAAAATTCAAGAATACTCTGCAGCAACAGCACAATAAATATTTGTTTGTCAGATGGAGACCTTAGCGGGGATATGGTTCTGTCTTGTTTTGATGGGTTTGAGGGGTTAGAAGGAATACCTAATCTTTTCACTGAAAGCAAATATGTGTTTTACCTTACCTAATAATAGCTTTTAATTATTTCCAGTTTCTTGAATTACTTTAATCATATACATTTAGTCAGTTATTTATCTCTTGTTCTTCTTGTTTCCTAATTCCTCTGATTTCTCCTAAAAGCCCTTCCTATTAATCTTTCCTTGTGCCTTGTATCCTGCAGCTTCAAACTCATACTAGTTGTTTATATTTAGCCGTAAACTGAGGTGATCTTAATTAATGGAGTTGCTTTGCCTTTTCCCTCCAGACAATTCATCTGGTGGATAGATTTTTGATGGGGAGAAAAAATGGCAAATATGAAATCGGTTAAACAAGCAAAACCTCCACCAGAATTGCTGTCAAGTTGGGGGGAAAAAACCTAATTCACTCTCATGGGAAGTAAACTGAACTTTTTCTCCCTAAATTTTTTTCATACTAACACTGGCTCAGGTAAGTAATTTTTATCATGCAAGTGGCACTGCAAGAATCATCTCATGAAATGAGCCAGAGAACTCAGCCTTTCTCCAGCCTTCCAATGGATAACAATTCTGTTTTCTTCTCTTTATGGTTGCCAGAGCTACTGGGAGAGAAAAAGGAAAAGGAAGTAAAAGAATAATCTGCCTTATTTGATAACCTGCTGAAAGGGAGACTTTTTGACCATTTTTACAGCCTTTAAAATTCTAAAAAAATTTAGAGTTTGGCAATAGAGTTAATTTATTTTTTCCTTATTTTAAAGAATAATCCTGTAATATTTTTCAGCAAGGGATCTTTGTTTGGATTTTGAAAATGTGTTTTAGAAAATATTGGAATTTGATATTTTCTCTTCCTTCACGGTATTAATTGGCAGCATTTTCCTCCATTATAGCTAAACAAAGAAGGTAATTTTATAGTGTTCTTTCTGTAGTAGAAGGTTGTCTCAGGACTATGTGTTCAAGGATAGTCTGGAGATGTTATAATATTTTCACCTACTTGGAAATTAATTACTTTGAGGAGATTCCAAGTTATTTGCCTTATTTTTCCTCTCTTCTGTTTTATTGTACAGAGTAAAAGGTTTGAATGTTGTCCATGGAAGAATAAACTTTGCCAGAGAAGTATGCATGATCCTGTCATGTAGAAGTAATGGAGGATCATTTTAATGGATTTGTTCTGTGGTGGAAGCAAATGACAGACCAATAACATCACTAGTGCTGTAAATCTCATCAAAAGTTGTTCTATTTGGACTTGCTATTTACTGTGTGACTTTTAAGCTATTTATTCATAATCTTTAATACTTCTACTACAAATTCTCTTATCCACACTGTGCTGAAGCCTAGTTTAAAAAAGCAATTCTGTTTATAATTCCAGTTTCTACATACTTTACAATCTTTGACACATTGAAATAAAAAGCTCTCAAATAAGAATGCTTCAAGCCAGCATTGACTGTGTTGCATTCAGAGTGGCTTAAGCCTTCTCCCATTGTTGAAGTACCTGAAAGGGACATTCCTGGTGCCAAGTTGGAATTTACCTAATCCAAATAAGGAAACTGAATTCCCCCAAAGAGAGAATTAGATTAACATCTGAAATTCAACTCAGGATCAGGTCGGGGGGGAAGAAGAGTATGTTAATCTTAACATTAATTGAAAATATAAATAAAATGTTGAAAATATTACAGGACTTTAGGTCATCCTGACCTGCTTGTATTGAAAGACATCTTATCTGAGGCAAGAACCAACTTAAAAGGAAGATAAACAGAGAAGAATGAGGGAGGGGTGCTAATCATTCACAGTTACATAAAAATACTGCAGCATTTGAAAAGCAGTGAGACTGGCTGAAGAACTTGCATAAAATGTATTTTTTTATTTATCCATGTTATGGCACTGTTAAATTGTAGAATTGTGCTTTCAATGGCTAGGAAGTGTAAAATGTATAAAAAGGAAATCCAAGTATTTATTAGAGTAGACTGGGGGGGAGAGGGGGGATTGGAAGCTGTTTTGAGGGCAGAGGTGAAGTGCATTATGTATTGAGGGGCCAAGGAGTGATTTTTGCACTAGCAATGAAAAACTAACTCTTTATAAGAGCTTGAAGTTTCACTGAATTCTATTTACTTTTGAGCTGCTTATACATGTTGCATATATGCTAGTATCCAAATATATGATTTGTTTTACTTTGATAAATTTCACATCTTGGATAGTCTACATTTGATCATTCAGATTATTATTATTATTATTTTTCTAAATTTCTTAAAAAAATAAATTTTATACTGTCTCTGTTGGACAGCTTGTTCATGCAGTTGTTCTCCACAGTGCCTTTTGGATATATGAACTACTTCAAACCAAATTTGACAAAGACTGATGGTCTGAAAGATGTGAAAACTTTTTTGAATATAGGTGGCTCAGTTGGGGTTGTAAAGAGCATAAGCCTCCCTACCATAAGATGGTTGCTGGTTGCCAGAGAATCCATGTTAAGCTCAAGGTGCAGGAAATTTCACTGGTTTTGGAACTGAGGGTCTCCTGTCTGCTGTGAATGTTGTGATACTTTGGATGTGGATTGCAGGGAATACTGCAATAGCTTTTTGATGGGTGGACTTAGCTGGTGGGATGTTTTCTCCTTGACAGTAGATAAATTTGGGACCGAAAAAGGTATTCTTACCACATTCAAATGGCAGGTAGACAAAGGAGTTGTCAGGGAAGAATAGTACTTAGTAATGTTACATAATTTCTATTTATCAAAGATACTGTTCTCAAAGTACTAAGGCTATTGATGTATTAGATAGTTTTCTGGGAAGCAGGTAAAAAGTAGTAATTCTGTTTTTCTCAGGCTACTGTAATCACTCTTTTTTCCTTTTTTTCCTTCTTCCTTTCAGAACTGTTTGACAGATGCTAAGGTTAATGAATTTTAATTTTAATTTGGCCTTTTCCTTGGGTTACTGACAGTTCCTTCTATACCACAGAGGCCTTTATTTTCCAACTCACTTCATGTTTCAGTAAGAAGTATAGCATCTGATGGAAACTTCTTCATGAATAAGTGAACTCAACTGGAACACAGCCAAACACTGTCAGAACTGGCTCCCTGAATCCCTGCCTTGTGTTTTACCATGGTTTGAGAGATTAGATTCATTAACCTCTCATTAGAAACATGTCAATGCTAAAATCCCAGAGTATGCTAGATTCAGCCTATTAGAAATCCCCAAAGGCCAGTTAACATTAAAGAATTAACATTTCTTATTCCAGAAGTTAATAGTGGATTCCTCATTTGGCTCCATTCCATTTCATTGATATGGTGACTTCTTAGGTGCTTTTCCCCTTAGAATTAGCAGATATGTTATTAATCTAAAAAGAACTGTTTGATAGAAAAAGCTTTTATCATCATAGAAATTGCAGTATAAAAATGTTTATTTCATTCTATTTTCTACAGATTTATATAGAGAGCACTGCATGTATAGAATATGGTATACTTTTTACCTATAAATGCAACAACTTTGAAGAGGTATCTCTGCACCAGTGATATTTTAGAGCTTGCTAATTATAGAAGGATATTAAATCCTATTTGAGAAGGTCTAAATGCATCCAGGTATTAAAGCACTGTGTTTAATTCCATAGTTCACAGTCTAAGGTAGAAAAACCCCATCATTTCCATTGTCTTTTGACCTCAGGAGCTTTCTCCTCTAACAAGAACAAGCACTGCAAAATAATTTGAGTAAGATGGGATTCATTCTGCATCAGTCATAATACATAGCTTCTGCTCAAGCTTGATATGAATGCCGGTTAAAATCTATAAAACAAGAGGTAAATGACCCTTTACTAGCAATACATTTTTGTGTGTATTCATCTGCTACTGTGAGCGAAAAAAGAGATTTCCATTTTGCGTGGCTATTACAGGAAGCATGAAATAATGCTTTTGAATCACTTAATGTCGTTGTTTGAAATGGAAAACAGTATTTTCAAAGACATTGCACTTTGTTATTCAGAGCTACGCTTATCAGCCACCATTATTAGGACATTTGACTGCTATTTCCATGTACAAGAGTGGAACACGGGGTCATTAGTAGAGAAATGAGAAAGAGTTAGACTGGCAGAACCGTGTTCAGCCCTCCTTGAGACAGAAGCAAGAACAGCCACTAGAAAAAAACACAAGATCATGGGGATCCTCTATTCTCACCCTGCCACAAAAAGGCCCAGTGCAAGGTTTTGATGCAGGCTGGGGAATAAAGGGATCGAGAACAGCCCTGCTGAGAAGGACGTCGGGGTGCTGGACATGAGCCAGCAATGTGTGCTCACAGCCCAAGAACCAACAGTGTCGTGGGCTGCATCAAAAGCAGCATGGCCAGCAGGCTGAGGGAAGGGATTCTGTCCCTCTACTCCACTCATGAAATTCCACCAGGATTACTGCATGTAGATCTGTAGTCCTCAGCACAGGAAAGACATGGGCCTGGTGTAGTGGGTCCAGAGCAGGACTGCAGAAATGATCAGAGGATTGGAACACCTCTCTTTTAAGGAAAGGCTGAGAGAGCTGCATTGTTCATCCTGGAGAAAAGAAGGCACCAGGGAGACCCTATTGTGGCCTTTTAATACTTGAACAGGGCTTGTTAGGAAAGAGTGGGACAGACTGTTTATAGGGTCAGTTGACAAAGGCCAAGGGAAAATGATTTCAAACTGTAAGAGAGTAGGTTTAGATTAGATATTAAGAAGAAATTCTGCACATTTACTTTATATTCCATTGCTACTGGGATTTATCCTGCAGCACTGGAGATAATTTCAAGCACACACCTTAAGCAGGATATGGAAAGGTTATATTTGACCAATGATGTAGCCTTTTCACGTCTTCTGCAAAATAAAAAGGCAATGAAAGTGGCATCCCAGGATGTTTCATTTGTCCTAAAGCTGCTTAATTACAATTATATTTTCTTTTAACAAACTTTTGCTACTGCAGAGGAGCAGAGTCCAAGAAAGACTGTATGTCAAACTAGGAGCATATTTTTTTGGTAGCCCAGACTAAGAAGTATTCATAAAAAAAAGACATGTGAAACTTGTTTGCTAAGTCATTTATAAAGTGAGTGGGGAAACTTTAATTTGCATTTATTGACATATCACTTTTGAAACCTATTTTATAAAATAAGCATACAGATTTCTATGGTACCAAGTTTAGGTGTTGACTGATTTTTGCATTCAGGGTTCATGAAATTTTTGAGAATCATTAAGAAATAAGAAACACCAAAACCCTGGTAAGAATAAAAGCCAGACAATTTTTTAGTCAGTGATGGCCTCTTGTCTTCATAAAACTTTTGCTTTCAAAGACATGCTCAGATCACTGGGGTTCTTGGCTTCTTTGAAGTAACTGGAATGTAGGTATGTAGAAACACAGAATTATTTAGGAAAAGGTTCTTGAGATCCTAGAGCTCAACTGTAAACCTAATATTGCCATGTCCAGCACTAAATCATGTTCTTAAGTGCCACATCTACCTGATTGATGCATATAATCAGCCATTGACTCAGAGTCTAAAACTTGTTTATTTAAAACATGAATGAGGTGGTGAAACAATCTTTTAAAGTCACTGAAGTTTCTTTTTTTCACCTGTAGCAAGCTCATCAGAGTGCTCTAAACATTGCAGTCAGAACTTCACCATGCAAAGAGGTATTTCTGGCGTTTCCAGTTAACTTAACATGTTAGAAGTTTTGGGTTTTTATGCTTGAAATGGGACAAAGAAATGGAGGACAATGTAGATTTTCAACAGTTGTGACCAATGTCATGAAACCCTACGGCTTAGTAAATATTTTCATTCCCAGCTTTTGATATACAGATACGTTTTTGCTCTTCCATGAGCACTGTTTTCTTCTGTGAGTTTCTAGGATATGTGACATCATCAAAAATTCATTTCTCAAAACAGCCTTTTCTTTTAGTGTTTGCATTAAGACAAAGAGGTCTTCATAACTCAGTGCCTCATATTCATCAGATTAGTGAGGAGAATCAGGTGTTATGGGATTTACATGTCTTGTACGCTGGGCACGCTTGACTTCCCTGTGGCAGTCAGCTCTGAGAAAGCTGAGTCTTGGCTTGTCTTCTTGGGGTTGTGGAGAAGATGGGAGTGAGCCATGGGCCCTGAATGTAGAAGAGTATGAAGTAAGGACAACAAAAAGGGAATGATACAAAATTATGTCAGTACTTAAGTATCCATTAATAATGTTTATGGAGTGCTGTTTACCATAACACTGATACAACCAGTGGCACACTTGGCATTTTGTAACGTGCTACATCATTGCATGTCAGAAAATCTTCTGGCACCTGGTTCCAGAGGTTGCGTTGTTCTCCTGAGTGTAAGTCCTGCAATTGTGTGTGTTTCAGTCATGCCAGAACAAGACCACTTCAGTCTTCCTTGAGGAGGTTTTATTTTCAGCCCCTGGAATGGTATCAAATGTGTATTTTGGTGAGATTACTAAGTATGGTGTATCTTTGGAAGGGTAAGCCTGAATCAACTATCTGAATGAAAAACATAAAGTAAGGAATTTACAGAAGTGTCTCCTGCAGGAATTTAATATATTGGCATCACTAGAAAAGATAGGTTTTTAAAATGCAAAGCGTAGGCACCTTGGTTTCTGTAAGAGTAAACTGTCACATTTGCTTGTGGTATTGTTTGACGAAGTTGTGTTACAAGTAATAATTTCATTTGGATTTGGATTTTTTTTCTTCTTTTAGAAAGGATCTGACATATTGCCTCAAAAGATCAATGAAGAAACATATTTGTAGAGAAGTTAAACTGTTCTTGTTATGTATAATGGCAGTCACTGAGGTAATAAGATCAAAATGATCAGTGTGTGGAATAAGAAGTTACCAGTAGCATGATTTCATTGAAATACTTTTTCAAAAAAATGTTTGAGTGATTCCAGAATCACACTCAGTAGATAAGAAATATTCTATCTATCCATATCTTCCAGTTATACACTATTTTCATCATAATTTTAAGTTTTTGTTGACAGTTTAAATTAATGTTTTATTTTGAAGAGGTGGATGTTAGAATATTCTAAGTTTGGGCTATGTTTAGAGTTAAGATATTAGAGTAGCTTTCTTCAAAGAAAATTCCAGCCAGGAATTCCATTTCTTTTACAAATTTAGTCAAGCAACACAGGGTTGATTTCTGCAAGAGAAAGTTGCACCTGTCTCAACAAAGCAAGTATGAAAATATCTCTCAGCTGCCTTGGTTGTTGAGACACATTTGTGTTCTATTGTGCACAACTTAGAGAAATTCCTTGTTCAGTGGTTTGGTTTCTGTAGTGAGGGTCTATTTTGGGTTTGTTATGGTTTGTTTTCTCCTGAAGGGCACCTTTACTATTATTCTTTACAAAAGGTCAAGAATTTTTTCCCTAGAATATTAAACTGCAGAGCAGCTTTTCAGTAGAATAACTATAAAGGAACATATCGCTTTTGTCTGATGGTGGTTCTTGGTTGCATTTATGCCTTTCAGTATGTGGAGTTCCTGATCTGCCCAATTGAAAGTCGCCTGTGAGACGTGCCACTTGTACAACCAAGTGGAACTGCCTTAAGTTTTGTAATGAGTTTAATTTAAGACATTTTTTCTTTCTCTGATGCTAAATACCAGGGCTAATGTAGCATATTGCTTAAAAATAATGATATATAATGTCATACTTGTCCACATTATAATAATACTTGTCTGCTTTCATGTACAAACAGAAATTTTGGTTCCCTTAGTAACTTTGTGGAAAATGCCATTTACCAGAAGCTTTTATCAGACCTCAAAAGCAAAGCCATTTTTCACTCACGCAGTTTTTCCTGTGGCATTATGTGGGCAATGTTTTTTTCCCAGGGCTGATGTGGTTATGTGTCTTATTTGAATGTGTTCTTTTGCACAGATGTGCTGCATTGCCGGGTGATAATTTGTAAAGCTCCTTGAGTTTTGATGGTGAATGACATTATTGCTAATACAGTTTTAAGCACATTAAGTCTCAAAAGTCTTTAAACACCTGCTGGTACTCTACTTTGTATTTTTGGAACTGAAGAGATACTTTGGAAGTTGATGGGATTCTCTGTTGTGTTTCAGAGGGTCAGGGTTTTTGCCTGTTTCTTATGAAACAAAGCAGCATACCAGTGATTAATAAATAACTGGTTTTTGAAATTGCAGTGAGTATTCTCACAAGGGCCATTGTCTACTAGTGGTACACTTATACAGATGCAGTAAAAAAGATTCTTTAATGTATGCTGTAAAAAATGTTGCTGTTTTTCTAGTGCATCATCTTCAGGGGGTAAGGTCGCCATTACGCATAGTACATTTGGTTAGAGGCAAGTTGAAAGTGAAAGGAGGTTGTTTCCAACCTCTCTGCTCAGTCACAGTTCAGTTTTAATTTTATGTTCTTTCATCTTCAGATAGCTTGAACTGTGGGATATAGCACTGATGGCGACACATGCTGATTAAATTTGCCATGACATCAGTGTGACAAGGCCACATAATTTTCTTTCTCCTTTTCTTTCTCCTTCTAGCATCTCATTATTTTAGAGACACTTTGTTGCAGCTAGGGAAGTTCTTTCACTGATGTTAGTGAAACAATGAGCAGTGTGATTTGGTGAAATTATGGGTTGTTGATCATATATTGTATCTACTATTCTCATTTTCATGAGAACAATGTCTGATTTATGTACATGTGAGTGGGCATCATGGCCCTTTATATAACAATTATTTTTGATGGTTTGAAAAAGAAGAGTTGTCCTCTTGAAATATCTTCTTAGTTTAAACAATTGTTAGACCAATGTTTTCTTTACATACCTACTCTCACAAATATTTGGAAAGCCTAGAATCTATTAACAGGCATAATGTTTCAGTTAGTTACAAAGAAAACTTAAGTCACTGTATGACTAATCCATGTAAAATATTGATCATTGGAAACTCTTAATTCTAGAGAAAAGAGGCTTCCTGAGGGAAGCTTTAGGACACTTGACATTCTACCTGAAATAACAGTAAGCACTTTCTTAAAATATCTTTGTCAGGACTTGTGTGTTAGCTATTTTTCTGTTTTCATTTCTGGTCTTACAGAGTGTTCTTTCTTTCTAAACTTAATCTTCCTTCCTTCACCTGTAGGAGAACTTGCTTGTAAAATCCATGACGAGTGATCTACTTTTGTATAAACTGTGATTGCTTAGCAGACCCCTGCAGTGTATTTTTCCTAGGTGAAAGTTGGAAATTACTTCCTAGTTGTTTACTGTCCTTTAGATCTCCAACTTTGACAAAGTTATTGTTGCAGTTTGAGCTTTAAGACATCTAGTATTCCCACTAGCAATGTTTTCTTGTTGATTCATTCATAATCTGGCAATTGTGGCTATTCCAGTGGTTCTGTGCAGTTTCTGAACGGCTCTTTTACAAAACCAAATTCATGTAAGCATAGAGTGACTATGTCAGTAACCAGGTCACGTGCAGTGTTTATAAACGGATACGAATCATCTGTATGTGCGTTACGTTATTGTGTATTTTTAGAGCTAAGGCAAGTCTAGCCTTCCAGTGCCTGCCTACAATCTCATTTTCAATTACTTTTACATTTGATAGTCATTTTTCATAATAGAAGCTTATGTAAGCTTTCTATTTTCATCTTATTCTAACTGTGGCATATGAATAACTTCTAATACTCTCTAATAGCAGTGAAATTGCAAATACATACTTCAGGGAATTTTCTTATTGGGATTTGCTAGTGTCTGCAATTCATAAAGACCTCAGTGGTCAAGCAGACTGTTCTCCTCCTGTCATAGAGCCCAGTGTGATGAATTGACATTCAGAAGCTTGTAGCTAATTACAGTGCATAATAAGAATACTTCCTGTAACAGTGACTGTTAGCAGAGAGTATACTTCATATTTTATGTATTCTTTCAAGCTGAAGTAATTTTGGAGGTAATATCCAGGGAAAGGTGGGTCAACATTTCTTAAATGATGTTAAGCAGATGAACCTTGAGTGGTGTCAAAGAGCCAGTACTTGATGGAAGGGTGTAATTCTTGTGATGGACCAACAGAAGCACAACTGTCTTACATCAAGGGAGTATTTCACAGTCCAAGAGATATTATTAAGGCGTAATATTTTGACTTCTGTAAAATGAGAATTATCTTGTCTTCAGGTAATAAGTGGTTTACATGAGAGAACAGGTTCTTGTACCTGAATGATTGTCTTGAATAACACTGGCCACAAAATTTTATGTAAATATTATATGTGTTAGGACATTTTGACTTTCTTTGTTCATGTGTCTGAGATGCTTTTTTCATTTATTCCAAGTGCTCTCTGTGGTCACAAAATGCTTTTGTAGAGTTAACCTTTGCAACTTAATGTGTTCATAAAACGACTCAGAAGAAAATTACCACTTACTTTATGATCTAAAGGTGATGCTTACCACCAGCAAAGAATTCACATGTACTACATCCCTGTTGTTGCTGTTGTCTGTCAGTGTTCAGTGCCCTCTGGGCTGCCTTGACAACACTTGCACAATACGCTGATGCTTGACTACTTTCATCCAGCCTCCCCACCTCCTCTGGGTGTTTTCTTTTTAAATCACAGGCTTCAAGCACCTTTTTATCCTCCCTTTGTGTTCAAATTACATAGATACAATGAAAGATGTAGCAGTCATCTTGGGTCTGAGGACAAGTGGTAGAACAACTATGCCTAGAATTTAAAATATTCTTAAGCAGCCTTCCTCACTGAGGAAATGTGGGCTGGGTATGGAGGTGCTGGATGATGGAAGGATATGTACTCTATGAACCATGCATGAGTGTGCTGTACTGATAATGCTGAAGCATAATGTTGAAGGGCTAAGGGAACACCCTCACTTACAGCCATTCTTAAAATTGGCCTGTTTTACACTTAATTTGAACTGTTTCAGTGTTTAGTTGCAGTATCAGTGCAGGGTAGAGCACCCAGCTTCTTTCTTTTTTCAATAATTCTCTTGCAGTGTTGTGATGTTGCTGTATTTCACCTATGTTCAGAGCTTTTTGTAATCTTAGGTCAAGTTAGTGTTGCAGTACCTCTGGTTCTGTGAGCTATTGGAAGAGACAGTCCCTCTTACTAAGCAGAAGACTGTAGTTAAGTTCTTGATGTTTTAAATGCCTCTGTGCAAAGGCATACAGCATGGGGAATAAACAAGAGGAGTTAGAGAGGTGGGCATGCCTGCAGGGCTGTCATCTTCTTGACATCATGATGACTGGACTGTTGGAATAGAAGGATGCAGGCTCTTCAGGAAGCACAGGCAGGGGAGATGAGGAGTGGGTATCACCCTCTGTGTCAATGAGCAGCTAGAGTGCATGGAGCTCTGCCTGGGGATGGATGAGAGCAAACAGAGAGCTTATGGATCAGGATTAAAGGGAGAGCAAAGATGAGTGATGTTTTACTGGGGTGGTACAGTAGGGTTTCTTTGAAAGTTCTATGATATTTCAGTGTGGGGTTTGTTTAGAATCTTAGAATTCACGTGAGTGTGCCCATTCTCATGTCACTTAAAACCATTTGATGAAATGCATCATCTTGTACTGATTAGACACTGTTGTATGGGAAATCTACTTGTATATCAGTTTACTAGATTGTGAATACATAAGCTATTAACTTGCAAATTTACTGGCAGAAGCACCTTCTAGACTTTGGTGTAATGCATCAACCTTTTGATTTTAAGCTAGAAAAATAGCAGTTTACTGTCTCAATCTCCTCACAGAGCCAAAACATAAGGGAATGGGCAGGAATAACTTCATTGCTTTTCTCCTTAGTTGCCATTGAAAAACACTGTATGAAGTTATGGGTAAAATATACTTTATTAATCATTTAGGATTAATCTTTCTGCTTTAAGATGTCCATTATTCTGAGCCAGTTTTATGAAGCCAGTCAAGTTGGACTTTCCAATACATAGATTTCACATTTGGGAGTCTGTCTTACTGCTTTACATTAATTGCCTGTACTCATCTTTGTGTACCAAAAGGCTGATATTCATAGGAAGGTATATCCATTTCACTGGGAATATATAAAGTGAGCTGGGACATTCAGCTGGCGTAATGGAGACGGTTCCATCCTTTCAACTGTTGGTGGCAGCTGTAAAATTTCCCCTGAAGGGTGCATTTCCAGCTGGAGATTTTTTTATTTGTGTGTGCAAATGAATGGATAGAAAAAGGAAGGGTTGTCTGCCAAGTAAAATAATGCCAATGTAGTAATGCATAAGGGACAAGGGGAAAAGGACATTAATTAAGAATGCACACACCAAGTTCATCTACTTTCTGTTATTTAAAAGATAGAATCCTATGGAGCAATGCATAAAGAAGTGATCTTGAGCACTCTCTTAAGTGAAACAGGCACCTATGCATTATCTTTGATAAGAAAATAAGGTAATGCTTCTACATTTATAGATTTTGATGTCTGCTTTTTCAAGAAGCTTAAGGGGCTGCAGTACTATTACATTGAGTGAGTGTACATATTTATAGATATTCTGTCAACATAATTTCTGTGCTTGTATTAGAAATATGTGTTGCTTGCCCTGACTTTAAGGACTTTACTGATTAGCAGAATGAATTCAGCAAGAAACTGAACTCTGCTCGTAATTCTCGTATTGACTTGTGTAGCTGTTGGCAAATTGCCTAATATTTGCATTTCTAGTATTTGAAAAATGTTGGTACTTATTTTTGTATACTGCTTCTGGGGGAGGCTAGCTTTAGAGTTAAAAATTGCTGAATAAAGTAATGTTTATTTCTACATATTAAGCCTATCACTCTATGACTTCCTCTGTATTTAGTTCCTCAGGCCAATGCTCAATTCAATAATATTTTCTTTCCAATACAGTTCTCACAATTATTTTCAGGAAACTGATTGTGATATTAAATGCAGAGAGAACGTAGAAAGCATGAGAAAAACATTGGATGAAATATCTCTGAAACACGAAGGTTTTTTCATGCTTTCTGGACGCTAAATGTATGGATAAAGGCATGCTGGATTTTTACATCATGAACATTAGTGGGTTTGTAGTAGCAATAATGCTAATACTTGAGCTTTTTCACCATAATGTTTTGAATTTGGTTTTACTAGAGGTATACAGAACAGTAAAAAATAGTCTTGCTTGCGAATATTTTCCTTGGCTATTTCATTTTAAAAAGGAAAGTTTAATGTAGATAAATTAAGAATAGGATGTAAATGAGAGATTAGAGATGTTCCCAGTGCAGCATCTTGCCAAGTATATTTTATTGATATGGACTACAGATGGATGCATATGTGTGAGATATATATGCATAAAATCTACTAAATTTGACATTTCTTTGAGAGCCTTCCTTTTTACATTGTGTGATGCTTGAGTGTTTAAAATCTATTTGAAATCTCATGCCTGTTGAGAAACTGTGACACCAGTTTAATTTCATTTTTGCAAAAGAAACATAATACTAATTTGTGTGTGTGTGAGTGTTAGTGTTTGAGTCGGAGCTATACTGACTAAAGCCAAAACTACCACAGTGAGAGATTCTGTAAAAGGAAAACCAGTGAAATTCTATCCAATATATGATGAAAGGAGTGGACAGGTTTAAGATAGCTTGATGAGAATTGTCAAAATAAAAGCATTATATGTAGAAAGTTATTTGTAATTAAATAAGATGGCACTTATGTAGGTTGCACTGTTGAAAGATTTAAATGGGTATAGTGGGAATAATGTCCTACAAATATGAGTCTGTAGTAAACTGTGTGGGACAACAGTTCTTTTCTACAACTTCTACAAGTGTGTTAGCAGCAGCTGTCTGCAAGCTTGCCAGCCTCTGCATTCTCATGGGGACTTGTGAAGACAGGCTGATATAACTAAGTATTTACAGTAATGCAAAGACACAAAGTGTGGTGCGCTTGAGGATTCAGACTTGACTGTTTGTGTGTACTTTTAAGTGTCCACATGTGACTGATCTGCCTGACAAACCATTTTAGAAAGTGAAGCCTGGGGGTGCAGAGCCATTGCAGGAGCACAGATCAGATCAGTGTACCTGTCTGAGGGGCAGCTTCTGGCTGCCTTCCTCCTCCTGTATGGGGCAGACATGGTGCCAACACAGATGGAAACGTGGCTCACCAGTTCCTGAAGTCAGCCTTCTGCCCATGGACCAAATTCCTCCTGTATGTGCTGTGGCAATTGATCAATTACTATATGTTAGCAAAAATTAATAAACTAGTAATAAATAAAACTAGTGAAGCAAATCTGTAATGCTCAATGAAGCATTAACAGTGAGAAGGTCAAATAGTAGAAGACACCCTGGAACACATCCCTTGCACATTACAGTTATGTGCTGTGTATAACCCATGCTGTGGCTACAGCAGAAGAGTTGTATTCCCATGCAGCTTCCATGACAACTGACTGCAGGAGAGCACCCATCTTAGCTGAGAGAACTGAGGAGAATGGGGTCATTCTGACCACTCAGCATGACCACATTCAGTAATTAGAAACAAATCAGTAATTATAACATTACTTCAACCTAGGTCCAGCAACAAGGGTGAGATTTCAGTGTTTTTTTTCCTTTGTGTTTTTTATGCTGCCTCTTTTGAGATTTTGTTTCTGCACATAACTTGTACCTGCTGGTGGCTGTTCTCCAGGGTTTTTTTGTAAGAATCTGTGCCAAAATAATATGAAAGTTTTACTTAGATTAAGCAATTCATCTGCCCATATTTCATTCAGATTTTTGTTACTGAATGTTTTGATGCTGTTTAATATTAAGGCATTTTTGATGTGTCTTTCTGCAAAAATTAAAACTGTACATGACAGATATAGACAAGAGGGGTCACTTCAACTAGCAGCAAAATTAATTTTCACATTTCTCTCAATCAGCTGTTTCCATCAAAACCAGCAACTGTTTCCAAGAAAAGATTTCATTTTCTAGGTTTTGGTTTGTTGTTTTGGGGTTTTTTTAATATACAAATTTCATCGCATTCAGATAATTAAAATGCCTTAACAGTTTTCACATTTCATTGCCTAATTAACAGCAATAAAGGCCACACTAAATCAGGATAAATCTGTAATTTCATCACTAATCACACAAGTGCCAGTGTCAGCATCATAATGAAATGCACAAATCTGGAGGTAATGAGGCTGTGGCTGTCTGGAAAATTAGAGCAAGTGCTGGCACAAATTGTACAGCAAGGTTTATTCCCATTTTATTAATTATATACTTGCACAGGGAATTGTAACCAACTCAAATTACTTTAATTTGTGAAATTCATGCTCCAGCTATGACTCTGATATCTGAGCATGAAGTCAGGGTCCTCATCCTTCCCTCAGTGCAAAAATTCAGTGCCCTGAAATGCTTGTTTAGATGTGAAGACTGACATTCCAACATGCAAGAGCATATTGCAAATGTGATGGCAGCAGTGTTGTGGCAATGGTGGTACCGTCCTACTATGTAGGATGTCAAGGCTTTCTAAGCTAAGAAATACCAAAATAAAGATTATGACAATAAAAATATTTGGGGCACAGATAATGACTAGTATAATGTAATTTCATTTCTTGCCCTGATTGATGAACTGAAAAACACCAACTTGACAGTTTTCCGTTAAGAAAAGTATAGTTTTGCATTCTAACAAAAACTGTTGCAGTGCCACAGACTGAAAAATACTGATTAAAACTTGTTGATTCCTGTGAAGTTGGTTGTTTTTATGAACAGATCATACTGGTTAACCTGTTTTAGATCAAAGGGATTAAATTATTTGTCCTGATTCTGTCCTGAGGCCATATAGTAAACTTCTGAGGAACCTGGATGTTTATACATCCAAATTGACTTTTTGAAACATATACACATTTAATGTCGATAGCCAAAGATGACAGTGATTTTTCTCACACTGAAATATTTTATAATTAGTTAATATTCAGCACCAAAATGTCATATCTTAAACTTTCTCTGTAAGTGCAACTAGACTGGTACATGGACAATTTTCTGTAACACACTAGTAAAGTAACTATTCATTGTATCTATATTTTGTTTTTATGTTGCAGTGATGTTTCTAACCAAAAAGTTAATATCACACTTAACTAGCTTTGCCAAAATGGTTGTTCACAAGGGGGCTGATTGAATTATGTTTCCTGGGCTCTGTTTGTTATGATGTTGAGAAATTGTTAAGGTGCCAGTGATGTTAATTATTATTTTCAGTAGCATGATAAACATTTTAAGAGAAAGAACACTGACAATCCCACATGCTTAATTTATTCTCTTTCACGAGATAAAGGTTGTTACTAGCAGGTAATGTCTTGTATCAGGAGTTAATAGCTGAAAAAGTTATTTCAAATCCCTTCTGTAGTCATGTTGAATGCAGTGTTAACTGTTGTACCAGGCAACATTCATTAAATCTGAGATACTACACCAGGAAGAGTTGTTGTTACCTTATAATGGGTCAAGTTCCTGGTAGAAGGCCATCATGTGTGTGAAACATGTATTGTTTTAGATGAGAACTATCTTTCAGTCAATCACAATAAAACCTTGATGCATTTCATTGCATCTTTGCTTCAGACTAGTTTGTGGTTTTGCACATATTTCTGATTTTCTTAGATCTTTTAGGTCTTTGCATTAAAGGAAAACAGTAGAAGCCTTTTAAAACCTACAGTGGTACAAAAAGTTGTTTCTCCATTTGGCTTCTCTTAATCAGCCCAGCTGGACTTATTCAGTGCTCTGCAGATAGTCTGTGTCATTAACCAACATGTGGAGTTTTCAGGTACAGCTGAAACCATACTAATGACTGCCAGCATAAACCCAGTACACACATCTTCATCTGGTGTTAACAGATGGTATTAGAAGAGGTTCACTGTGGTTTTTCTTAAGACTTGCTGATTGCTACTTTAGAATGAAATTTTATCAGCGTCATTTCCTATTTTGCAGCCCTTGCTCATAGAGAATTTGACTTAAATGTCGAAGTTTGACAGAACCATGGTTCTAACACATACTGTAAGGCTGACTGTTTTGTCTCAAGATGCCATCTGCCAGGATCCTTGGTTTTAGATTTCTGTTCCCTGGTAAAAGATATTGGAAATCACAAAGCTCTCGGAGCTTTTGCCCTAAAAGGACAGGTGACAGACTGCAGTGTAACCTCCACAGTCAGGGGATGCGTGCTCTGCTCGGAGCTTATCCATAGTCTTTGATGCATAGCAGGCATGTCCTCTTGACCCTGCCTTGGAAGAAAAATTTTCAATGGAAATGACATCTTTTTCTGAATTTTTGGTCTCCTTCAGATTTGCCCACAAATCAGTTAGAGATTTTCTGAATTCAGCATTGTCATATACCTGTACATAATTTGTGACCTTTTATTTGACTTTGTGAACATTATGTTGACCATTATATTGCTTCAGAATTTATTTATTATTTGCATCCCAGTACTGATGTGCTATAATCAGGAACTGACACTTGAATTTTTTTTCCTAGAGCTTTTACATATCTCTGAATATGAGGAAGACTTAAAAGATTTGAACAAGGAGTAAGGGGAAAAGAAACTATATTTTTTATCTTAATGTTTATTTTCTATACTAGTTTAAATTTTCTTATGAACACATTCTTTTCAGTTATTTTGGTTGTGTAGAACAGAGGATTCTGTTTGGCAGGAAAATCCCAAAAGCTGTCAAAAAGTGCCTCATGACATTGGTTATATGCATAGGATGAATTCCATCTAACCACCATCACAGCTTCTCAGAGCTTCAAAAGTTTCTATACATCTCAAACATGGAGCTGAGATCCAGGAATGTGAACTTTCTTAAACCTCAGACAGGCAGAACTATAGACAGTATTCTCTTCCCAGGTTCTCATACGTTGTGTCTATGCAGAGGTTGTATTGTAAGGATCTTTGTAAATTTGTACACTGCCCTCATGGAATTCTAGGAAACGATTAGAAAACAAATGAGAGTATAGGAGGGTCTGGAGTAGAAGCAGCAGCTTAGCACTGAGAAATGACTGGGTTTTTTTATCTACAGCTTACTGGTGGCAGTGGCAACCATATATTTAATGGTTACATCTTTTCTTCATCTTCCCTTGCCCTTTTGTGTAAGTAGGCTTAACAGATGCCTTTTTGAAGGGAAAAAAATACTGAAACATTATTAAAATTTGAACATGTAAGTTTGTTGCTAAAGATGATTTAAAGTAATATGTGTAAGACTCTTAAAACAGCAATATGAATTGCATATGGCCTAGATTTTTGTAACCTGATGAGCTCATACTGGCTTTGAAAGCACTCAGGCTTTCATATTATTGTTCTGAAAAGTGTTTATCCTGTTGAACTGTGGTTAAGATTCTTTGTTACTTCATTCACTATTCAGAAGACAGTGGCCTTAATAGTAGCTTAAGATACATATCATGTATTTGTAATGAATTAATTCACTTTCAGCATTAATCAATGCTTAATGTATAATTAGCAAGCAGATTTAACAATCTGCTAGGACCATACTCTGTTGCATAACCATTGTGCTTGTATCTCACAAAATCCGGGGCAGAGAGAGGCCACTAGAGAAAGGTTGTCACAACAGCACCGTTGTTGTTCAACAAGCTAAGACAATGTATTGCGTGGTTTTGGATTTCATAGTGTAGTATTTGTTTGTTGTATTAACATCAAGTTGGTACTGGAAGGCAAAGTAAAATGGAATATGCTGTGTATAACACTGGCTTTGGAATTTGAATGTCAGGAATGCAGAGCTGTGCTGCATAAGGTTATAGAAACATGAATATCAATCTCTTCTCCCAGACAAGCGACAGAAGGAGAGGAAATGGCCTCAAGTTACACCAGGGGAGGTTTAGACTGGGTATTAGGAAAAATGTCTTCACTGAAAGGGTGACCAGGCATTGGAACAAGCTTCCCAGAGATGGGGTAGAATCACTGTCCCTGGAAGTGTTCTTAGAACACCTGCATGTGGCATCTGGGGACATGGTTTAATGGTGAAGGTGGCAGTTTTAGGTTAATAGTTGGACTTGATGATCTTAGAGGTCTTTTCAGACCTTAATAATTCTATGATAAGGGACATACACTTTTAAAATGCACCTTAGAAAATCTGTAGGAATCACTGAAATTAGATCCCTCTTCTGTGTGTGTGGTATATTTTGCTGTCCTACTTTACCGTTTGGCAGCAGGATAATTGGAAGGTCAAGAGAGACTTGTTGCTAACAAACACCTCCCCTCCCTTTACTGAGCTTGTACAGTTATAAAAAACTTCAGTCATAACAAGCTGTTCTCATCTTGGGCTACTTCTCTTCACTCAGAACTTTTAAGGAGGTGTCCTGCACAAATACTTTGTAACAGTGTTTGAGGACTTCCTTCTATTTGGGCATACAGTGTTTTAGTATCTACAGAAGGATTTTATGAGTGAATGAATAAATAAGTAAACACTGTATACATTTGCTTTTTAGGAATTTCTTCTGTTTCAGAGAAATACTTGGCCTGCCCTTTTTGCTGGTGAAAGCTTGGGCACAGCTGCCCAGAATGCACATTGGTAAAGTAGCTGTACTTTTTTCAGTGTAGGTTTGAAACCCTGAAATATATATACAGCATTCAACAGGTTCTAATAAGCAAAATTCAGATTATATTCCTTATGTTGCACTGATACTTTCTGGGTTGCTTTGAGAACATTGGAAGAGCTGGCAATGTCATATAGACCTCTGCAGTAGAACATGGCAGTCAGTTGTTCACATGCAACAGTTAAAAGCTGGTTTAGTGAGCAAATTACACTCTTGATGTATTTAAACACAATTTTCATATTACAAGCAATTTAAGTTGTTTATGGAGAAAATGAAAAGTTTCTGCACGCCCAATATGATAATTTTATATCTTGAAATAGAATGAAAATAAAATTATACTGTATCTAATAATAATTATGAAATATCATCATTCTTTTAATTCCGGCTGGCCAGATGGATGGCTGGATGTTTCTCAGTGCAAATACTTGCTTAGCCATGTGAGATGGTGTAACTGCTGCAAGAAGGGCTTGGATAAAGTAGTAATATCTAGGCAGCCCATCAAAGCACTCACTTTCTGAGGTTACTGCTTATCAAACCAATTGTTAATTTTCCACACATTTTAAAAAGATTCTTCTGACTGCAGCTGTAAGCTGGACTAGTGTTTCTCATGGGAGCTGTTAAGAGGTAAAAGCTGCTGCGTTATCACCGAGTACAAAACTGTGGTAAGAGTCTCCTGTAAAAGGAATATCAGACAGGCTGAGTTCAGAACATGCTGCTCTATACATGGGAAGAATCACAAGCATCACTCACAGCAGCAGATGTGGCAATTAGCCAAATAAACAGGTTTTATTGATGATCTGCAATAGCTACTAAACTTTTAACGAGCTATAAAACACCCTGTGGATCAATCTTGCTATTAACAGCCTGGATCATAACCAATACTTGTTAATTCTAACTAGCTTTATTGTTGGGAAATGGAAGGAATAAGTGGACTGTATGCCACATGTAAGAGTGGAGATGACATTCCAAATAAATCCTGGTAACTTAGGGAATATTTATAATTTACTTCAGGAGATAAAGCGGCCATTTTGAAAAGAAGGGTTTGGGGGCATCTTTTTTTGCTTTCTGTGTGATTAAGTAAAGGATTAGATTTCCAGCCATGGAGTTACAGCACAATCACAGAAAAGCTGGTGAAGAAAACCAGCAAGGTTTGAGGGAGATGGAGATACGTTTCCTGTAGTTCTATATGACACAAAACTGTCTCTAGGGGAAACACTGTTCAAAAACACAGGGCTTAAGTAACTTTAGTAACTGATTGCCTGGTACTATATTTTTATCTGATTGGCCGATTGTTATTTTTCTCAACAAAAATGGTTATTTAATTTCTCACACCCCCAATCTGGGTTTTTTAAAGATAAATAAGTAAAAGGTTGATAGGGAGATATTTCAGGATTAGGATGTTATAGAAAGTAAAATGCTGACAGACAGGAGATTCCTTAAAGTTTCAAAATACCATACGTAGTAAAGAACTCAAGAAGTATTTAAATCAGTCTTACTGTTATAGGATAAATTACTGGGACTCCTCGGATTTCCAGGGAGCGACTGATGTAACTTTGAATTCATGGGAAGTTCTTGCCAAATTTTCTAACAATGTCAATGTTATTAGTTTGCATTTTTTAATTTCCGATGTCACATTTTCTTGTGGTTAGTCCAGTGCTGTTATTTCAGGCATGCTATTACCAAAATGTTGGTGCAGGTGAGGACTCAGGTTGTTGTTGAGGGAAATTGCTGTGATCTATGTAAACGCATGTATGTACATCCAACTGTGCCTTAAAGACAGAAAACGATAGTGCTTACTATATGTCCTCTTTACAGCTCTATGCATGAAAAGCGATTACCTCAGTGTGACATAAAGTCCCTACATTAAGATTTCAAACATTATTTTCTTGCATGAAAATGTAGTCTTTGTATGTAACGTGTGATCTCCTTAATAAAGAGTTGTTTCAGTCCTGGAGGGTTCTTCTCTGTCTTCCTCTTTGGTACAGCATTGTAATGGAAATTTTCTGCACCTAAAGTAACTTATGATCTCAGAGTTTTTGTAAATATTTGCTTGAATAGTTTATAAACATTTGTTGCAGTCTGCAAATGTTTGGAGCTGGCAATAAAAATATTTGCAGGTATAGCTACCAGGGAAACATTCGCCATGTAAAGTGTGTGAAAGACACTGTGCCACAAAAAAAATCCCCTCAATCTGCAAATGAGAAATAGTGTAACAAGAACCACACCTCTAACCATTAAGACTGTCATATGACAAACTTCATTTACACTACAATTGTTGTTACAAAATTACCTCTAGTTTCTTGGCAGTGAGTTAATTGAAAATATAAATAAATAAAAAATAAAAGCTCCTCTACTAAGAACAGTTTCAAGTGAAATCAGTTACTACAACTTCAGACTTATCTGCAGGATGAACAGAGCCAGTACAAAGATTGTAGGTAAACCAATAAAATGTTAACTTCAGTTGACTTCAGCAGGTCTGTGTTGTTCTAAAGTAACTCTAAACACAATCTAAGTTCAAAACAATAGTGTCTCTTTGTTGTGCAGTCAAGTACTTGAACTGTTTTATGTGAACCATAACCAACTATGTTATGGAGTAGGAGGTGGGAGCCTGCAGAGCCAAACCAAAATGCATCTGTAGTACCCTGCTCCTATGATACAGAATGATACAGGTCATTCTCCAGAACAGCTCACCCAAATCATTGAGATAAGGCAAGATTTCTAGTTAATGTAATTAATGTGGTGAGATTTCATCAGAGATTTCAGAGAAAAATGATGTTTCTGCAGTTGGGCGTTACCTAGAAAACTCTTTAGAGGAGCTGCAGACAAAAAGGCAGGGCAAGCAATGAAACAATGGCACAAGCAACACTTGGTTCTGTTGCTGCATGTGCATGTTGCTGGGTTTGAAGTTTGAAGTTCACCATCATTCTTGTACTCATACCTTTGCTGGGCCTGAGTTGGTTATGGGGCTATCACTCTCCTTACTTCCCTGGTAGTTTTCTTGGAGGCAGATCCTTGTGTGTTCCCTGGTAATGGATGGTACTTTGCATCTGTGCAAGTTCCCAGATGTGCCTGAATCCTGCAAATTCACTGTTAGCACAGACTCTTCCTGAGCTCCTCTTGTAGAGTCTTGTTTTACAGTTTGTCTTGTCAGATATTTGTGATTTTTACAGGAAAAAATGAACAAATAAATACCCACTAGGATTTGCCAATGGGTCCAACAAAACTCTTCACTTTAGCTGGAAAAGGAAACCAACAGAAGGCAAAATAATAAAAGTCCGTATATTTCTTATGAGTTTACTTTCCTCAGTAAAGTATTATTTGAAGTTAATGTTAGAGCCTCTAAAAGTTCATTATTCCCCTCCTGCACATAGTTTCTACCCTTCTCTTTGGGACAACAGAATTGTCTGTTTTCTATTTTCTCCCCAAAGAGCCATTATATAACCCCTTCTTTTATAATCCTTTGTCTCTCTTTCCTGGGCAGCCTTGTCTGAGGATCCAAGTTCATGCATATATTTAGAGCTTGCTAGAATTAGAAGGAAAATGAGTTTTGTCTTACGTAGCAAGCTCTTGTGCAAGGTTGCTCCCTCCGAAGGGCTGGTCAGCAAATGATTCTTTACTGTGCCTGACCTTGGAGACCAGATGGCACTCTGTCAGAGAACTGCAGTGTGTGCACCCTGAGGCTGTAAATGCTGCCATGTTTTTATAACCTTAAGCAAAATTCATAACTTAGTGACATTCTCTGAATTGTCAGAGGTAGCTGATGGAAATGCATCTTGAAGAAATGAAATTTAAAAGATTTATTGGGAACAACATTGTATGATCTGTAGTGCAAAAGTAATGAGAAAATGTTCTGGAAAACTAATTCTGGTGTTGCTTTTGGATAGAACATGAAATGGCAGTGCAAAGGCTTGTTAATGCAAGTGAAAGTGATGCAGTATTTGCAAAGACGTGGATGTGAAAGAAGCATTACTTTTACAAAATGTAGTTGGGCACTGCAAAGATTCTGAAATACACTTTTGTTTAAGTCTGTAAGCATTATGAGGAGATAGACTGCATGCATAATAGATTTTAAGTTGCTGTAAGCAGAAAAGAAGTGAGGTGCACTGGATTGTCCAACTTTGGGGTTCCATTTTGATTACATTTGTAAATTTTATTTCTCTACTTTGATTTTTTCCTATGTTTGCATAGTTAACTATTTTTTTACTCTTTTCATTTGCACAAAATGATAAGTGGCTTCAAAACACTGAGATGTTTTTACACTTCTGTAGTGAAAGAGAGTAAAAGAATTCCATTGAAATATTCCAGTTTTACAATTCAGACAGTTTGATTGTGTTCCTTTTCCTATTCTATCTACATTGCACACTCTGTACAAGTTCAATATTACTGATGCAAAAATTGTTACTCCAGGTGACATGAAGATGTAGACTGTTGCCTAAAATATTAGAAAGAAGAGAGATGAAAATTATTCTCTTAACTAGCAAAGCTTTATGCTGACAAAACTCTAGTGCAGATTCCTTTATCTTTTTGCCCATTTTACTTACTCTGATTGAGTAACTGGTTTAGAGTCTGCCATTAAAATCTGTGACAGCCCTATGGGTGTGTTTTTATTTTGGTGGGATGACAAATGGGGGTTAAATCATGGCATGCCAGTTGACTATTTAAATATGTACCATTTAATGGATTAGCCTGGTCTTGACAGGGAGATTACCTTTATTATTTTATGGCTTTATGTCTCATCCTGAAATGTTGCTTTGTTAACAGTGACAGTAAAATGAAACTTTGAGGGATTGTGCCCTTACTGGAACACCAGGATTATCCTGTGTTACAGCCTAAAACTGCAGAATGGCAAGAAATATGTGTGTTTTGTGGTCTCTAAAGTGCTTGTTATTGATGGAGTTTCTGTTGTTTTCATTTCAAAAGTAAAGAATTCTCATCTTTCACTCTCACTTGCAAGTTTCCAGAATTTTGATCAATCTGGATTTATTTTTTAAATCCTCAGATTCCACAGCATCATTTTAAGTGTTATCACTCATGGTTAGGACTTGCAGACTATGAAATCTCTGAAGCATATCTCAATGAATTTACAACCATAATATTCAGCCGTAGTACCATTGTAGTATCACCTCCATTTATGACACTAGGTTGCTTGAACAAAATTTTAGTGTGCCACAATTATGTTCTTCAAATTATGTTTGGAGTTTTGCAAATAATGTGTTTGTTGCTTCTTTATTGCTCTGATTGGAAAAAATTTTGATGTTACTGTTTGTTTTTTTAATATAGAAGTTAAAGTAGTTGTAACAAATCCATTTATGTATTAATTGACACTACATTGGTGCTCACTTTTTCAGAGCAGGTTTCCAGTGGTAAGCAGTCTGTTTTGAAACTTAGTAATGCTCTCAATGGGAGAAGTGAAAAAATAACAGATTGCTAGAAAATGTAGCTCATCTCTGTCTGCAGTTGACTCACTGAAATACCGTAACAGTGACCAAAAATAATAGCCATTTTATCAGTGTTCTCAAATTCCAAGGATTAGCAGATTTAATTTGGAAAAAAATATGAGCATGTTTAATACCTGGTTATTGTTACAGAACCCATATACAAATGATAAATCAGGGCTTACTCTCCTTTTAAGGCATTGCTCAGCATATTTGCATCATGCATGTTTCTGAAGAACTAATGTTATAAGAAATTTCAGAACTCTTGATCTTTTAAGTATATTGTACAATCCACTTGGCAAATTAGATCAGTAAGATGCCAGGTCGCTGTAATTAACATTAACATCCTGGTTCTATTTCTAATGCTTTTCTAAATACTGTAAAATTAACACACTTAGGTTCTCCTTGGAGTTTGGTATGTTTCCAGTCAAGGTTTATGCCCGAAGTCAGCATTCGTTGGAGTATCTCATCTGCTCTTTTCTGATTCCTCCTGAGCCCACAAACTTTGTTGGTGATTGACAGAATCAGTTAGTGCTTGTTCCCGTATGGAGATTAAACCATGACTGATGGAACTGTGTTCCAGACTTTTTCATTTACCTACATGTCTCCCTCATCCACTCCAATGGCACCTACCTGCCCTGTGGGAAAACAGAATTGAAATAGGTGCTCAAACCAAGGTAAGTTTTACATTCACCTAACTGATTGCAGTATTTATGGGCAGAGGAATACAAATTATTTCTGGTTTGTTATTTATTTCTTGGTTCAAAGGGATGTGTAGCAGACAATGACATTGGCTGGCCATTGGCCAAAGTCTGGTTGAATGTGACCCTTACTTGAATGTTGCTGTATGATTTGTTAAAATGTACCTGATAGATACCATGAGCTTCCAAGCACTAGAAATGGGAACTGCATTCAGAATACTTTATTCAGTTAGTGAAACAGTTTATCACTCTTTGTTCACATTTCTGTAGTTCTTTCTTATTCATTTCTAATATTTTGTTTGACTTCTTGGTGATTTTTGAGTGCTAGACTAGTCCTAACAGAGGACTGTCTATTTAAACACCAAGGTTATTTTTCTGGATGGTAACAGCTTATTCAGAGCCAAGACTTTCTTATAGTTACTATTTTGTGTTAGTTGGCATCAGATTTTGGGTTCCATTTTACTGTGACATAATCTATTTCTCTGAGATTTTGCAACTCATTTCTTTCAAACTTGGTTTTAATTGGCTCTTAATATTTTCATATCATTGCAAATTTCACACCCTTGCTAATTTTTCCTTTTCTAGATTTTTATGTATATAGAGTGAACTTCAGAGGTCACAGCACAGATACTTGTGAAATGCTGTGCCTTACTTGTTTCTGTTGTGAAAACAACCACTTACTGTTGCCAGATAAACAGTCCATATGTCTCTTAATTTGATTAAAAAGCCTTGTTCAGTGCAGAACTATGTATTCCACTGGTATCTTCTTTCCATCTTGAGAGGGTTTGAAGTCAGAAAAATCCAGGCTTCTGAGACATCAGAAATAAAGTATTATGGCAAAAATTCATGTAACAGCTGTTCTCTCAGGGATGCATCAGTATGCCCAATTTACTTGCAGTTTCCCTTTGCACTGCCCGTAGTAGGAGATAGATGCCTCTGTCCTTTGGGCACAGATTAGTACCTTCTACTAAAGCAGTAGTTGTCTTCCAATTCTGTCATTTCACTTGCTCACAATTCAATCCACAACCACACTCTGCTCCCGTTTACCCTCTACAGAAAATGGATAGCAGGAAATTGTAGGCTGGTGGACCCACCCATTGCAGTTGTTTGGAAGTGACATCATGCTCCCACCTGGGTGCTGAACCTGGGGGTGCTCAGATCCTGCAAAATGTTGGTGTGGCCCTTTTCTGTGTGTGGGCCAGGCTGATAAGCTTAGAGAAATACTGCTTACCAGTCACAGCTTTGACATTTTCCTTCTGTTGATCCCTCATTAGGCTGCACATCAACCTGTAACTGGAAGTGACTGGATGGCATGCAGGTATTTTCCAGTATTCCACTGCCAGCAAAACCATGTGACACACAAGTTTCGGTCTGGGAATACCTTCACACCCCCACAGGCTTAGTGTTGCAGAAGGGCATGAGCACCATCAGGCAATCTTTGAGTTAATGAACTTTTTCATGAGTGAATAATGCATAAATCCAGCTCTTACTGCCACCAACAATCCATGTTGTTTTGTAATGAAATATGCATTTCTTTTATATTTGAAAAACATAAAGTACATTCATTTTGCAGGTAGTGCAAAATTTATGATGTTCTTAATTATTCATTTCAATGCTTTTTTAAGTTTGTAGGTATATTTAAATGACAGGGTAGATGACTGCCCTGTCCCTTATCAGCCCTTGAAATAAAATATGTTGTATTTGCAACTCTTATTGTCTGAAATAACTCAGCAAGACGTTTTGCTGCCTTTATAGCTGTAAGACTGTACTTTAACTTTGTTACTTACTGTTTTCAACAAGGTTATATTGTTTTCTGCTTCAAAGTTGTGAACTATACACCCCTTCAGTTAGCAAAGTTCTTCCAGTGCTATTCTCTCTCTCCTGTATTGGACTGCTCTCTCTAAACTTTGAGAACTTTCACAGTTGTAGATTTGATTGTTAACTTATTCCTGTACATCTGATTTTATGACATAAATACATTAGAACACTTCTTTTTTCTTTCTTTCCTTTTTTTTGTTGTTGTTAAAAACGTTAGTAAACATAGTCCAAATGCAGTAACTAATTTTGTCACAGAAGGAGTACTTAACACAGTGTATCCACTAGAATGCAGTATGCCCTCCCAAGAAGTTTCTTACTTCCCCTGAAATTATATTTAAATTCTGCCTGTCTGGCACATCAGTCTTAACAGACCACATACTTCCCTTTACAAGGTCCCGGTTCAGCCAGGGAGCATTCCACAAATTACTGAATTCTCCTTGCTCACTTGCCTCACTTGGACAGCCAATGCCAAATGTCACTCAGAGTTTTCTTTGATGTAATTAATTTTCTGTTAGTGAATTAAAGCAGAGTTTCACATTCAGTGCATAATGAATGGCTTGGGGGCCACTTTAACATACTGTAACACTCCTCATGCTGTCTGATACTATTTTGCATCATCTGGGAGTCTTGCTGAGGATTCAACTTCCTTCCCTCTGCTGTGCGGTTGTGCTAAACCAGACCCCTTTACTTTTCAACTCCAGCTGTGAAAGGCTTGATCACAACTGGTAGCTTTTTCTTGAATGCCAATTTTAGAGATTCTCTATTTGTGCCTAATGAAAAACTGAAAAGCTTTAAAACTATCAAATATCTTACCATGAAGCATTACCTTAGGCATAAAAAAGCATTGCCCTTTTTTTGTGGGATATTTAACCTACTCAAAAGCTGTCTGAACACAATCCTGAGTAATGTTCTTAGAGCTTGAGCAGGGAGGTTGGACAAGATGACCTCTAGTGGTTCCTTCCAACCTTAACCATTCTGAGATTTTGTGATTCTGTGATTCCTAATGCTTTCGAGAAGAAGACAGAAGGTAGCACAGTGAAAGCAAATAATTGTTGTATCTGATTTTTGTTTTCTGTTAAACCTTCTGTACTGGCATTCTGTTTCAGAAATTTAACTCCTAAACCACAATAAGGTCCTTCCTGACCCTTCAGGCTCAACACCCCCAGCACCCTCAGCTGCTCCTCAGAAGACTTGTGCGCCAGACCCTTTCCCAGCTAGAGCTTGCTTGCTTGTCGTTCACATACTGCAAGGAGTTTTAAGCTATTTGGATTATACAGACAGAAGAACAAGTGAAATCAAATTTCCACTTATCAAGGATTGCTGCCAAATCTTACAGGGTCCTTTCCTATATTAAAAAAGTTTCAGAATTTCTTTATGAATGTACATATCAGTTAAACCTGAATATCTTTATGCAAAGCTCCTAAATAATGTTGCAAGTCACTCATGTGGGTATGATACTCAGTGTGAAGTTTCAATCTGTCTAGTTAAAGGAGATGCAGTCTTGTTTTATGATGGGAATATTGGGAATATTCCATGTTGATAAATTACTTGCCTGTGACTATAACAGAGAGGGAGGAGTAGCAAACCAGCAACAGAGCATTTAACTCTGATAGCTGTCCTATGTGTAACCCCTAGGTCCTGCTCCCTCATTAGTAAATAATTTAGATTTGCTAAGCTGATTAGAGCAAAACATGCTCTCAGAATCTAGTTCAGCTTTGTAAAATCATCATGAACTTCAGCAAGTTTCAGCACACAATCTACATGTTTCTTATGAGTAGGATAGTGAAAAGGTAATTTATTCTGTCCCCACAAATATAATCCATGGTGTAAATGGAGTTGATCGTGTTCACATCTGATATGCTGACTGATGATACTGGTTTGTAGTCCATTTTTATTGTGTGCAGCTGTGTATATTAACTTTTTAGTAATGATATTTTAATAACCAGGCTTATTGGTATTTTAATTATATTTCAATCCTAATGTTTCTGTGTTTGTCCATAAATTTTATGTACATTTCATCTTTCTGTAATCTATTCTGAGTTCTGAAGGTTCTTATAATTTTCAATCTCCCAGTTCTATCCTTTTCTGATCTCTTTTTCCTCCTTCTGCCATACATCATTTCCCTCCATGAATTTCTTCTTTCCTTGATTATGGGCTAATAATCTCTCCTAGATTTCTACAAGTGAAATTACCTTGGTTTTGTACTGTGCTTTACTCTTATGTTTGTTTTGAAGAGTATACTTTTTTTTCAGTATTTACTATGTGCAAAATTTAAGTAATTTCAGTCTCATTATCTGTTTCCTAATACATGCTTGGGTTACTATATTATTTCAGTTCTCCAGTTCTCCCAGAGGTTTCCCAAGATATACTTAGCGATTTATGAATTTTAGTATAAAAAATACAATAATTTTAAACATAAATTTGAAATGCTGCATAAGTTCTTAGAACTTCTTGGAAAATGTATTTTCTATAAAGCTAGATAAAAACTGTGAGAAAAATCTTTAAGAGATTTAGCAAAATTCATATGAAAAGAAGCTGAAATTTTACAGAATACTTTAAAATGCAACTTGAATGGTCTCACTCAAACTTGATGTTGTTTAAAAACAGACAGAAGGAACAGGCCTGATAAAGGACTGTGCCATTGCAATGACATCTCTACCCGGCCGTATTTCACTATGGTTTTTTGCAGAAAAAAACAGAATAAGAACCACCAAATCACTAAGTGACTCATAGAAATACACATTTCATTTGCAGAAATAAACAGTAGTTTGAAATTCAGCAAAAATACTTAAGCATTGCAAAGGTAGAACTGGGTCACTGAAAACCGCAGGAATAAGAACTCAGGATATATTAAGGAAAGATACATGAAAACAAGCATCTGTCAAGGCCCTTGTCAAATAAAGTTTGTTTGCAAAATGCAGTTAGTAGCTAAATATTTATGACAAATGATTTCTATCCGTGAGTGGATAAACTTAATTTTGAGATTTTTAAGATTCCTAGGAATCAGATTACCTTCTGATAAGTACAAAACTACTATGTCAAATTACTTTTTGACCCTTTCTATGAAGCTTTTTTTTTTAGTGAGTGAGAAAGTTTGTGTATTTCTGAAATATACAAAGCAAGCAAATCTGCTCAGGCCCTACTTCATTTTTTTTCCTGTGAAAAAAGGGAAATAATTATTTTTAATTGTATGTCAGCATATGCAATTTCTATACATAATTTCTGAACTTTGTAGAATATGGAAGTATTTTCATAGAATCATTTGTGTTGGAAGGGACCTGAAAGATCATCTAGTTCCAAACCCCTTGCCGTGGGCAGGGAACCTTCTGCTAGACCAGGCTGCTCAGAGCCCTCACCACCCTAAGGGTAAAGAATTTGTTCTTAACATCTCATCTAACCTGTCCTCTTTCAGTTTAGATTCATTACCCTTGTCCTTTCACTAGTGCCCTTGTCAAAAGTTCAGGTCTTTTGTAGACCCCCAGTACTCAAAGCTCCCAGGAGCTTTCTCTTTTCCAGGCTGAACAACCCCAGTTCTCCCAGCCTGTCTCCACAGCAGAGGTGCTCCAGCTCTCTGATCATCTTCACAGTGTCCTCTGGACTCACTCCAGCAGGTCCATGTCCTTCTTTTGGAAGGCACTCCAGATCTACTAAAATGAGCTTATCAGTTATTGATGTCCATGTTATGTATGAATTAATATAAAACTTACTGGGATGCCAAATGCAAGTACTTCAGGTGTAATACTGTATTATGTTGTATGTTATATTGTTGTATGTTTCATGTTTCCAAAGGTGAGCATTTTCCTCAGTCTCCTATAATGCAGATAAATCTCACTTTGCAGCTCAGTTTTTGAGGTACCCAGAATTCTGACACCATTTAGCAAAAGAATCAAGATCTTACACATGCCTATTTAGGATACTCATCTTCAGGAATACAAGTTACTATTCAGGTAATAACTCCTTTTCATAATTATAACTCAATTAGGCTTGACACTTGAAATATAGTGTGGCAGTTCATAAAGGACTTAAAAAAGCAGTAAGGGGAAGAAAGATAAATGCACACTGAATATAGACTGTAAAAAATCCTACCAACTGAAAAATCCACACTGATCATTCTTTTAGAGAGAAACATTGAAAAATAGTGTGGTGTATTTTTGTTTGGTTCTGGAACACACTTTTAAAATCAGTCTTCCATATCAACTCCCATTTCTGCTTCTTTAATTCACATTTCAGAGCAGTCTTGGAATATATAAGATTAATTTCTTTTGGACAAGGATGAAATGGAAGCTGAGCTGCATGAGTGCATTTAGTTCAATCTCTTCATGAACCTTGTACCTGTAAAATCAGACTAGGACTAGTCCAGAGTAACTCCTGCTGAACACACACAGTGTGAACATCCTCAATACCGATGTTTTCACTGTTCACACAGCGGAAGAAAGACCCCGTTTTTTCACTGAAGCTGCTGTGTTCATGATGTATTGAGGAACACACCCAGTGCCAGTAGCTGAGCGTGCAGTGCAGTGTGAGCTGCAGGCTGTGTCCTGGGTGGGGAGAGATGTTGGGAGCCCCAGGCCAGGAGCTATGACCTGGTGCTGGCCCTTTGCAGAAGAAAGGGCACAGGGACCTGTGGCACCAGCCAGGTGACTGGGCACTCCGGGACAGTGGGAGCTGATAACTCTGGTAAGTCTGGGAAAGAGCCCAGACAATCGCAGGAACAAGACTGCGAGGGTACAAGTCCCTGCCTTGGGGCAGCAGCTCGAGCTGTTTGTCTCTTACTGCACCATGACTGAACTGCCAAAAGGAACTAGAGGTCTGAGACGGTGCAATGGAAAACTCAGGGTTGAGCACATAAGGGAAACTTTATGGGATGTATTATATAGTATTTTCTCCATTAGTGAAACTTCTATTTTGTGATGTGAGAAAATGGCTTCTTGATGACTGTCTACCCAGGTTATCTTGCATGATAAATCAAGACAACAAGGTTCATTAACCTTCATAATGCTTTGGAATGCATAAACAATGGAACCCATTAGTATGTTTTGCATACAGTGATTGCACAGTTATATTAAAATACACTTTCAGTGCAGTCAAAGGTAAGCAGTCAATCAGTCAATTTTAAGAGGTGCTGAAGTTATTTTGTATTTGTTTTCATTAAAGAAAATCACCGTCTTTGCTATTTCCAGAAAAAGATGCAAAGCTGCAGTTTCAATTTTTCAGTGCTGATCCATGCAGAAAGATTATTTCCTTACATAAGGGCTGCATTCTTCAGTGTATGTGGGGGTGGTGTGGAGTACCCAGTAACAGCATCCCACAGTCCAACAGAACTCACCTCTGAGATGTGACTTTCATCTTTGACTACTGAATGGATTGTTTTCTTAGTGAAAATCAAACTAAACAGTAGATCTCATAGTCTTCTATTGTCCTTTGAAAATACTTTAGTAGGCAAGTCAAATAGAATCATAGAATCAATTGGATTGGAAAAGACCTCCGAGATCATCAAGTCCAATCCTTGGTCCAACTCCAGTCCATTTACCAGATCATGGCACTCAGTGCCACATCCAATCTGCGTTTAAAAATCTCCAGGGATGGTGAATCCACCCCCTCTCTGGGCAGCCCATTCCAATGCCTGATGACTCTCTCTGGAAAGAATTTTTTTCTGATCTCCAACTTAATTTTCCCCTGGCAGAGCTTAAGCCCGTGCCCCCTTGTCCTATTGCTGAGTGCCTGGGAGAAGAGACCAACCCCCACCTGGCTAGAACTTCCCTTCAGGCAGTTCCAGACAGTGCTGAGGTCACCTCTGAGCCTCCTCTTCTCCAGGCTAAATAGTAGTTGATACTTGTTTAAATAGTTGCAGAAATCCTGAGCCAGTAGAGTTCAGTACTGTGTTGAAAAATTGAAGATGTTTGTATTATATGTCAATGTCTTACCCTTGTGTAGAATGACAGTAACAATGGAGGTAAAATGTGATGTCACTTATGCATGTTTCTAGCAAAATCTGTTTTGTATTTGTAGGTTGGTTTTAGCCCTACTGTAATTATGTCCTTTTGAATCACTTATTTTGTTCTTTTCCTGTATTTTCCTGTCTTTAAATATGGTACACGAATATGAATCCTGTGATTAATTCTCATGCACTTGTTCGGCCATCTCTTCTTCCATATTGATGCTGGGGTGGTAAAGATGGCAATTTTACATTAAAATTTACCCCCAGAAATTCGTACAGTATGTCCTTGTAAGAGCTTTCATATAAGAATATTCAAGGATGTCATACTGAAATATGACATAAGAAATTTATGTAAGATTTTAAATATTTTGAAAAGAAAGCAAAACTTTGAACATGTTGTTATAGGATATGAATGTTGTGCTTAATAGTAGACACAATTTTACTCATAAATTCCCTGTGATGCATCTGAACATCAAATTACAATGCAGAAATGCTGTTGCTGTTTTCGCAATGAAAGTTAACTAATTTTAACTACTAATTAAACATTTTGAGTTTATTTCTATATTTTGTGTTCCTTTAAATGCTACTAAATTCTATTAATGTCTTAAGTAGTTTCTTAATTTATGATTTAACTAAATTCTCTTTTGGAAATGTTTGTGGATCCAAGTGCAAGTACTTGTGTGCTAATGTGTGCAAACATTGACCCTGCATGCAGAGAAGCAGAGTTAATCTGTTACGATACTGGCAAAATGATAGGGTGTGTAACTTTCTAAAGAACTTGGGAGTCTTGGTTTGACTCACAGATTGGTTTGACTTGCTAAAGATGTCATAAGGCCAAGAAAGAAATTTTGCTGGTGAAGGTGAATACCACACATCAGTCAAGAATTTTTTCCTACTGTTCTGTTTGAGGTCGCAGCTGTTGTAGAATTCTAATGATTTCCATCAATTTTGATTATTAGAGCTGAACCTTTTCAAGAAATTATTTAGCCTCTGGGCAAAACCAAACATAAATACCTTGTGTTAGCTTTAAATTTAATTTTGAGTATCGAGTAACTCAAATGAAAAGGTAAGAAAACTTGTATATGTTTTTGTATCTTATTATAAACAGTATATATTTGCTGGAATGAAACAGCATCTCTGGTTCTGTGAGGCTCATGTATTGTCTTTCTGCACGCAAAATTATAGAACCAATTCTTTACAGAATTATGTTTTTGTATCTGTAAAAATTGAATACCTTTCTGAATTCCTTTTGAATAACTCATCCTTTCATTGTGTTAAAAATAAAACTTGAATCTGAGTGATTGACCATGTTCAAATGACAAACAGTATAATTTGCTTCAGCTGTAAGATTGAACAAAGTGTGCTGCTGACATTACACAATCTTGCCACTTAATATACTTATGCCAACTTCGTAACTTCATGGTTTCCACTTTCCCGCTGTGACCTGTTAGGGGACACAGAGACAATTATCTGGAATCATGTTAACAAATATAAAGGGTTTTTATAATTTTCAGTTTGGTGGGGGTTTCTGTTTTGTTTTGGTTTTTTTGTTTGGTTGGTTGGTTGGGTTTTTTTGCTAATCCTGTTCTGTTGCAATATTTCTGAAAAAATCATATGTTGTGGCATCTTTAGTTGCTATCCATGTAGGGAGAAGTCACTGTTTTATTATACAAAATCCACACCTCTGTTGACTGGATTGGTATATTACTTTTGTCCACTTTAATTTATAATATTATCCCAGACTTCTGTCTTTCAGAGGAAGATCTTGTTTTTGCACAGGATCTTTATTTTAATCAAAAGCCTTCCCACTTCAGTCATAATTACTCAATATTTATGCATCATCCGAAAGTGTGAAATGCTGTGACAATTTGATGGTTTTGTGAATTCTTTCAGCACTCTTCTATTCAATATGTTCTTATTTTATTGTAGGTACAAATTACAACAATGGTGTTATGTTTGAAAATAGGGTGCAGAACAAAACTGTTCTGCCATGGGAGGTGGATCTGTAATACCTGCCAGTCAAGTTCCTTAAATTATTTTGTTACAGCAACTGGTTAGCCTCTTCCATACTTATAACATCTTGTGTCAAATAATTAGTACTGTTTAATTGTATTTTATTGCAAAAGAGGCAAGTAATTAAAGAGGTTCTTGCAATGGCTGTGGGGCCAGAAAGGGTCAGAAACTACTTGTAATTGGAATATGTTCCGTGAATATAAATTAATAGGTCTAGTAATATATCTCTTCATTCCCCAGGATCCAAAAAATTATCCAGTGTATTTGAATTGCTGTTCCTTGCTCAGGGACATTAATGGATAAAAATTACCTCTTGCCCCCAGTCTTTTTTTTCTCTTTTTGTCTATTCTTGTCAGCTTAAGAAACCTGTAACATGTGCAAATATTTAGCCCTCCCTCAGAGTGATAATCACATAAACAAATGGCCAAATAAAATCCATTTCGGACTTTTCAGTGGGCTTCTCCCTGTTTTAGCTGTCAATTGTGTTGCAGCAGGTTCTATTGCTTTTCCTCCTGGATTGGTCCTCTGCATGGAAACTTCCCGAGCATTTGATCAAAGACACTAGCCATCACAATCACAGATACAAAAGGAGGGGAAAGGTTACTAACAACATAATATTTGGGATTTCAAGTCAGCAAGTGCCCAATTCAATCAGAAAAACTAGTTCAACCAATCCCAGTTATGGAGTTAGAGCCTATTTATAAGCCATTAACCTGCATTTTTGCATGGTCTGAGGAGGTAACTCCAATTTCTCTTCAGGACTTCTGGATTTGATTCACCAACCATTTTTGATAATAAGTACAGAATCCATCATCTGGCAGTAGTAGTTCTTTACTTAAAGTGAAAACTGTGTTGTCCTGAGGAGGGGATTGAAATAAAAGAACTTCTGGAATGGTGCAGTATTTATATTGTAGATTACAACATGTGTAGAGCAGCACTGACACTTACTACTATAGCTGCAATGCAAAGTCAAAGAGTAACAGATTACAGCCTTCCACTTTATAGAAAAGTAGGTGCAATTAAAATGTTACCCAGCAAAAGCCTTACCAATCCCAAATATAGGCCAGTAAGTCTGTCAGTGACTGCAGCTGGAACTTTTTTGTCTAGTGCAGGCAATATTCCCCATGTTATCCATGTTCTTGCATTGTAGGGTTTGACAGTTCTGCAGCTGACAGTCCCATCTGTTTCTCTTCATCTCCTAGCTTTGCTATCGTCCTCTTTCTATGTTTTCTTCACCTAACAAGGTCATTCATATCTCATCTCTGTGCATGTGACTGCAGCAGGAGCCTGTGATTGTTGGGTGTATGGGGCATAGGGGGTGTGTGCCACCCAGATGACACTTCTGCCATGGTTTTGAAATAGCTCTTTGCATTGAAAAGTAGAGCTTTACTTCTCCCCTCAGGCCTGCCTCTGAACCAACAATTTCTTCAGCAAACCAAAGATCCTTTGAGAGGGCCATAGTTAGGGTTACTGTGGTAAGTAGTGCTGTTTCATTTAAAGATTAAAAAAAAATTATATACATACCTATTAGAGATAAATAGTATTGCATTTTGAAATTTCCAGATAATTTAAAGGGGAAAAAATATGGTGGTCATCCTTTTGTCCCTTGATTAGCACTCCAAGTGTTACCATTTGATTGAAATAACAGGTTTTTTGGAAATAATTTTGAATAAATACATGCACATAGCTTTTTGCTTTAAAATTTAATCTTAACAAATTTTAGCAGCAAGTAGAAACTAAACAGATAAAAATATACAAATATTTGTCAGAGTTACAGCAAAGATGTGGAAGATGTTCTGGTTTTTTCATGATGAAAAAGGCCAGGCTTTGCTTTAAAACTGAACAGTGACATATAAATATGTATTAGTTTAACTAAATATCAAGAGATTTAAAGTCTGTGTTCTCAAATATGTGCGTAACTGCTCTGATGAAGATAGATTCTTAAAACAGAATAGACCTCCACTCTCACTGGTTAAAAGATAGTTTATTACAACATAGCCTATCTTCAATTCAAGTCATGCAAAAAAAGGAGGAATTATGTGCAATCTAGATTAATTCTAAGGCATGTTAAAAATGTATTAACACTCTGATATTTGCATTTTTTATGAGAGATTAATAGTCATTTGCATGAATTTGTTATCATTCTGCCTTTTCAAGAAACAAAGTCTGAAAAACTTATGTGAGTTCTATTGTACACGGTCAGTTGAGAGGAGAAAGATCCCTCTGCCAAGCATGAAAAATTAAATTGAAGGTCAGCAACAATGTTCTTTGTTCTTCACTTAACTTGGTCCCAATAGAGGGAAAAGAGTATATAGTTCATAGCTTCATAGGACACTGGAGGTTTGTAGAATTTACTGCTCTGCCACAGATTTTCCTTTAGTGCAGTTACCTTCTTTAGTTACAATCCTCTTAGTCGAGGGTGGAATTTATGATTTCTTTCATATGAAACTGTCTGCTGTATTGTGCTTGATAATTTAAATTTATTGGTGCACATTTATAACTACTTAATGACAAAACACTATCCCTGAACCATTTTTTCTCTTATCTTATAGATCTGTTTGGTGCTCAGGTCCTCCTTTTGCCAATTCCTTTGACAGTGTTTCTTGAAGCAGCCAAACCACTCATTCACAACAGGAGTGGAAGTTGTAGGCCTGACATGATTATCAGCTAAGAAACCTGAACATTCTTCTGAGGCTATTTGGAAGTGTCTCATTCTCAGCCCCTTGTGAAGCAAAGAGAGTCCAAGCAGCAGTCAGCTTTCTCAGCTTTCTCCTACTGTTGTTAGTTTTTCATCACCTGATGTTCTGGTTCCTTGCAAGCAACTCTGCTTCTGTCTGGCCTAAACTATTTCTATTTTTTCTGGAGAGAGAACAGACACAGCATTTCTCTCTTAAGGCAGTTGCTGCCCTGGGTCAGTTGTACATGCCCAGTGTCCTGCAGCCTGCAGGTTTTGTGCTCTGCCTGACTAGAGAGTCATTTGGGAGCCGCGCTACCAACAGATGTTCCCCTTCTATCACAGCATCCTTGTCCCATCTGTGGGGCATTCTGCTGCTTGCACCCAATGTATGTTGCCTTTCTTTCTCATTTGCTACCAACTGTATCACTGTATCCTTTCCATGACCATGCCTTGCATGGCGCTTGGTCCCTGCCCGTCTGTCTCATCCGGGGCCTCTTGGCAACCCTGTGGAAACAGAGAGTGTGAGCTGTAGCTGGCACAGGCTCCCAGCAACCACAAAGGCTGTCCTCTGGTACCCAGGGCTGAGGCGGGCGCTTGGGAGGAGAACCGCACTGCTCCTTTGCTGATAAGGGATGAAGCGAAGATGTTCCTGCTGACTTTTGTGGTTGTTAAAGCTGTGGATGATATTGCTATTGATCTTTTATTGTGTTGGGATGATTTTAATTCAGGAATACTTGGAAAGAGACACAAGAAACAACTGGAAGATCTAGGAATGATATTTAATGACATTAAGATCATCTGACCTTTAAGAGAAGGGTGGAAAAAATGTGATTTTTTTATATGTACCTTTTTAATGAAGTAGGAATGGAAGAATTAAGAATATCGAAGTAGGTAAGTTTGCACTCAGACTTCATTTTCATATCTGGAATGGATCACATTTCCTTTCCTATACACTGAATTAAGATTATCTGAATCTGACCAGGCTCCAAACCCAGTATAACAGTTTTCATAGATAATCTGTGTAGCTGTCTGTGAAAATAGCTGATATGTGTATTTTGAGCAAGAGGAAACTCCATGAAGCTTTTGTGGTGTGTGTGAAAGAAACCCCAACAAACCCTTCCTGCCATGCAACAGAACTAGCACAGTTTTTGTTATCTACAGCTGAGGCTGAGCGGCAGATACATTAGCATATCTGAACTTTGTTCAGCCTCACACCCAAAGATATACAGCCCCACTTTTTCAAATGCAGTGCCTATTAGGTCAGTTCTTGGAAGAATTAGAGCACAGTATTGGACTTAGAGTAATGTATTTGAAAATGTGTAACTCCAACTGAGCATTACTTAAACATTTCAGAAAATGTACCCTTAAACAGGCAATTTTATCTTCAGAGATTTATTTTAAGGATGAACCTGCTGGTTCTGGAAAGAAGCCTGTAGGGATAACAAACATTAGTTTTCATCATGTTGAGAAGTTGTTTTAAACAAAGACACTATGTCTTGTCTCACTTTCTGTAGTAAACCAGATTATTGGGTGAGCTGGAGCAGAATTTAAGCATTTGTGTTGTATGGTCTAGGGAGGACTAATACTTTTACCATTTCTTGATGATGCATCACCTCATAGGAGTTTATTAGGATTTGTGTTTCTTCTGTGGACATTAAGCAGCAGTAATGTCAGTGCAGTGGTTTGACTCTGACTGAGACAAAAAAAAGTCACCCATAGGCTTCTCAACAATACCTATTTGCAGTTCTCCTTTAGTCATTTTGCTGAACAGCTAACAGATTGGTTTCCCTCTGCAAACTGTATTTGGTTTTAAGTTGGTTTACTTAATTTATTTAAATAATCCAAAGATCATGACAGCACAACTTTTGAATAACATACCCTGTTCCCAGGCATATAGAGTGTGCTCTCCACTCCTCTCAAATGCATAAATCCTCAGAGTAAAAACTGTTTCAGTGTTAGTGTGTTCTTTTCATGCTCTAGAACAGGTCTAATAGCTGTCTTTTTCTTGGATAGTCTATTTGCTTTTGAAAGAACATGTGAAATTTGTGTTAACAAAATCTGAATTCTTTAATATGCAAGCAAGGGATAGAGTGGTATGCAACTGTCCCACCTTTTCAAGCTGGAGGTTTATACTTATATACTGTAAATGTGGTGTTACTGAGTATTGAATGGAGAGGAGATGAGTAAAAATGAGCTTAAGTGATTCTGGCATAACTGTTCAGTCTATTGCTGACCTTTATTACTGCACACCCTGCAATGCTGTGTATGTATATGCACACATATATAATACTGTGCTGTCATTGACTCTGCTGCTAGGCTTTTCCTAAATTTATGCATGCTCACAAGACTAGTTTAAAGGCTAATATCTAAAGCTTGTTAAATTGCAGGGCATCTCTACCTTTTGCAAGCTGCAATTTTAGGGACTGAGTGAGTGAGAACTCAAAATCTCTAAAAAGTCTTTTCTTTTTCAGATTTTCTTCCTTTTTTGTATTCATTTATTACCATTGAAGGTACTATTTCTTTAGAAATGATCTTCTAAGATGAGGAGAAGGCCAAAAAAATTCCAAGTTTTAAAACCTTTTCCATTTAATTTGTTAGTGTCTCCAAATTGTGTTCTTTCTTGACATTTTGTCCCATCAAAAAGGAAATAGTTTAAGAAAATCCTAAAATGGAAATGGTCTAGGTAGTTAAAATTAAACATTAAATAAAAAGGGATTTCACAGGTTATATATAGATACCCCTTTGAAAAATCTTGTTTTGAAGATGGGTATTTGCCCTTTCACAGAGTGTCCTGGTGTACTCAGAGCAGTGGGGAAACCGACCAGTACTTTTTTTGGAAGACGTGTACCAAAATAGGGAGTGTCCTTAGGAGTACTACTGTGAAAACTATTTTGGAGCTATTTATATATATTTGGTTTGCATCAGAAATCTGAACTCTTGAGCTAAAGAATATGGCCTTTTATGTGACTGCTTTCACTTTTATTAAGACACAGCTCCCTGTAAAGGTGGAAGATGGACCCTATCCAGTTGAGTCTGAGACATTTACTGTCATGCATAGGCACTGTTGATAGTCAGATATGGTGATGCAATTCCTGGTAGGTTCACAGTTTAATAACTAACTCTATCGTAACTGAAGCAAACTGGAAAGAAAATGTGTGGTGTTGATTTTCAAGCTGAATAGTATTTTTATCTTTTGACTGAATCACGCAAATTTGCTATAATGGAAGATAAACTCAGTTTCTGCAGCAGCTGCAAATGATTCTTCATTTGGACTAGAGGTCTGTTGCTTCTAGTCAGAGTTTTGTTCATGTGAGAACTGAGGAGAAAATATAAAGTGTTAGAAAAGAGCATCAAAATGCAATGTACGCTCAGTACTGTTTTTCTTTTCACTGAAGTTTTCTGTTGAAGAGTGACTCAGGACTAGTAAAGCAAAGCACCTGAGAATTAAAAAAGTTAACCTTCATAAAAACATCCCAGTCTAAGAACTTTGTATAAAGCTATCTCTTTTCCTAGAATGTATATTCGTGTTGCAAAAGATATACTAGAGACTGACTTCTTTATATTCTGAACAAAGCATTATCCATGAAGATAAATACTTTCTTCAGAGGGACTACAGATTGTGGTTTTACCTTAACATATTCCAGGGCCATGCCATTTTTCATGTTTTGGAAGAAAAGCGTCTTAGAAAAGGAACACCAGCAATAAATCCTGAGAACCTTTCATCTGGATCCTTAATTTATTAGTTGAATGTGCAGTAAAGTGCAATAGTGTGTAGGTGTAACCACGTTAGTGTTGTTCAGAGATACACATACTTGGCAGGGCTAACTTTGCATCTCCTCTGTAAAATGTATGTTTTGGCTTCTCATTTGTGGAAGGGAATGTTTGTTGTAGTCCAGCTGTGCCCAGTGAGATTGTAGCCAGGAGTCAGTAATAAAAATAACAGTTGGTGCCTGTCAACCAAGGAAGTATCCTTTGTCAAAGAGGTATGGCAGCTTAAATGATCCAGAATGGCCATTGCATATGTTCAGAACATGCATTTGCAAGGTGTACATGCAGGTGACATCTGCCTTTTTTTCTGTTCCTGATGATCCATGCAGATTTATCATTTATATATGCTGCATTGGTGCCTCATTAGAGGCATCAGCAATCCAGATACTTCATCCATGCTGACCTCATTTCAGGTTAGGACCACAGAAGCATCATGACTTTCTCTGCAAATGGTCACAATCTTCCCAGTAAATATGTAGTGCAAGGCAGTAAAGCTGAGTTTTCAGTGTTTATCATTCTCTTAAGTGCTGAGGCAGCTTGGTAAAAGGAGAAAGGTAGTAAGTCAGGAGCTGATGGATGAGGGAACAATAAATTAGTCTGGATAGGAGTATAAAAGTACATGTGAACTGGGATGGTGGCAGTAGAGAGAGGGATAAATTAGGAAGAGAGGAGAGAAAAATAGCAATAAATATGGGTTGAGAGGAGAAGAGTTGGGTGAGAGGCAAAAAGAAAGAAAGCTGGCTGTGATGAGCTTGCTGCCAGTTCCTTTTCCTCTTTGAGAACTTGGAAATTAATACAGACCACTGGTACCCCAGACATACCAACAAACCATGGTTGTCTTGCTCAGTGTGATGGCAAATTTTGCTTTTTATTTTTTTTAGACTTTTTGAAACCAAGTGTATCAAATATTTATTGAGTCAAGTACTGCCTCAGCTGAGAGATAAAAGCTTAAGGGTGCCTGGTAAGCATTAGTTTGACTCAAGCAAGTGTTTTATGCTACAGGTGCTGCAAGTTTTACATAGGAACTCTTCCACTTATGGTGCACATACTAAGATACTACAGAGATAATAGGAAGTATGGCATATCTTGGAGATGTTACCTGTAAAGTACCAATATGCTTTCCTGAAAGAAAAGTAATAATGTTTAGGAAAAATGACTACAGGAAGGGAATGGGTTAGTCCTGACTTAAGGCAGTAGAAAGCCCATGGGAAACAGATCTAGTTTGCTGCTGTGGTTCTTCCAGACTCTTCACAGCAACCTTGTGTCTGGTTGAAATACATATAGCTTGACTTTCAGAAGCATTGAGTATGAAGTTGCAAATGAATTAAATGGGAGCTTATCGTTTTCAACATTGTCCTTTGAATTTTGTTATCTCTTTAAAAACCAAGTTTATAGGTTTCCAATAGGTCTCCCCAAATTAATGGATAGCAGTGACAATTTTGGGCCCAACATTTCTTTTTTCACCAAAAAGAACTAGCTCAAAGCTAGTCTCATCAAGACAGATGTGATTTGAGACAAACTTGTTCATTTTTGCTCTCATATGCTGCGGTGATAAATGCCTAGAGGTAGGAGAAAGGGAAATAAATCCCCTGTGCCTAGTTTGAGTGGCTTAAATGCGGTGCATGCCTGATCAACCTTAAAATAATAATATACCCTTTATATAACAGGCTGTATTAATTGCATCAAGTTGCATTTCTAATTTTAAAGTTTGTTCATAAGTCTTTTGAACATTCTTTAATTGTGTTGGGAATTTTAGCAAGCAAAATGAGGATTTCACAGAGAAGTATCACAGAATCGCAGAACATTTTGAGCTGGAAGGGACCCACAAGGGTCATCGAGTCCAGCTCTTGACTGAATGGCCAGTCCAGAGATCAAACTCTTGATCTTGACGTCATTAGCAGCATTCTATAACCAACTGAGCTGATCTTTCCATCTAAAGTCTTATGTTCAGGAATAAAGCTGTGTCTCAGGATGTCTTGGCTGGCAGTTGTTTTCTGGGCTGTAACGTCTTGGGCCCATAGTCTATACACGTGTTGTTTCCTGTCATTAATGAAGTCATCCTTCTGGAATGGGACAGTTTGTTTTTTAAAATTTATCCCTAAAATTTACATTATAGAAAACCAGATCTCTTTCCATATGTTTCTAGTGGGGAACTTAAAATCTAGTATGTCCTAAGGGACGGGCAGGTTCCAAGGTTTAACTTGCACTGCTGAAAAAGTCCATTGTTCTAAGGCATGTGTGTGTGTGCCAAAGGTGCAATAGCTGCTCCTGTGTGTTTGCTTATGTAGGCAGGGTAATAGCATGCCTGCCTTTTGTTCATTTGATATAAACACAAAATGAAAATCTTTTCTAAACCCACTAGCAGCGGGCAACAATTTGCCAATATATGAATAAGCAAGCCACAACCAAAAAGAAGATATTCCTGGCAACACTGAATGTTTTAATTGTGTTTAGAATAAGACCCAATGAGAAAAGAAATCTTTTTTAAACTGAGAAATGTAAATTACTGCTCTGGGGTTTTTTATGTATATTGGTGGAATTTCAGCACTGATGCAGTCAGGACCAGTGGCTGAAGGAACCTGGTTATAATGTCTTTTACATAGTAGAAGGAAATATCTTACTTAAGATGATTTGAAGGAAATCTCTCCATCCAATTCCTTTCATAAGCAGAGAAATTATGACAAGAATGAGACCTATTGTGACAGAGATAGTTTTGATAGATTCTTCAAAAATAGGTTGTCAAAGATGCAGGTCAAAAGGATGGAGAAGAAACAGGGGGGAAAGACATCTCTTATTAGTGTGACACCCACGTGGCCTCTCTCACTGGCAGTAGCTTGCCATCTTCCAGTCCTCTTACATGTGGCAGCCAGAAGCTTTGTTTCTGTTTTGCAGTCAGAAACGCAGACACTTGATGCTGTGAGCTAACCAAGAACATAAATGTGCAGCATACTAGCTATTCCACACCAGTTCCCCATGCAGTTTTTTGGGTACAAGCAGTACTCTATCCTCACTTTGTGTGAAGTAAGGTAGGTCATTCCATGTTCATAATGTCTATGTTAGACGATAATGCCCAGGAGCCAGTGGTAGAGAAATAGCAGTGACTTTTCCTTGGCAATTTCATTTTTAGAAGATTAACTAGGCCCCTTTTGTAGAAGAAATTTCCTGATGAATTGTATTGATTAGCCCTGGAAGACACAACTATGTACAGCCTAGGGATGACCTCAGTTCCTGTGCTTTGGCATATGGGTTTCAGACTGTAGGAATACTGAAGTACTGCCTCCATGTGCCCTTATGGATTTGCAGTTGATGAATATTGATTAATTCACAGAATCATACACAATTACAGAATGGTTAAGGAACCACTGGAGGTCATCTGGTCCAACCTCCCTGTGCAAGCAGAGTCCCCTGGGCCCCCTTACCGAGGTTTGGGCATCTCCAGGAAAGGAGACTCCACAACCTCTCTGGGAATCTGTTCCAGTGCACAGTCACACATCCAGTGAAGAAGTTCTTCCTCATATTCAGGTGGAACTTCCTGTGCAACAGTTTCTGCCCATTGCACGTTGTCCTATTGCTTGGCATGACCAAGAAGAACATGGCTCCATCATCTTGACACCCTCCCTTCAGATTCTTATATACAATGCTTTAGGAAAAAAATAGCCTACAAATGTGAACCTGGAAAACTGTAAAGTGGTTGAGGAAATTAGTTGTCAATAAGAAGATACCTTTGATACAGGGTTCAGCATCTAAACAGGGTAAAACTGCTTTTTTTCAGAAATTTCTGCAGTTTAATTTCATAACAGCTCCTTAGAAAAATTAATTCCATATCTATGTTTTTCATTTGCAGGTACATTGAAACCTTGAAGGAACACAAACCAAAAATCATCTGGGATGAACAAATTGCTGAGCACTACTTTGAATATAAAAAGTGAGTTGCATTTATTGACTTAGCATTCTGCAAATATTTTTGGGCATGACCCAGTGACTGTAGTATGCAACTGAATTGAACAAATGAAAATTCTCCTGGTTGTGATCTGTATGTCAGCACTAAACTGCAGCATAAAAGAGTGCTTCAGGCAAGAGAAGAAAATCAGAGAAGGATTAATGAAATTACGTAAACTAAAACAATCTTAAGAAGAGGAGTCTGATGAGTCACATCTCTAGAAGATATCCATTAAAGTTATCTATTGAGTCTCAGTTAATCAGAGCCTCTGAGAGTAGCACTGTGAGCTGTCGGATGATTACCAATAACTTGACCAAAAATAGTTCTGAGAAAAATCTGTGTTACAAGAGCCTGGTTTTACAAGTCCTAGTGACAAGATTGTTCAAGCAACAAACTTCCAGTAAATGCAATAGACCATAGATAAAGGTAATGGGAATAAAACTAAGTGACTTCCAGAGAAAGTTGTTAAAAGGACTGAAAGCATTAAGGGTAATAACTTTCTTTTTCCTCCCTTTTTCATCATGAAATGACAACAGAATTCCTGATCTAGGAAGAATCCATTTAAAATAGATTAAAAAAAAAAACCAACCCAGAAACATCTTATTAATCTTCTAATAATTTGCTGATTTTTATCCAATTATACAAAAATATACTACAATGATACAAACTAATCCTCCCACTTCTGTAAAGCTGTGTTTAATATATTACATTGTTAATGTGAAGACACACCACTGAAAAGTAGAGTAAAACACATACTTAGGTGTTTCAAGAAAAAAAATTAAAACTACTCAGTTATTTCCAAAATACCTTCTTGTTTTAAATATTTTTAAATATAAAAAACCCCAATCTCCAAAATCTAAACTTTCATATTTTAGCTTAATTTTCAAGGTTTCTCTCAGCCTGTAATTTTCTTCTGACTTCTCAGCAACTTCTATTTCTTATCAGAAAAAAAAAGATCTGTTGTTCAGCAGTGTTTTAATTTGTTTTCTGTGTTTTTATGAAAGGCTGGGATCTGTATTCCTTCACATTTAATTATTTGGTGTGCTGTTGCAAAATTACTTTGTACCAAACAATTACAAGTTTTTTGTGTTAGCTAAAGACGAATAAATCAGAAGCTCTGTTTTGCTGATCTTTAATGCCAATCCAATTGGAGACACAGTGAGTGCTGGATGAAAACTTGCTCTCAAAAGTGTAAATCTGAGGGCTGTGTTTGAATGGCACACTTCTGGGATTCCTGTCTGAATCACATTTCTTATACAGCCCCTTGCAAAATGAACTTGTGGGAAAACAATAGCTCGTCAGTAGTACTACATCATTTGCCTTTGAAAGCCAGTCTTTGGAGTTTCTTGTGTTTGGGCTTCCTGGAGGAATTTCTGGTGCATAAAGCACACTATGTCTGAAAATCACTCCAAACTTCACTTGTGCTTGGCAGGGAGCTGTGTGGCTCAGTGAGTCTGCAGTGGTTCAGTTGGCTCAAGGGGAGGGTTACTTAGGAGAACTCCTTCTCAGTTACCACTTTGGTTTACAAAGGTTCAGTTACATTGGTACACTTCACTGGTGAAGCATCTCAGCTGGAAATCTTGCATGTCTGCTGTGGCTAAGAAATGAAATCGTGAGTCTTTAAGCAAAGCACAGCTAATGATTTCATGTAGCAGGCAGAGACTGTCTATTACAAATAGTTGCAGAAATTTGCTGTTTCTGAGTGCTTGTCCAAGTGCACAGGCAAGTACCCATTTATGTAAGCTGTGAGATTTTAGGAGCAATTCCTGCTTGATCTGCCCGTGCACTCTGCATTTCCTCCTGGCCTGGCTGGTAAAGTGGTGCTGCGAGACCACTTGGAACTTGTCCTTCTCAGTATTAGGGGCTGAAAATGCACCCTTGGTATTTGTGCCTGGTATAGCTTGCTCTGTCTGTATATTTTATACTTCTAGCATTTAATTTAACCTGAAAGCTGGTAATTCAGAGAACTGGAGAAAATCTTTCACAGTTTGCATCTGAAAACCAGATGTCTTCATCTTTTTCAGATGCACATTTAGGAGACACAACTGTCTTTTACTATCTGACAGTTTTGTCATCCAGTTGCAGCAAAACATCTCAGTGTTTACTGTTTACTATGATATGATATCAACCCATCTCTGTTGTGAGAAGACTTCTTGGATTCTCTATTTTCAGTGTCAGCCTTTTCACAGAATCACAGAATCTCAGAATGGGTAAGGTAGGAAGGGAGCCCTGGAGGTCATTGAGTCCAGCCTCCCTACTCAGGCTCTAGAGCACCTTACCCAGGAGTGTATCCGGGCAGATTTTTAATATCTCCAGGGAAGAAGACTCCACCTGTGTCTGGGCAAGATGTGTAAGTGCTGTTACCCTCACAGTAAAGAAGTTCTTCCTCATGTTCAGGTAGAACTTCCTGTATTCCAAAAGGTCTCTCATTCTATTGCTTGACATCACCGAGAATATCTTGGCTCCATCCTCTTGGCACCCTCCCTTTAGATACTTATAAACATTGACAAAGTCTGCTTTCAGTCTTCTCAAGGCTGAATAAGCCCAACTCCCTCAGCCTTTCCTCACAAGTGAGATGCTGCAGTCTCCCACTCACCTTTATTGCCCTCCACTAGACTCACTCCAAGAGCTCCATGTCTCTTGCACTATGAAGCCCAGAACTGGACACAGCATTCCAGGCGAGCCCTCACCAGGACTGTGTAGAGGGGCAGGATCACCTCCCTTGACCTGCTGGCAATGCTCTTCCTAGTGCATCCCAGGATACCATTGGTCTTCTTGTCCACAGGGGCACACTGCTGACTCACAGACAGCCTGTTGCCCACCAGGACCACCAGGTCAGAAAGCAGAGCTGGAAAGCAGAGCTGCTTTCCAGCAGGTTGGCCCCCAGCCTGTACTGGTGCATGGGGCTATTTCTCCCCAGGTGCATTTGCCTGATGAACCTCAGAAGGTTCCTTTGTGCCCATCTCTCCAACCTTTTTATCTCCTCCTGAAGGGCTGCACAGCACTCTGGAGTATCAGCCACTCCTCCCAGCTTTGTGTTGTCAGTCAGCTTGCTGAACATGTATCTGCCCCTTCATCCATGTCCTTGATGACTAAGTTAACAATATTAGGCCTGCTGTTGAACCTTAGGGGACACCACTAGTGCCAGGCTTCCAACTAGGCTCTGTGCCACTGATCCGAAGCCTCTGGGATCTGCCATTCAGCCACTTCTCAGTCTACCTCACCATCCACTTGTCCACCCTGCACTTCCTGAGCTTTCCTGTGAAGATACCACGTGAGACAGTGTTAAAAGCCTCTTTCACCTCCCTTAAGACTTGTCCTTAAAGGCCACTAGTACAGGGTAAATAAGTATCTTGTCTGGCTGTCTGTGTTATATTTTGTTGTAACCAGTTCTTGGATGAAGTATTATGCATAAAGAGGTTTAGGACTTTTATCTGTGTCATGACAGGACAGACACAGTTGCAAACTTGTCTTTTATAAATGTTGTGTACCTTTTCCCAATAGTTTTTTGGCTTGCTGTGTTATGTTTGCATATACAGTAGAAAAGGAGCAAGAGCAGAAATTCTTACCTGCAGTAGAAAAGGAAATTGAGAAGATTTTGGCTGTACTCTGACCTCAGAAGACAGAGTAGCCAGAGTGCAAGTATGGAACAAATTGTAATGGATAGCAAAATTATCTGATTATATAGAAACAATGCTTCAGCTTTCAGAGTGGAAGGAACACTGGGTAAGAAATCTCAAAGATATGAGCTGCTAATTGGCAAGTAGTCTCTGTCTTTGATATGTACGTATCAATGCTCATGTGCTAAACATACTAGCATATCTTAATTTTAATACCAGTGTCTTCAGAATAAAGTTGTCCACTTTCTTCAGCACTGAGTTTGTTTCCTTTTATTGGAAAGAAATAAAACTGCTTTTGAATTCTAACTTTAGCTTAAAATCCTATTGGAATCTGTCAAAGCAATTTTGACTATTTGTTTTTCTGTTTTGCAGAAATAAAGGAGGAAAACATGCTGTCTTCTACCCAACATTGAAGGTAGGTGCCACTTCTTCACATCAGAGGGCTGTAAGAGAACAGAAGTGTTTACTTGACTTGTTGCATTATTGAGACATTTGAGAAAATGTAGAACTGAGTGGAGGCTTTTGTGAAAGAAGTTTACCCTCATGTAAATGTTATGTAAATTGTTATGATTCAAAGCTTCAGTTGCCTGTACAAAAAAAGGCTGTTTTCCCTTTCTCATGCATCATGGGCTTTTGGGATCTCTGAAAGTAAACCATATCTAGAGATGAGACACACTAGGACAAACCAGTGCTGTGAGAGGATCTGTTCAAGCACACAGTTCTTGTACTGTCAGACACATTGTCAGACAGGACACCAAAGAAATTTTCCTTCTCATCAGGTTGGCTGGAAGCTTGGAGAACTTTTGCCTTCCTCTGTAACAGGGTCCTGATTCTCCCTGTCAGCCTTAATCACTGTGTTTTCTTCACTTCTGTTTCTGTGGAATATATTTTTGTGTTTTCAAAACTTAAGCATTTGGCCTTACTACAGTCCTTTGGCAGGACATACAATTTCTGTCTACACAATAGTCTGCAATATACCAGAATACAGGATAAAATGGTTACTTGCAGCCTTAGTTCCTAGGAACTTGTCTTTAGATTTTCTAAAGTTAAACTAAAGGCAGTATGTTAAGCCTCTGCTGGCTTTTACTATTGGAAGGGAATTGCTTCCATAGTAAAACTATATAGTATTTACAGAGAACAGACACATTTTTTATGGTTAAACTAGTGTCAAATGATCTAAGGCTCTGTTTTTCTGAACAAGATTTTTATCTTAAACACCATTAGTACAAGGATATTTCCCCTCATGAATCTAATATTGGCTGGAGTACTATCGCATATGGGATATTAATTACCACATCTCACTATGTTCTGCTTCGTAGTACCTGTCTTAGAGTGTTAGAAAGTTGCATTGTGAATGTATCAGCGAAAAGATGGATTGTGCTGCATGCTGTTATGCTGTGTTTTCTTGATCTCGTGGAAGAATTTCACACTGCCAATGTCAGTATTAACCAGGTTAAGAACACTCATTCCTGTACAGTTCTTTCATTGGTTCTTCTCTAGCAGATACTGACCTGTGGTGCCTGGTAAATGCATGGTTCCATTTTCAACAAGCTTGTAATAAAATATTTTGAGGGTTTTATGCTGGGGCAAATCAAAGAATTGTTCGTATGGTGAGGATCAAGATGGTCAGGAAACACTGAATTTTATTACCCCATGATAAATGTGTTCCTTTCTCTTATTAATGTTGTAATCACTGGTAGGTTGCTCAAAATAAGCTTGTTCATGATTAGTTAAAAGCACTCATGAACACTAGGCCCAGTGCATCTGTTAATGATACCTTGATACTTCATTCTGTTTTTCATGGAAATGAGTTTTAAACAGATCGCTAGTGTGAGTAGTTTAAACATTGCAGTGCTGCACTTCAAAATTTTTCAATTTTACCTGAAAGCAAAATAATTGAAAAATAATAATTTCTGTTGTTTGAACTGAAAAAAAGGGCAGAATGTGAATTGTGGCATTGCTTCCCTTGTAAACCAATGGCTAAGCTAACTCTTAATCAATGGTTGGAGCTCAGATAGAGATACTTTTAAATATTTTCTCCAAGAATCTCTTTAAAATAGAACTGTGGTAATATAAATTGTGACTTTGTCCTGGGAAAAGGTAAAGGTAGGCAAGAGAACTTGATGGTATTTGACAAGTTGTTCTGATTGTCTTCAGGGATAAAGTTTTATTTTACCTCTGAGACATTTTTCAGAAGAGTCAGAATTTCTGTACATTGTGAAATGATAGCCTAAATTAGAATAGTCCTTTGCATAGTTCATAAATCTGATTTATTTCTGTGGCATTTTGTCAGTTTAGCTGGTGATCTTTTATTAGGTCATTGAATTAACTGGTACAATTAACTGTCTTGTACTGAATGATTGCTTGCTAACCAGAGACTATTTGAAATACAGACCAAGTTTTTCAGTACCTGGTTCAAGGCTGGGTGTTTATAAAAGGTCTGATAATGGCATGAAGAGATGGCAGTATGGAATATCTAATATCTCTGACTAAAATGTAATTGTTTTATGTGTCTTTGTCCTAGTCCATCCAGTTGCGCTTAGAGCTTGCAAAAGAACTGGGCACTGGAATATCCATCTGGGAACTGGGACAAGGCCTGGACTATTTTTATGACCTGCTTTAAAATGAGATGATCTGAGACTTTATTTGCTTCACTGAGGCTCCACCTTCAATTTATTTGGGTATCCTGGAGAGGTGATTTTTAAAACATTTTTTGTAATTTATAGCATATCTGTATTAAACTTGCATTTTTCCCAATAAAGAATCCTTTCTGATTTGCCACACAAATGTGATTGTTGGTATCTGATAAAATTCAGAGTAAAAAAACCCACAGAAATCTTTCTTAAAGCTCATGAATTCAGAGTCATTAAAAACAGACCAACATAGCTGGATGGAGTCAGAGTTGAAAATATTTTCTGTCGTGTTTTCTACAAGAAATAAAATGATCAAGTTGATGCCATCTGATCAAAGTTTCAGATGGAGACTCTTAAACAGCTGCTGGTAATAACCGAAGTAAGTGGACAATTAAATCCATCAGATTACATCCAGCAAATTTAGCATCTGCTGGACCCTCTGCATCTTGCTGTCTTCTGATAAGGTAAGTGAACACAAAATGTTGAGGGAGAGACCAATTAGAAGACTTTCCCTCAAGATGGTAGAAAATCAAGCACTGACAAGGTAAGCTGTTAGCTCTGTTTGTTTTTTCATATTAGTAAATTCCTTAAGTATTTCAAAGTCACAGTAATTTCAATTTATGACTTGTTTCTAAATCAGTTCTTTCACAAGAGATGCTTTATGATTATTCTGCTTAGCATGTTTAGTGTCTCAGTTTACAGTATTTAGCACTAGAGCATGATGCATTAGTGGCTAGTTTGTGGGAACTGTAACATTTAGCACTACAGGCTCTTACGGCAATGATGGATTCCATGGATGGGATTGATTCCACGTCCGCAGCAGACAGACTGTAGTAGGTGCTGTGAATGTGATCAGCATCTTTGTGCATGAAATTGTTGTTCTTTAGCTGTACACGATGCTGCTTTTTTCTCCATAATACAGATATTTTATGAACAGAAGAGCTGTAACAACCAATTAGTTTAAAAAACAAGCCAAAAAATTGTATCCCTGCTTTTTGGTTTGTAATATTTGTGTCTGTAGAAATGCACAGGCTTCAAAGCAATTTCTTCTAAGGAACTAAGGGGTGCTGGGAATTTGATGAGGGTGTCATTGGTCACCAGCAGAGACCCAGGCAAAGAGCTCTGTACTCCCACTGGTGTTCTTCTTGCCTCTTACAGTTGTCACAAAGATAACTGCACTCCTCTGTTCACATCCACCCTTCCTAGTAATTAATCTCAGTGGGGAATTTATCTGCCCCTGCTGTTTTCAGAAGAATAAATCCTACTGTAATCCACCATTGATTAAAGAACTATTGATCTTCACCTTTCTGATTTAGTTCTGGCATCTCTCGACTTCTCACATTGCAAGTATCCAGCAGGGCTTACTAATCAGGCTTCTTTCTTCCATACCATTAGTGGTAAGATAATTTGTTACATGAATCCTTGTGTTCAATTAACTTGAACTTTCTAGTTCCTTCAAAAGCAATTTAAAGTCACTCTGGCAATGGTATCCACAATAGCACAAGAATTAAATTCTATTACGCTGTTTTTTCTACTTTCAGTGGCACTACTGAACCAAATTGCCTCAGGAAAAAAAAAGACACAGAAGTGCAAGGGGTTGTGTTCTGAAATGGCACCCACTTTTATATTAGCTAGTAGGTAGCTTTCAAAACGGGATGTGGGGAAGAAAATAATATTTCATTTTAGCTTGTTGTCTCCTCTCTAGAAGATACATGTAATCTATAATGTTTTTCATATTTTTATTATGTTCTGTGATGATTCATTATGAAATTCATGATTTCTGTTTGTCTGTGAGCACAGCTATGTTAAAAAGAAATATCTTTTCCATCCTAAGAGATAGAACAAATACCTCTGTGTGTCAAAAAGATCAAGCTAACCCTTGCTGTGTCATGAAAAATAAATACCAGATAAGAAGTACCAGATAAGATTTTGAGCCATCCGTGGTATGTAAGTGCATGAGGTTTAGGATATTGCCTTTTGTTTCTAAATGCAAAACATGTTTGTTGCTTTAGAAATAACATTCCAAAAGAACCAAACTTGGCTTTATTCTTTATTGTGAAGTTCTCTCTGTATTTGGGTATGTGTAAATATTCCTAAATAAAGAAAACAAAAAAACTCCCAAGTACTTCTAAAATGAGGTACTTGGCAGGGCAAGGCCAAAGATACTGGACTTAAAGGATTGAGGGTATGACTGGGGAGAAATATTTAGTGTTTCTATTAAAACAGCTTATACCTAGTATAGCAAGCAGTGAAATGGAAGTGTATTTATTTCAACACAGTGTATCATCATTTACTTTTTTAAAATATGTTTAAGAAGAAAAAAGGTGTGCTCTATAAGCTGGCTCTGTTGCAAGAAAAATGTATTTGGATAAGATCTCAGGTGCTATGAATGTAAAGGTATCTTTGATCTACCTGATGCCAAGTGGAGCTTTTTTCCAACTGACCTTTGGTCTTGTGTTTCTGGGTGATTTACGTTTTTGGGTTAGACTTACACAGGGTTAAGATAAATACATTTCTCTGCACAATTCCTATTGCGTTCACTGAGAAAAAGAAATAGCAGCTGATTCTGTTGCAGCTGGCCTTCAATAGGAAGGTAGTATTTTATTGTCACACACATTGCTTTAATAGGTATCAAAGGGGCTTTTTGTATCTGTATACAACCAAGTATCTCATTGAGATGGAAAAAAGGACTTATCTGGCTACTTGCAGGATCTCACGGACCGTTCTGGGATAACAGCATCTCATCTTATCTCAGGAAATGTCTCTCTTGTGGTAAGTGTATGTCTTGAAAACTAGAGCTGCCATAGCATCTTTGTAATCAGAAGCAGATTTAACAGAAAATTGTGAAAAATAAATTGTTTAGTTTGTCTCATTGTGAGATGCTACTTCTTTGATAACTACTGCTATGGCATCTCATGTTATAGTTCCTTTTTGTTATTGTATATAGGTGTGACACTCCAGAACCAAGTGTGGCTTCCAGGTAGGAAAGCTGAGAGTGAAAGAGAAAAGGTAAGGTAGACCACAGGATCACAATAGGAAAACAGGTTATTTAACCACTTCTTAGTTATAAAGAATTGTTGAGCAAGTTGTAACAATTTAGTGTTCATGGGCTTGAGAGAAAATACAAAATGCCTTTTCCATTGCTACTATGAGCTACTAGTGGTAATTGTTTGTAAGAGGGGGGGTTGTGTTTTGTACATGCTCGTCTGCGGAGACTGCAAAGTTAAGGGATGTTCACAGGAACCGTAATTACAGTCTTTCCTGAATTTGGGACATGTCTTTTGAAGTTTACTGTTTTGATTAATACACAGTGCAGCTGTTTGACTTCAGTTAAAGAAATGGCAGCACAAAGCAGATGGATTCTGCCTTTGCAGCTTGAAGAGGTTGTATACAGCTATTTCCTGAAAATAACATTCCCTCAGTGACTGCTTTTATATGTAGCAAGTGAAAATTAAGTAAGCCTGAATTGGTGTTTTGTAGTCTATCAGGCAATCACTTTCATAGTCCATGTTGGGGAAAAATATATCTTGTCTTACAAAAAACAAAAAAATCTTTAATATGAAAAAATAACTGGAATAGAATTTGATTAACACTGCTTACTCAAACAGCTGCAAAAATAAATAACATCACTGATTTCATTGGTACAGGAAATTAAAGCAAAATATGTTTTAAAATACATTCTCTTGGAACAGGAACATCATAAAAAATGTTATTTTGCAAAAAAAAATGTGGAGGAATGGAGTGTAAGACTCAAAATTTAAAACAGTTTGTTGTTTTAGATTCCTATTTATACCGGGTTTTGTATATGTATTTTAACATTTCCCTGGTTACAATGTAACTTAAAATTATTTTAGTAAAAAATACTGTAAAAAAAAAACTTGTATGAAAATTTTTCCTAGAAACAAACAAAAATGTTTCTTACAAGCTCTGAATGGAATAAGCTGTTATTGCGGCTTCCAACATGTTAGGACTTATTACCTACGTAACTGCTGAGAGCAAAGCAGAGTTGCCTTTATGTGGTACATGGATTATCATACTTTGTTCCATCCATTGTGTGGAGTTTAAATAAGATAAAATTTAGCAATTGTCTAGTATGGGAAGGCAATACAAAATATAAATTAGAAACCTGCCCCACCTGTGTACAAATTCTCCAATGGCTGCCCAGGTGGGAGGAGAGTTTAGCAGAAGAGCATTACCTTGCCCACCTGTTTTTTTGACGAAGAGTAATGAAGCTCCTGTGGAAGTATTTAGTGTAGATAAGCAGCATATTGACTTTCTAGAGACTTCTGAGCTCTCCTTATTTCATTTACCAGAAGCCACTAATTTGGCAGACACAGACATTGTGGTAGAAGGGCACAGATCCTCTGATTTCTAGATTGCATACCATGGGGGTTTTTGCATAGGTGACTCTCTGTAAGGCTTCCCAGATTGTTGCATTTTCCTCCAAACCCAGTTTCTCAGGTCTGGGCTGTCTGATTCAGCTCTGTCATCATTTGCTGTTAAGTTCCTGCTCTGTGTGTGGCTGCAGCAAGGATTGACTCCGTGATCTGCCTCACTTTCCCGAAGGGTCAGTGCAGTTGGAATAGAAGATTATGGTGCTTTAACCAGTTTCCTCCAGTATGTAAAGTCTATATGTTACGGTTACCTCTGGTGCTCATCCTACTCCAAAAGGTAATACTGACTTTTGTTTTCCTTTGTTTATTATATCCATTTGCAAGTGTTCAAGAAGCTGAAAAAAATCCTTACAAACACCACTAATTTTCCCTAAACATACTTTTCTGTTCTTCTTACAATCTCATTTAGAGCTGGTCTGGTCAGGACATTTTTTATATATTTAAGTGAGTTTTCTTCCTATGCATCTGTAGAGAGCATATACTCTGCTATATGCTGTCTTTGCTTGCAGTTGTGGAGGATGGGACTGTGACTAAAAATAATCAACAGGCAGTTGCTGCCAAATGTAGGAAATTATGTAGGACTAGGTATGTCTATTTTCACCCAATCTTTAATGTTTCTTCTCTGATATTTCAGGTGAACTCATGTGGGGCAAGAAGTTGCTATAGATTATTTGGCTATTGCTACAGGTTTTGCAACATTTTTGTGTTTTCCCTTGCTCCTTTTGGGGACTGAAAAAAACAAATGCTAAGAGCAGACATGCTTTTATATCATGAGTAGATGAAGGGCCAGCAACAGCAACATCAGCATTCTTGTGCTGTGGAAGTTAGGGAAAAGATGCTTGGGAGTGTTGCATGACCACACAGAGAGAGGGAGAGGGTAATTTATGTCATTGCAAAGCTGGCTCCCTAATCCCTGTAGTTACTGCAGTGATGTTGTGGTGGGTAGGGTGGCAAAGCTCAGCTCTGCCCATGGCAGCTCCCTGTAGGCTGATTTCCCCTCGGTACAGAAATGCTGTTTCAGTTCCTGTGATGGGAGCTTTTGTGTAAAACAAGTGGTTGTGTAATTTTTGCTCTGCCATTTCCTGTCCATATGTGAAAAAACCTTTGTGCTAATAATCTTCTTCATTTTGGTCTCGTTAAAACAACTGACCAGCCTGGATAAGTGAAAGGAAATGTGATGTTGTTTTGCGGTAGAGCTGGAGCTAATGAGGAGCCAGGTGGAGGTGTTTGGCATATTTAATGTAGACCACTTCTGCTATCCTAAGTAGTTAAATAGTTTCTTCACAAATGACAAGCACCCCTATTCACAAATGTTGCAACTGTAGATATAACTTAAAATGAGTATTTTTCTTTTTTTTTTAGTCTTGCTGATACCATTAGCTGGAATTAACATTAGAAAGTGTTTCTATTCAATGATGCTTTTAGAATCACAGCAGTAAATGGTTGTCTGCTGTATCAGGCCTTTGCATCCTACTTCTGATTTTAACTCAGAACTTTTTAGTTAAAATTAAATTACATTTGCTGTTAGGTTGGAATTGGTTTAGATGGACTTTCTGCATCAAACAGTGGGCTAGGATTTGAAATTCCATCTAACTCCTCCTTTCTTCATTCCCATCAACCCTGAAATTGTGGCTGATACAAGAATAGAATTGCACACAGGAGGCTGGCTGAACTTGTGTCTTGAAAGCCTGGTTTAGAAGTTTATTGATTATTTTAAGGTACAGAGGGTTAAATTGTACCTATAGTATTTGCTTTAAGATTTGGGATTACTGCTTTTCATACAAGAGGGAATGATTGGTAATTTTAAGGTTGTTTTTTTTTACTAAACTAAATTTTTCAATTACTTTAATAAGTTAAATAAATATATCAATCAGCAGGGAGAACCTTCATCATCCCCAGAATGAAGACTTTCCTGTTGTGTCTAATATAGAGTACTTAAATCTTTGGCAAGGTCCCAGTTTTGTGTTCAGATTTCATCTTCTCCCCTTAGCAGTCAGTAGCTATTTTGATTATCTGATCATGTCTCTAAAGATGGTGGGCAGGGCAGAGAAGGGAAACAAAGTGTTTGTGGCTGCTTGAGGGAGATGAGAGGGAGGGAATGGGACAAAACAATTGCTTTCAGAAAAAGATGCACTTTCTCCTTTTCTGCTCTTGTAGGACCCACAGAGAGATAGACATAGCAAAATGAAACCCAAACCCCTGTGTTCTGAGATGATCCCTGTGCATGTTTGAGCCTTGTTTTTCTTGGAGCCAAAGCCTGTGAAATATTGTGGGAGGCAGGGCTGTATCCTTGGCATATACATTTGTGAAAACTGAGGTTACTTTTCTGATGGGTTCTCCCAGTGCTTTTTGGCAGAGCATTAAGTTAGAGTGAATTTTGCAGATGACAACATGAATATTGTAAATACTCATTTCCTTCCCATGTACACATATTAGCGTATAATTTGAATTTCAAGTGTGTGTAGTATTAAACTCACCATGGTATATGAGAAGAACTCATCAGAGTTATATGAGAAATCTTTTCCCTCCCCTGCTCAAAAGCTTTTGGTTGTTAGGGATAACTGCACTGAAAAAAAGGTACTTTGAGGGTGAAGACTTGGAACAGGACAGTGTTCCGAAGAACACACAGCCTTAAACTTATCTGGAAGACAAAGTATGAAGGAGAAAGAAAAGAGAAAATTACTTTTCCAGTGATGGGTAGTAAGTCTATCACTAAGTCAAATGGGAGCCAAGGTTTCTGACTCTCCATGTCCTGGGGTGCACCAGGCACAGCATTGCCAGCCACTAGAGTGAAGTGATTGTCCTGCTCTACTCTGCACTGCCTCACCTTGAATACTGGGTGCGGTTTGGGGCACAAAAAGACACTAAACTGTTAGAGGGTGTCCAAAGGAGGGCTACAAAAGTAGTGAAGGGCCTTTGAGGGAAGCCACATGAGGAGCAGCTGAGCTCACTTGGTCTGTTCAGCCTGGTAAGGGAGACCTCATTACAGTCTATAACTTCCTGGTGAGGGGAAGAGGAGGGGCAGACACATCTTTTCTATAGGGTGACCAGTGACAAGACCTGAGGGAATGACCTGAAGTTGTGTAAGGGGAGGTTTAGGTTTTCTATTAGGAAAATTTTCTTCACCCGGAGGGTGTTTGAGCACTGGAACAGGCTCCCCAGAGACGCAGTCACAGCGCCAAGCCTGACAGAGTTCAAGAAGCCTTTGGACAACACTCTCAGGCACATGGGATTGCCCTGTGCAGGGCCAGGAGTTGGGCTTCAGTTATCCTTTGGGGTCCCTTCCAACTGAGGATAGTCTATGCTGGCACATGCTGGCTAGACCCTACTGCTGAGTCATCAGAAAGCAGAACAAGTCAGAGCAAAGAAGGGTCCCTTCCTCACTTACATTGTGAGGGTCTTCTCAAAATCACTCACTGCAGAACAATCTCTTGGCAACAAGTAGGCCTTCTGCCTGCGTCAAGGTGAACATGCTGCCATTCTGAGTGGTCCTGGGAGAAGTGATGAGTCCCTCCTCTCTCCACCACAAACAGGGGAAAATGGCTTTGCTTGTAGATATGGAGACAAGTAATGATACAAAGCATAAATGGAAATCCAAACCTGCACAATGTGTAATCCAGTGGAGGAATTAACTATTGCAGGAAGTTATAAAGCCACAGGCAGAAGTTGGATCTTTAAAAGGCCTGAATATTTTTCTAGTTGTCATGTCACTGAGTATGCACTTTAAAGGGAGAATAATGGTGTGTTAGTCCTCCTGCCGTAAGGTGAATTGTTACTCCTCTGAGACATCTTCTTTCCACCCCACCTCCCCACCCCAGTATTTGAACATTTTTTCCAACACATTGGTAGTTATGGCTTTTTCTCCATGTTATCTGGATAAGTTGAAAAGACAAAAAGGAGAAGGCTCCGTAGTGGATCACGTTGCATGGCTAACTGTGTGCTTTTTAATCTTGCTTGTGTGCACGCTTCAGGGGTTATACTTCTCTCCTTTGAGACTTGACTGTTTGGTCTCTGTGTTTGTCTGATGTTTGAGTCAAACTGATGGTCAACTTTCATTTCCAAGCTGTTTTCATTGTAAGTGAAAGCTTTATTTTTTTTTCTGACATTCAAGCGGTGTTGGTATTCAGGGACCATTGCTGCTTAAAGATTCCACAGGCCCCATTTTACCACTGACTTGCATGTCTGGGAGCCCATTTGTTTTCTAGGATTTTTGTTGTTTATAATTAAAACAGAATTTAGCAGTGCAGCTGCAGCTTGATTGCAGCTCTTTTAATGAATCTGAAATGAAAACAATCCTGCTTCATCTTGTGTTGACACAGAATAGGAGGAATCAAAAGAAGTAGTAATGCCTTCTCCCTGTCCTGCAGACAGTTTAAAGCCATTCTTTGGAAGGGCAGAGTAGATGGTGATTCTGCATGATGAAAAAGAGAACACTTCTGAGAACAGGGCTATGCTTGCTGTAAAGTTGTATAGCTCAGCCAGTTTTTATTGATAATGCTACTTTTGTAATAAAGAAAGGTTTTAAGGTTATTTCCACAGGCAGCATTAAATGGCTTTTCTGGAAGTAAATGGTTGCATCTGAAAGAATTTACTTCTAATTTCAGAGCAAACCCAAAGTAATGGAAGCTGTGCTTAGTGAGGAGCATTCTACAGTGCAGGTGTCAGGCACCTACCTTTGGGCAGTGTCTCCATGATGATGGGGAGTATTACTCAGCCTGACTGCAGCTGCTAACAAAGCATGAAGATAATGGCTTGACTCACTGCATGTGAAAATGTGTTTTAATTTCTAGTAGTATTGGAGTGGTCTGGAAATGCAGTGCTGACAATGAGCTGCACCTAGTAAGCTTTTGGAGTTCTATGATGGCATCTCTCTGTGCAGTGCTTTTCTTCAACTGTAAAACTTTGCTTTCTCCCCAGCAGTAAAACCTGTGATGCTCAGCTGAAAGGATGAGTAACTCATCAAATGTGCATCACCCTGAGGAATGATGTTTGGTTTAGTTTAAAAATTACCTGTATCCTGATAAATGTCTCATCCTTTTGCCATTGCTGTGGGAATAGAATGTATGCCAAGGTAAACTTGGCTTACCAATGAAGAGAAAAATATTATAAAAGAATTTATTTAGAAAGAGGCTGAACCATTTATTTTTATTTAATGAGTCATGGATTGTTCCGCACTTTATCAGAATAATGACTTCCTCTGCTTACATAACACATAATTTTTCTTCAAACCATTTTGCATCTCAAGTGTTTTGTCCATTAAAATGATTCTGTATTTTGTTTTTGTTACTTTTGTGTAATGAAGCATTTGTAAGCATGTATAGTTAGTATTTCTAAAGACTGTTTTTATAAAATAGGTGTTCAAGTATGGCAGAAAGCATGAATAAACAAAGCTAGTTTACACAAAAAAGAACTGCTAAATGGAAGAATATTTCATTACCAAATCTGCATTTGTTTCAAGAACTGGCCTGTATGTCTTACAGAAGAGTTTCAGTATTGTTTCTTTGTTTTAAACTTTTGTCACTCTGCAGACCTTATCATTTCCCTGGTCATGTGGGCCATTAGTGAAAGAAGGACAAAGACTCACAGAGTTCTTGGTAAATGTTGAACTCACATTTCTCTGGGTTCTTGTGAGTGACCATGCTCTGCAGTAATCTTTAGAAAGTTTTAGAAATGTAAATCTGAGCTACTGACATTCTTAGAGGTAAAAAGCTTGGGAGAGGTGCATGGGAGACAGGACCAGGAAAAGTACATTGCAGGAACATATCACTGAATGCAGTTTTGCATATATAGGAATTAATACATGAGTTATGTGTGTGTGTGCAAATGATACCAAATGCTGTGATTGTTGTAATCCCCTTTTAATAAAGGGATTGGCTTGTAGTACAAAATGACTTACATAATTCCGCATGCTGCATTATCCATTCCAGGGGTTTTGAAGACTTACTGTGTTTTCTAGCCCTCCATACATCCTTATCGCAGTAACTGCAGAACTTGTTATGAAATGTTATTCATGGTCAGCAAACAGGAATTGAAAGTACTTTGTCCCCAACTGTGGGTCTGTAGATGACATGGGTCAGGGATGCATGAGGCTGAGTGTCAGCTTAACCTCTAGCCAAATGCATCCAAATGGTAACTTTGCATTTTGAGATTTGACAAAATAATGGAAAAATTTTGTGAGTATATTGGTTTTTCAACTACTCTCTTGGGTTCACATATAAATATTGTAATGGAAATGACAGTGCCCACGTGCTACCTGCGTCCAAGCAGTGTCTGCTAGCACAGAGCAGGGCAGGATCTCCACCAGCTGGTGCTGAGGTCCCTGGTGTAGTTACACTGAAAGAGCCTCAGGCAGCTGCTCAGTGTTTAGCTTCACTGTGTTTTACCTCAGCACTAATTCCAGTACTTTAGTTTTGATTCATCTCTAGGTCTGCATGTGTTATACACAGACAATGATCTCCTTCTTCTTTCATTTTTTTTGTTGTGACCCAAGTTCTGCCCCTGTGGTGTAATGCCTGTCTGACCACTGCTTGATATCTGAGATTGTCTACAGTGTAGAAAGGGAAATTCAAGTTTATATTTCTGTTTGTGGAGAAGCTGATATGCCTCTGATTCCTGACAGAGGCATTTAAGTGTGCCAGCCACCAGGGGAATGGTGATTCTGTGAAGAGAGGAGCAGATCTGGTTCCAGTAGAAAACTTGGGTTGAAGAGAAGGGCACAGAGAAAGACAAAATAATTTTGTAATCTGAGAAGATTTTGTTTCCACAGACCATGTAACAAGTCACACTTCTGTAATCTCACAGGGTTGCTTCAGGGAGCAGCAGGACTGCCCACACTACAGATCTTCTAAGATGTAAGTGGGGTTTCAGCACCCTTGTGGGTACTCCCTGACCCCCTTCTAGAAGAGAGGTCCCTAAACAGGACCCTCATTTGATGCTTAGAGTTTTCCTTGTCACCATCTGTCTTGCTCTAGGGTCCAGTGGAAAGCCTTAACAGCTAAAAATCTCAACTAAAAGCTTTCCTGGTTTCTCCCAACCCACCCTGAGTTGTGCTAGATCTGAAGTGATCCCCCTGAAATACAAAAGCAAAGTAATCCATCTGACTAGATGACCTCCTTTCTGTAAAAGCAGAAAATTATTTTTCAGAAAATCTTACATTGGATACATATCCAGCTTATGCACTTTAGTTACCCTAATTTTTAAGCAAAAGTTATCTTGGCTGAATGCTTTTTAAAATAATGTAATGTAAAGTCAGAGAGATCAAATATATAGGCATAGAATATGTAGACATATAATCATAGAATCAGCTGGGTTGGAAGAGATCTCCGAAATCATCAAGTCCAGCGCTTGATCCAACCCCACTGTGTTTACTAGATCCTGGCACTAAGTGCCATATCCAGTCTCATCTTAAAAACCTCCAGGGTTGGAGAATCGACCACCTCCCTGGGCAGGCCATACCAATGCCTGACCACCCTCTGTGTAAAGAATTTCTGTCTGATATCCAATCTAAAACTCCCCTGGCAGAGCTTAGGCCTGTGCCCTCTTGTTCTACTGCTGGTTGCCTGAGAGAAGAGACCAATCCCCACCTGGCTACAACATCCTTTCAGGTAGTTGTAGAGAGCAATAACGTCTCCCCTGAGCCTCCTCTTCTCCAGGCTAAACAACCCCAACGCCCTCAGTCTTTCCTCATAGGACATGCTTCTGGTCCTGCTACATTTACCCAACTGTTGATCTGTCTGTCTCTTTACCTGTACTGTAGCATTATTAGAGTAGTGTGAATCCTACTGTGAGCCTCTTTCTAATTGCTAAGCTGGAATTTCAAGGCAGGAGAGAGGTGAGCTTTTGTCCTTCAGAGGTAAGCCTGTGAAAGGTAAGCCTGGGTCGAGATGACAGGAGGGGAATGCGACTGTGGGGATACATGGGCTGTTTAAAAATGAATGGATTTATTACACAATTCTCCTGCTAGTTTGGGGACATTTGCCTTTATCTAACACCACTCTATGTTTGTTATATATATATATATGTTTTTATATTTTAGTAGGAAAATTTGTAACTTGTGTTCTGTTCAGAATTTCTCAGACAAACAGAAGTACTTCAGATTAAGACCTTAATATTTAATAAGCTCTCAATTGTTAGACAGTGGTGAGCCTGCCAGTGTGAGATTGGGCTGGCAGCTCAGTGGATTAATGGAAACATAGAGCTCAATTTAAAAGCCCTGAATGATAATCTTTAAATATGCTTAGGCATTGTGGTTGTGCAGTTTCCCTGGGGAATCATCATATTCTCTGCTTCAAAAATTTCACTGAAGACTTAACTGAAACTACAGCTCAGCTTTGCCTACTGAGAAATCTGCTTTCATTCCTGGGGCTTAAATTCCTTCTGTGTACATCTGTACACCCAGAGGGTGATTCCTTGTGGGTTTCATTTATTATATTCTTGCTACAGGAACAATTTTACACAGACTTGAAAAACAAAAATTGCAGAGTTGAGCAACTTTCCTACCTGAACAGAGGTCTTGCTTAGGCTTTCAAACAAGCAAATGTTGCTATTTGAAAATACTGAAGTGAAAATTACATTGATGCTTGGGATATGTGATCTCAATAAGGTGCACAGAGAAAATACAGGATTTTTAAATTTCTGTATGTGAAATTCCACGGTGCTTTGGGTTCATGTAAACCGTTTCAATAGTACTTCATTCTCTGACAGAGATCTGAGTAGTCCCACTACAATGATAGTGTAGACATAATGTGATGCATTCTGGGATGTCTTCAGACAAATTGAAAGGCTTGAGAGTTAAAGGAGATTGCTTTTTCTTATTTATATATGAACTTGCCAGTCTGAAAAGTGTCTGGACTTAGGGTTGCTTTGGTTGTGTATACATTTCTGGGGATTATCTCAATTTCAATTTAATTTGCCATTTCACTTCATGCTATAAAGCTCCCAGGGAATCTTTAATTTCAGTGAGAGCTCACTAAATTAAAAGGAAAATGGAGTAAGCTTGCATCATCAGCACTGAGAATGGCGGTGTTATCCTGAATTTCTGTTAATACTTCACCAGAACTGCTTGTGTACATAAGGCACCAGGGTACTCAATTGTTCAGTACTAAATGTGATTGTGTAGCTGAACACCCTTCCTTACCTTTTGTGTAATTGCACTGATGTTAAGAAGGCTTTTTCAATTGCAGGACACTGTGCTGCATGTGACCAGTGACAGATAAGCTGTGACATGCTGAGTTCTTTTAAATAATAGAATCAGAATGGTGTGGTTTGGAAAGGACCTTAGAGATTATACAGTTCCAACCCAGCAGCACTGGGGCAGGGACACTTGCCACTAGACCAGGTTGCTCAAAGACCCATTCAACCTGTCCTGGAACACTTCCAGGGATGGGGCATCAGTAACTTCTTGGGGCAACATGTTCTAGTGCCTCACCACCCTCACAGTAAAGAATTTCTTTCTAGTCCGATTTCTTCTCTAGGCTGAACAACCCCAACTCTCTCAGCCTGTCCTCACAGGAGAGGTGTTACAGCCTTCTGACCATCTGTGTGGCCCTCCTCTGGACCTGCTCCAGGAGGTCCACACCCTTCTTATGTTGGGGGCCCCAGGGCTGGATGTAGGACTGCAGGTGGGATCTCACGAGAGACTCACCTCCCTTGACCTGCTGGCCACACTGCTTCTCTTTTGGGGCTGCAAGCGCAAAGTGATGGGTCCTGCTGATCTTCTCGCCCACCAGCACTGAAGTACTTTCTCCTCAGGGCTGCTCTCAGTCCTGTATTTGTATTTTCTCAGCCTGTATTTGTGCTTGGCATTTCCCAGACTCAGGTGCAGGACATTGCACTCCACCTTGTTGAACTTCATGAGGTTTACATGGGCCCAGCTCCCAAGCCTGTCCAGGTCCCTCAGGATGACATTCCTGCCCTCCAGCATATTGACTGCACCACACAGCCTGTCACTGGCAGACTTCCTGAGGGTGCCCTCAGTTCCACTGTCCATGTCATCAACAAAGATGTTAAACAGCACTGGTCCTAATAGTCCTCCTGGACTCCCAAGGAACACCACTCATCACTCTCCTCTTGGACACTGAGCTGTTTGACTACAGCTCTTTCAGAGTGACCATCCAGCCAATTCCTTATCCACTGAGTGGTCTATCCATCAAACCAGTGTCTCTCTGTAGACAAAGGATGTTATGCAAGACGGTCAATAATGCTTTGTCCAGGTGGATTATGTCACTCTTCCCTTATCCACCTCTGTAACGCCATCATAGAAGACCAGAAGAGTTTTTAGGTATGATTTGCCCTTAGTGAAGCCATGATGGCTGTCCCCAGTCACCTCCTTATTTTCTGTGTGCCGTAGCATATTTTCCAGAAGGATCTGCTTTGTGATGTTGCCAAGCACTGAGGTGAGACTGACTGGCCTGTAGTTCTCCAGGTCTCCCATTTTTCCCTTTATAAAAATGGGAATTGTATTTCCCCTTTTCCAGTCAGCTGGAACTTCGCTGCACTGCTATGACTTCTCAAATATGACGGATTGTGGCTCAGCCACTTCATCCACCAGTTGCCTCATGACCTAACAATCATTACATTACAAACCTCAGCATTTTTCAGTAATGTTTAAATTATAAATTCAGAGCCACTACTTTTAAATTATGAATATATAAAATTCAGAGCCACTACTCTCTGGATTGATCTCCTGCAAGGCAGGAAGAACTGAAGTTGGAGAATGTAAGAGAAATTGGTGTCTGTTCATCATCTGAATATTCCAGTGTCCTTCAGTGGCTCAGGGAACTTGCAGCACCTAGGAGGGCAATAGATGGAGTTGCAGTCTGAAGAGCACAGGAAAGCAGGTCAGATGAAAGCAAATTCAAGGAGAAAAAGGTAAAGAAAATGGTACTGAGTATTTTTATGCATATCTTCAACCTTTTGTATGCTAGCTGAACTGGTGATTTCCCCTTCTGGTGACAGTGTCAGCTGCAGTACCTCTGCTAGAAAGTTGCCTCTATGAGTGCCAGGGGTGGTGAGATATAGGCAGGATGGACTGAGTTGCCCCAGCAGCAGTACCAGTGGAGCACACTGTCTCTGTTACACAGATCTGAATCACAGTGTGCTACAGAGGACTGCTTTAGTCCTGCAACTGAGAGAACTACTACCTACACGGGACTTAACCCTGCAAATTTGCTAAACCACAGGGACTCAGCAGAACAGCTTAAAGAGAGACTTTGTACATGCTCCAGCCCTGATTCTGTTCTGGGAGGGCCTTTCTGAAGGAACAATGTCTGCTCTGAACGACCTGACCATGTGTTTCATAGGATATTGCTCTATTTTTGTACATTACAGTGGGGAAAAATCTGCTCAGGTCTCTTGTCTTGTCCACTTCCAACCTTCTCCCTTAATTTTCATTTATGTTTTTTTCATACCTGTCACTTTTATTTTCCCTTTTCTTCCTCATGTTTCATGATGCAGGCATGGATAAACTGGAGTCCTGCACCACCCATAGCAAAGATTGCTTGCGCTGAAATACTCTAGTTCTGAGAAGAACATATACACCTAGAGGTCTTGAATGTTCATTAACTCTTTATTCCATCAGGAACAAGAGAGTGTGATTTGCAGCAAGCTTTTAATTGTGCCAGTTTTTCATGTGATAATTCTTCTTTTAAACCTGTAAGCACTTATTTCAAAGGACCTTTTGATAATGAAGATTGTTTTGTGTCAGGGTAACCAGCTGTGGTGCACAGCTAGGAATAAGGAGGTGTGTAATAGGGAAAAACTTCAATGCACGGACTTCACAGGGAGATTTAAAACTTCAATTTTTATTAGCACCAAATACCAAGCAAGTTCCATGACAACAAGCTGTACTTTCAAGCTGGTGAGTTACTTTGTTTAGGAAAAGTGAGTTAGTAATTATATGACACATCAATTCAGTCTATGTACTTTCTTGTGGCTGCATATGCAAATCCATAATTCCTTCACTTGTGCACAGGTCTGAGTTCACAATTTCTGTTTTTCCCCAAAAAGGAGTGTTTTCAATCATGATATTTGAGGCAACTGTTCTTGAGAGACCAAGTAGCATAACTTAGCACCTCAGCAGGAGAACAGTCAAACCACCTCTGGCTTCTAGGGGGAGATAGTACTAATATACTTGTGTGTCCAGTTCCTGCAGCTGAGCTTACACTGTGAAGAATTTATCCAAGTAGCTTCACTTGTACCTCCATGCAGCCTCTGTATTCAACTAATGCCAACATGATGTTTAAATGAAATTAGTACAGGTGCAAAGACAGTGGCCAGTGGTGGGGAGGGAGGAAGGCTGTGTGGTACTCTGAGGATAATAAGGAAGCTTTTGGTGGCTTTGACTGTGACAAGAGATCTGGTATAGGTTTATAGAGTGAGGTGAGGTTCCAAAAAAGCACCAGAATCAGCACCATGGAGAAATGCTCTTTTCCTGGAGTACTTGCAAATGCTTCATTCTGAGTTTGTAAACAGCTTTAACTCCCTTGAGGGAGTGCTGTTCCTTGAGCAATGAGAGCCTGAAAATGAAAGGACTGAGAAAACTCGTCTTTTTTTTTTCTTTTTTTTGTGTTTGTTTTTGGGTTTTTTTTTTGCTACCTTGGATAGTTGGGCTGCCACAGTACAACCTGTGGGATGCATATGCTGCTCCAGTCACCTCAGTAGCATGTGGATGCAGGTGAGCATTTCAAAACAGCAAAGACATAATTTCTAACGTGGCATTTTTTAGCTCAATATTCTGGATGCTTATTATTCAAGCTGAAATACAGTATCAGAATCTGTTCATTGCATCTGTGGATGATAAAATAACACTGAGCAAGTTTCCAAGATAAACTGGGTTAAAAGAAAAAAAAATAAAGGAAAAAGCATCCCTACAGCATTAGTTTCTCTGGAGAACGCTAAAGAGCTAGTGACAGTTCTGCTTAATAACAGTGCTCATCTAGCCATTTGCAGGCTTGCATCAAGGAACTGGGACATTAAGAGTAATTCGGATTCAGTCACTACTTAGGTCTGTAACTCGGCTGCACGAATTACTTGGTTACAGTGCTTATTTTACTTTGCTGTGTAGGGACTGTGGTCTCCTATCTCAGTATCAAAGCCATGTAAGATGTCTATCATTGGGCACTAAAATATATACAATATAAATAACTGAATTCCCTCTACATTTGACAGACTGGGACCTTGATTAACCAGGTGTTGCTGTGTGCAGAACAGCAGATTTAAATGGTATAGGTGGAAGGGCTGAAGCAGCAATGGACTGTAGCTTTAGGGCCAAGGAAAGGTATTTGTGGAGGAAGGACATGATGAGGTGCATCTGAATAGACTTGAAGAAACCAGTTCCTGAAATCCCTTTATTTCTACAGTAATTTTTAGCTCATCTTCAGGATGAATGCTTTACACTTGAAACTCTTGTCTCTGTCCACAAGACATAAACACATAAGCAATACACATTAGCAATTGGGGGTTTTATGCTGTACTTTGTTTTCTATAGATTTAATTATTTACAGTTATATGGGGAGTTTTTTGGGCTGTGATTTGAACTGTATTCTGTAATAGCAGTGCTATAGGGATGTAAGGGGATGTTTATAGTGGATAATTATCCCATCCTTTCGAGTTATTCTTGTAACCACAAGTGCAAGGAAATTTTTGTTAAGCAATTCTGTATTAACAAGATGTTCTGCATACAACAGACCAGGGAGTTGTTTGTGAAACTCATTTAACTGATTTCTTCATTAAAAACCATGCAATGCAAGATGACTATTTATAGGCCATCTATTTAGCTGTCTAACACACACTGATGGGGACTTGGTAGTAAATGTATTCTAGCTGTTGGACGGAGGGACGTAAACTAAGCTATTCTTGCAGGACAACAAGTCCCAGGATTTGTAGTGAACATACAGTATTTCCTCAGGGAAACAGTTTATTGTTGAGAGAGGTGGGAAGCAAGGCCTAGGGTAAAATGACGGATAATGATTTCAGAAAAAGTCTCTCAAGCGGCATTTGCTAGGTAAATTAGTAATGACTGATTCCTTATTTGGTTGGGGTTTTAACATACAGTAAGGTAAGAAACACAGGACTCTGCATTTTGAACTTTTGATGTGTCAAGACAAAACTTTGGATGAGGTTTCATAGGCTGGCCTTAAGTCCCTTTGAAAATTATCACCACGCAGACAGAAACTACTTTGTATTACTTAGCCAGCATAATCAGCTAAGCCTGATATTCCCAGGTTGTGTTAGGTGTACTTGAGGAAAAATAGCAGGATGTCAGGTGAAATATTAGTCTAGTTGTTGATTACAGTAGAAACAGCCCTATATATGCCAACATGTGGTTCTAAAGCAAAGACCACTGGGATAGCTACTGGGGGAAGGTACACTGGGCTTAGGTGTTTGAAGCAATGGGATCTTGAAAATCAATAGTACACTTAGTTACCTGGGGTTAAGCTCTAGTGGAAAGACAAATTAGGTTGTAAAGGTAATACAGCTGTTCTGTGCCTATACAGTTCTGTAAGCATCATTAACTTAGTGTTCCTAAAGTATAGAACTACTGGTGAATAAATGAAAGGCAACATGTTAAAATCCATATAAGAAGCGTTCTTTTAAATGTATGCAGCATGATGAAATTGTGAAATTCCCTGCTATAATGCAAGACTTAAGTGTTAAGTTTCACAAAGTCAGAAAGGGATTGAAGATAGATGTGGTTAATGAAACCATCTAGTGGTACACTGAATGGGATGTGGAAAATTCAAGTAATGTAAACATGCCTACTGAACTGAGGAAGCTGTAAGAAACTTCTGTCAAAGGTTGGGTTTTCCCTTATGAAGTTTCCTATAACAACTTCTAAAACCTCTGGGTCTCTGCTTCTTCAGTTACAATTTCTCTTACAATAGTACCCCTGTGGTGTTGTTCGAAATTCACAGTTTGGAGGCAATTTCACTTGCGAAGCTTTTTGACCTGTAGGGTGCAATAAATGGTATTGAAAAAGGCAGTGTTAGACATGACTTCAGATAAGATACCTGGCTAACCAGACATTTTTCTGATCTGACACAGTATGAATTCCTAGTTGTTCCATTTTAACACAGCCTGGTGTTAATTTTCTAAGTTTTTCTATGTAATTTCTGAATCCAAGCAACTACCTCAGAAAAAGAGAAGTCCTTTTGTTTCAAAGTTATCGGTAACAGACAAGCTGTAAACACAGAATAATTGGTTTCAGGTCTGTGTATTTTGTTAACACTGCAAATGTGATCTCCCAGTAGTTTCTGAATTGTTATTGACTACTGCATAATTTCAGGTTGCCCTTATGAAGAAAAAGAAAGGGAGGTATATTTATCTGGGAATGGGTACACTACTTAAATAATAATAATAAAAACAAATGTGTAAAGAAGGATAGGTCAAATCAAAGACAGGTAATGAGAAATGACAGAGCAGTATGCTGTGGAGGGTTTTTTAATGGTACAGTGTGTGTGTGTTTGTGTGTGTGTGTGTGTTTGTGTGTGTGCACTTGCCCAAATGCACATCTTTGGGTCTGTATCTACTCACTGTACAGCTTGTAGTGCAGTTGATTATAAAGAATACAAAAGACATTCTGTTGTAAACTTTAAAGAATATTTAATAACTTCTAAAAATAAAATGTATATTTTAAATTTTTGTTCTTTATATGAATGCACAAAAATGTATCATTGTAATTGCAGCAACAAAATCCAAAGAACTGAGGAGACTTGCCCGCTGTGGTAAGATACCAGTGACAAGGTAGGAGAATTCACAATGGAATCCAAACAAAATTTCCGAAGGCAAGTCCTGACTTGTTTTCTAGCTATGAATTGTCTACATCAGTATCTATGAAATTCATTCACACTTGCGGACTAAGTAAATGAAGAGTCTGCTTTTAAAATAATTGCCACAATCAACAGCTGCTTTCTGTTGCTTACCTTTGGAGCCACATTTATAGCACAATAATGAAGCAAAGGGGTTAGTGAAAGGCTGCAACTTTGTCCATACCAACAACCTCCTGTCCTACCCTGTGAAGGCGATGAGGGGCAGCCAGAGCCACGTGCACTGCAAGTGTGACCGGTCTGGGAGAAGGGAGGGAGTTCGGTGCATTCTCAAAGCAGCCCCAGTGCTGATGTGAGACTATTTCTACAGCGGCTGTGCAGTCCCTTCCTCTCCATATTAGAAATCCTACAATGCTGCATTTAAATGCTGATTATTCAACGACAGAATAAACCTTGTATGGTCTGAGGGGGAGAACCAAAGAAGTAGTCATAGAACTGAAACTGTACTGAATTTCAGTGATTGTGCACTATAAGATGTGGAGCTTATGTAATTTTGTTGTACAAGTAGTAAGATTTGGCTGCTAGTGACAGTACAAGAAAATAAACCATATTCTATGAAAGATATATATATATGTATATATGTTATTATAATTGTGCAGGTGAAAAGCCAAAAGTATATTGGAGTGAATCTAAAAAGCTACATCCTGATGTTGCTGAATCCAGCAGATGCAGCCATATGCCCCGTGCCTTCTCACATTATGAAGCAGAAAGAGCAATGAGAATGAATTAGAAGTGCCCCTTTATTGCCTTTGGTTCTGTCTTTAATTTAAATGCATTGAGTCCTCCTTCATTTTTAAAGATAGAAAGTCAAAATTATATAAAAGACTTTACTAAAAGTGACAAGACACTAATAGAAGCAATTGGAATGACTTCTGTGTTGCTCTGCATACATACAGTATTAGCAGCCTTTTAAATGGATATCACATACCATAGGTTACTTATTTATAATCAACCAGTTTAGCATGAAGTTTTATGAGTAATATGGAACTACTTTTTTTTTTCTTGTTTTTTAAAAAAGACTGTTCCTATTATATATCACAGAATCTTCTGACCTCGTCAGCAGAGAAAGGATGCAATGCTCTTAAAAAGAAAATATGGTAAGTCTGAGGCTTGTGATATGCCGTACATTCAGAGGTTTGAAATTAGATTGTGCTGGTAATGCTGTAAGCACCATAACATCTGTTTGGCCCATGGGAAGAGAGTTAACATCAAATACAGAAAATAGTCCCGTCCAAATTATAAACAAGTTGCAGTAGCATCTCTGTTGGTAGTGTAAGGATTGTATTCAAAAAAGAATTATCAGCAGCAATATGTGATCTAGGGTTTTATTGTTTGGCTGGGGTTTTTTTGTTTGGTTGGTTTTCCCCAACTATATGTTTTTGTTGCAGTGACTGGGATTTACATGTTGCTTATGCTCCCTATAGATACTTGTTTTCAAAAACCAAGACATCTTGTTGTGAAGACACCTAAACTGTGGAAAATGATTAGAGGGAGCTACAAAATGTGACTTTTCTTCAGTCTCTGTTTCTTGTATTTTTTTTTCCACTCTAGGATTAGCTGAAGTCTAACAGTGTACTCTAAGAGCTCAGCACGTTTTACTGGGACACTCACAGGATAGGGGTTTGTGATCTCTCTTTTGCCTACAACACCATCAAGCAAATTGATGAGTTGCTCTCTGTGGGAGCTCTGCTGCACAATGGTGTGCTCTTATCAACTGAGCCATCATCAGCCTGCTGTCTCTGTGTTAATTTTTAATGGCAGGGATCACTACAAATAGACTTCTCTACCTTTTATCTGTCTTTAAAAAAATCAATGTTTTATTAATGTATTCATCACTCTGTTATGCTGCTTTTCAGTGGTGGAAATGCTGAGCTGTCAGCAGGGGCACCTCTGCGTACAAACTATAAACCACGGCAAGAACTAATGGTACATCTAACCTAGAATTGCATCTGTGCAGGTAAGAAAGGAGAAGAGTGAAGAGAGGGAAGGAACAAAATGACACCATCTTTTGAAGAGCAGGACTGTTTGCAGGTGAGCCTGGGCTCAGGAAGCAGAGAGCATTGAGACTGTGGTGATTGCAACACCAAGAGTAAGGCTCTTGCATAGAGTACATGGCACCTCTGTGTGGGCTACTTGCTCAGCCTGGATCAAGGTATGATAACATTTGCCAAGGCTTGCTAGCATGACAGTAAAATCCATTAGTGGTGGGGAGGTTGCTGTGATAGTGAGTGATTGGGAAGCCACATAAAGTAATACATAAGCACACAAGTAATACTTTACTTTCAACTTAGCCTGCACATCTAAATGCCCCATGGGGGTAAGATTTTTGAAGATATTTGCTCTTTTATGCATCAGACTGTCCTAAGCATTTCCCTGGAAAACATGGAGTAGTTCATGCCTGAGAGTAAGAAGGCTACAGGAAATCAGCAGAGACAAAAAACTCCCAAACCTAAGGAGTGACAGTGAATCTGTCAATGGCATAGGCTGAGAAAGGGATTAGTTACGGGTTTAAAGAAGATTGTTCAACAACCCGTGGGTTGGCAAGTCCAGCTTTATGCTGGAAATTGCCTTTAAATCAAAGCACACAAAATGTCACTCGTAGCTGAGACCTCCTGTTGTAAGCATGGTAACTTTTTGTATGAGCTTGATGCATGCTTCCAGTCTGTCACAACAGGAATGGCTGCACTGAGCTTTCTGGGAAAACAGCACTCCACAATTGTCTCTCTGGTCTAATCCTCAGTGGCTGAGAGACCCTCCAAGGGTGGCGGCAGTGAGCAGGCCATCTACATTGCTCTGTTTCCCTGTTCCTTGCTGTGTCCTTTCCCTGGGGTGCTTCAGCTTCTCCCTGTCAACATATGCAGTATCTGGAGCTGGTTGCTGGTGGGGAATTATTTGTTTGAACAGTAGGATACATCTGATTCTTAACCTCAGCACTAGGGAGTGTGCACAGGAGGGTACTACAGAAATTACTTATGAGTGGGTAAATTGGACAGTTAGTAGCTGTTCTTTGGCTAAGAAAAGTTACAGTTTTGATTTCTGCCTATTTCTGTGATTCCGTAATATTTCAGAAAGTGTGGGATATATTCTAGCCAACAGCTAGGCAGAGGAAAATGTATCTGAAAAAGAGCACTGAGAGGTGACTCCAGTTCTAAGAGGGGCTGATGTGTCTTGGATATTGTCAGCATGAAGCTGGGAGGAAAAAAAAAGTAAGCATAAAAGCATCTGAAGCCTTAATAACTCTCAGAAAAATGAGCAATGTGCAAAAGATTTTTCCTCAGCAAGGCAAACTATATCATACCTGCAGATGATGATATCCCAAAGTAAATTGATGAAATGGTGACATTCAGGGAAGGAACAGCTGACAGCTTTGTACACATCTTCAAGTACGGAAATGAGTGATTTTTTTGGCAGACTAACTTGAAACAGGAATGATAAAAAATAAAACCATAGTAGACTGACAGAGAGAGCCCACTCACAAGTTGTTTACTGAAATGAAGATACAGCTGAAAGTAATTACTTGTTTCCCAGAGGTATAAGTGATAGCGCCTTGTACAAGAAATAATACTTGGTTATTTCAGTTGGAATGTAAAATAGGATAGAAAGGTTTCCTCTTTCTGAGGTTAGATGCTAGGTACTTTCACCTCCTTTTAGAAAAGTATGTGTTAATGAATGTAATATATGTAACATACACAGTCAACCATCTATTGCCACTGGCAATTAGTAAGTGAGGCAGTGTCCAATATTGTTTTCCATTAACAGCCAGATCTTGCTGTACACATTCTGATTAAAAGCCTGAATTTGCAATGCATAAGATTAAAAATACTCCTTTAAAACAACATATTTCTGAAGATGATCCTCTCCTGGCTACAAAATCATCTTGAGATACTTGGAGGCAGGGCTGCTTGATCTTGACCTTTTAGCTGTGTGCAAACTGTAGTAAAATCAAAATTCCATTCAGTGCTAGCTACTCTGTACCTTCTTGCTGAAGAATACGTAATTTCTACTTCCTCTCTTCCAGACCGTGACATGCAGGAAGGAAACCTGGCAGGTTTCTCAGAGGTTGCCTCAGTGCAATCTTTTCCTAACATAGGTTTGCAAATCAGCCTCGTGAGCAGCCTCCCCTTTGCCTTGCCATAGGCCCTGGAAAAGGAACCATTGCTCTTTGGAGGTTTTCCTCTGTTTAACGACAAGGCTGCTTCTTACCTGTGCCAGTTCAAGTACTGACTTTTTCTCTTCTTCCTCCTTCAGTGAAGTGGGGTGGTTCACAAAATCTTCAGAAAGATAGCATTATACACAGTTTATAGTACAAAGAAGGGGGGAAAAGGTCAGATGAATGAGTATGAAGGAGATTTCTCCTGTGTCCTTTGGAGGAGGAGCAGAAAGATTGGAAATGGTATCTATGCACAGTAGGTATCTGCCTTGACTACCTGACAATACATGGTCATTGCAAAGGTGAGTCCGAGAATCTAAGAGAAAAAAAAACAACAAACAATTGTTTTTCAGTAAGTAAAAAACCCTATTTATTGAAACAAGAATAAAAAGCATGGCACTACTTTTGTTCACACACAGAAGACACATCATGTACTGCTTTTTCTGCCCATTCATGTCCTTGTTCTGTTCCTAGTGTTTGTCTGCCTTTGGTGCTTATCTGTATTATTGTTTTACAGAATGAAAATGACAGCAAGGGAGAGTTGATTTCTCCATGAAGGGCAGCAACCAGATACTGGGAAGAGGTATACTGGAAAAAAAATTGATGTCTTTTGCTTGAAAATATCTTATAGTAGCAACGCACAGCTGTGGGGCTGTGTGAGTGTCTCTGTAGCTGTTGCTTTGAATGACATCAGGTTCATCCTTGAGCCTAAGGACGCTGTGTTTCACTTTACTGCACTTCACTTTTCCAAGTCCATGTGTGCACAGGTCCCTGTGGGGGAATCACTGGAGACTGAACATGCATTAATCATGGCCATCAATGCCTCATCAACAATGTATGTGTCTTTGTACTCAGCCTATTCAAGAGAAGCAGCAGGGAGGTGGTGGTTCTTCTCCCAGCCAACTACTGACTTGCTGTGCTGCCTCTGCAGATTACTTCATCAAAAAACGGGATGGGAAAGAGCCTTATCTTCCTTCTAGTTGAAGTACTTACATGAATGTACTAAGTGCTTGTTACTTTCCCACTGCAACACCACTGTAAGAATTGTCATTGAAATGAGGGTCTGCCAGGTAGAAATTTTTAGGAAATTAATTCTATTTTAAGCACTTAATTTGACTGCTTCAAATTTAGTCTTTACATGAGTAGTAGTTTCTGTTAATGAGTACTTAGAATAGTGTGTATATCAATATACTCTTTCAATTTATGAATTAAAAACTGGTTATAAAGTTGTTAATCTTCTTCAAGTCTGATTCTGCCACAGTGAAATGTTAGGTTTTAATGTGCTGTTTTATAGCACGCACTTGCCTTTTGGAAGTATCCCCTAAACACTGCCTTCTGATTCCTAGGCTTGGGGAGAGCTACATAATAAAACAATAGGTTTTTTACAATTTGGAGCATGCACGATGAAGAAGAGTCTTCTGTCACATCTGCTGTATGTCCTTCAAGTTGTGCCACTGTATGATTCTAATGATTAACTTCTTAACAAGAAAAACAAAAGCTGTCACATGCTTAAGGCCAGAACAACACTGAAACAATAGAGGGAGCCCAAATCATTCTAGGTGATAGTGCATCAAAACTTTTGTCATCAGCTTTGGTCACACAGCACAGCTGGAAGACTGAAAATTTTTCATGTTCTGAGGTGTTTTCTCTGCATGCACAGCATTTGCTGGGAATATGAATTTGCATTTTTAAATTGTCTGAAGTATTTTCTCCCAAGCAAACTAGTAATGTCTTCCTGTCAGAAAGACAGCATTGTCTTAGAACTTGATTATATTTAACATATTTATGAGAAGGATTTGACATGGACTGGTGGGGAGGGGTTTAGTGTATCTTTTAAATGATAAATAGAAGCTCAAAATCTGGGTGGGGGTGTGTTTTTTTTTTAAGTATGGCAATGTATTTACAGAAGTCTGCCATATGATCTTGTTCAGCTTTTTTCCAAAGCATATCTGCTTACTACAGTGGGAGAAAACTCGAAACTCTACTGAATTTGGGCCTGTGAGGTGTCAGGCATTTGCATTAATAAGTTGCAGCCAATACATGACATATGAGAGAGTAAGATACATGCCATTCTGCCTAATCTGACATCAGTGGGAATGTGAATAGGGTTCTGATCCCAGGCAACTCTTGCTGCTTCTAGCGGCATACCAAGCAAAATTAAAAATACAAAACCCCAAACACCCATGGGTTAATCTGCAGTTACATGCTGTTAATTAGCTCAGCGACACCATTCTTTCTGCTTGTATCTTGCATGTGAGACACAGGTGGAGCTGGAAGTTAAAGCGAGATTTTCACTGCATTTAGGAATGGGACTTTGGACCATAAATGGAGGGCTGACATACAGCTGAATTTTGTACGTATTTTCACTGAATTAGAACACAAAGGATTTAAATGTTGCAGAATTTTTACCATCATGCAAAATTATTAAAACCAGCTTGAGCAGAGTATATTTGGATCTATGTTTACCTACTTAGTTACAATTATCTAGGATTTGAAAATTGATATTAAACTGTACCTGCACCATAGCTGTGCACAATCCGAAGATTCCCACTGCTAGTAAGTTTTCCTGGAGCCATATTTTCACAGTTTCATAGCAAGGCTAGAAAAAAAATCCACAGAATATTGTATTAGCCATAAACACACAGCTCTACTTCCAGAGAAGAACCAGATCTGCCCAAGATGCTATGTAGCCTGGATTATCATTCAGTATTGGAGCAAGTAAAGTGTATTTTTAGGTTGAAGCTCGAACATGGAATACTACTTCTAGTGACACAAAAATGTGCACCTTCAAAATGATGCATAAGCACTGCTCCATATAACCTTCTAATTAATTAAAGTAATTAAAAATATTGTGCTAGTTTTGCTGGGGCAGAGTTGATTTTTTGTGTTTTGGATTTGTGCTGAACACAAGGTTGATAATATAGAGCTCATTTCATAACACTTCCCATCATTTCAATTTGCAGTATGGACATTCCTCTGTTCTTTTCTTCCTGCTTTAAATTCTGTAGTAGCTGTAATTCCATGTTCCTGGTCCGTTTTGGGAAGGGTGGAATCAGCCCAAGTGAAACCTTTCTTTAAATAATCAATCAATATAACCTTGTGCAAAAACACTACCTGCTGTCTTGTAAGTGTTCATGGCCAAGAATTATTCAGATTTCAGTTCGTGGCTTTCACATATGGATAATGGAAAAATTATTAGTGCCCACCAGAAGACATGGTGTTAATCTGCACTGACATTCTTGGTACCCCGAACAAAACAGAAAAACATTTAAGCCCTTAAATTAAAAAATTGACTTGGAGCTACTTGAGAAGTATAAGGGAGCCATGTCTGATGTGAACTCAGCCTCTGCCAGTGCCAATCCATGCATATGAAATTTTGCTAGAAAGTGGCCAAGAGAGCTTTAGTCATTGTCTTCACAAACCATTAGAACCAGCAAAACTTACCTATAATTCCACTTCATCAGACGGCCTTACTCTACACCCCTCCTGCATAATTGCACTACCTGTAATTAGCACAAAGAATTGCTGAGCTAATTTCAGAGAAGAATTTAGGCTTTGATGATCTGTTCCGGAAAGATCTTGCTGAGGCCATTGTAGGGAAATTATCCCACAGAGTTTTGAATTTGATTACAGGCAAGTGCAGAAAGTCACTGAAAAAAAGTGCTGCTGGCAATTCAGTGGAATGGTTCCCACTTTCCCACTGTGCAGCGGAAGCCCCTGAACCAGAGTTCCTGGTGGGAGCAGAGCTCTCCAGGCTCACAGCCCTCTTGCCTCAGGACTGCCTGGGCTGTGCTAAGCTGTGGCTGCTGCTCCAGGGCCTGTGTGTGTATGAGCCATTTGCCTTTATTGCTACCTGACTCCAGTAGTTGGAACATTAAAAAGGACACTCCTGTCATTTCCTAGCTAGATGTAGCTAGACCATGCTGCCTATCAGTGTTGGAATGTCCTTGTCTGCTATGTGAAATAACAGCTTAGAGCCTATTGACAGGAAACCCTTCAGCTCATAAAAAGAATTAAATAGGCCACAGCTCAACATGAGCCTTCTAGAACCACCCGATTAAAGATGAGTTAGGATGCCAGCACACCTTATCACCTGTATAGCCCTGCAAATAACTACCTGCCTGCCCCTTACCTGGGCTGCAAGGCAGCTGCTGAGATAGTGCTGCAGAGCTACTCACCGCCTTCCACCAGGTCCCTGGGGAATGGAGACCACAATTCTCACTGAATTCTAAGCAGCAGGAGTCTGGCACCCGGGTTGTGTTGTAGACTTCAAACCAGTCAGTGTAGTTGGAGACTCCACAGCATCTGAACTGGAGAAAGATGAACCGAGGTGATACCATAAGTATGACATGTCACTGACTTCTGCTTGCTCTGCCTTCTGCCTCATGGAGCTGGACACTCCATGCATCTTGATTATACCAGCAGAGGCTTGACATTTTCAAGAAATGCAGTACTTGCTAAGCATCACCCAAACAGACCCTTCTCTCCACTCTTCTTTCATGTTTAAATATGGTCTTGTGTGTAGCTGATGTTGATGCAAGAAGCAAAGGCAGCCATTTGCAGTGGGAGGACACTGCAGGAGCTGAAACCAGAGAAGCTTGGCCAAGTACTGAGATGAGGAGTTATGTGACTGAGCAGAATTATAACAGTTGTTTACAGCTTGTTGTCAGTAACAAAGATACAGCACCCAAGAGATGAAGATACTGGGATCTCTATGGCACACTACTTCTAGAATCATTGAAGTTAACAAGACAAATTTCTCACTAAGCTCTTAATTACTAATCACCTTTGAAAGTCTTTGCCAGTCAGTAAAAGATGTATTTCCTCCTCATCTCTCTATGGTGCAGCTCCTTAATGTCATCATCTGATGCTGCTAAATAGTGGTGCTTTAAGTGTCTGCATATGAGGACACGGTGTGCAAAGACTGCAAATCACTTTGGTAGTGGGATGAAAGGTATAGGAAACATGCATAATGGCATAGGGAATGGCTCTGTGACCATCCTTCCTCTCTAGAAACTGGTATATTCCTGTGATACAAAATAAGCTAAGATGCATTACCATACAGATGTATACACCAGCTGTCACCTCTGTGCGAACTCAAAAGTATGAATTTGTTGGTATTTAGACAATTTAGCACAAATGAGTAAAACAAGACAACACTGGCCTGCAGAACTGCTGTCTGCCATTGGTAGTACCTCACACTTTTTCAAGGCTAAGCCAGCCACCCACTTAGCCCCAAAATCATTTGCTGAGATCATACTCTTTAAATGTGATTTTATATAAACCTGTACAGGTTTTTTCACATCCCTGGAGAGACTAGTCTTCTTGTTTCTGATAGACTCATAACCATGCAGAGGTCTGCACCACCAGGACCAAGGACCTGATCCAGATTCTGATGTTTACACTGGCCTGAGGGAGAGTTCTTCCTTGATAAATAATAGTTGTAGAGTTCAAGTTGTAGGTAGTTGTAGTGTTCAGGTCTTGTTGCTCACACAAAAATCTGCCATTCAAGACCCATAGAGGGCAGAGGTGCCACGCGCTGCCTCGTGCAACATACGATGCTTCAAGTTCTCACAGAAAGTACTCCTTGATAGAGACGTTTCACTGTGCACAGCAGGGTTTTTCTTCTGCCAAGGAAAAGTCAGAAAACTTTCCTGGACTAATATCTATGCCCACAAGGTTCTGCTCCGAATTTTGATTTGGTCTGTGGCAGGAATCAATCCTTAGCTGGCAACTTTTTGATTTGTGAGTTCACAGGCTTCATTTTCTACAAACTGACATGGAAGTAAAAAAAAGTTTGTGCCTCTTTTTTTTCCTCTATGTTCCTGCACAGAAAACAGGAGGTCTGTGTGTAACAGGTCCCAAAAGTGGATAGGAGCAGCATGGAACACATGGCATGCATTTGAAGAAAGCTGGTTTATTTGGAAATCTAACAAGAAAAAGGTCTTGCAGGCTGTCATCATTAGAGTCAGGAGGCAGCTCTTTGACAGACAGTGAGAAGTGACAGCTTGTAAACAGCAAGCCTTAAAAATGTGGCTCATCTGTGATGTAAAGAGTGCAGCAGTAAGGGCTGAGACATTTGAGTGATGTTCTGGCCAAACACAAGTGACACAAGATTGCATAAATCAGGACTAGACCCCTTCTCCCTGCAATGCTGCATGGCTGAGGGTGTCAAAGGCTGACAGACTAAGGAGATGAAGATGAAATACAGGTTTTGTAGTTAAGCAAAGCACTCACTAACAGGTTGAGGACAGCTGCTCCTATGGAGCCTGTGAAGCAGGAGGTGCCTAGGCCATGAGATAGGGTTGGGGCTCCAAAGAGTACAAATTCTTGGTAAGCCAGAAGATGAAAATAGGAGGGGATGAAGTTGCAAAGACAAGCTGCAGCTGGACACAAACTGCCTGCCCATGCAGATTCTCTGTGTACTGTACAAAAGCAAAGCAGACATGGCAGACCCAGCAATGGGAGAAAGTGCTAAGAAAAGATCAAAGTATAAATGAGGGGCATAGCAGAGGATCAGTAGTCTTGGGACTGGAAGAAGTAGTCTGGAACTGTAACTGGAAGAAATATCTCTGGAAGACAACAGAAGTATGAGCAATGGAATTAAGCAGCAGATGATCCACAGTCCTAAAGGAGAGGAGGTGATGAATGCAGAAGAGTACTAATACCACAGAGACCAGAGAGCACACCAGCAAGCGAGTGAGCACTGCTCAGTGAAGGCCAAGTCCAGTGACTGGCACCTGTAGGGAGCAGAGGCACAGATCCATATCAGAGACACAAGAACAGTGAGAGGAGCCATAGTGGGACTGAATGGGTCACCAGTACACATTCAGCAAAGGGGTTCGGCTAGAAGCCAAAAAGATAGATAAAACTGAGAGCTCAGTAAACTCAAAGACTTCATTATAGATATTCATGCAGAAAAGAGAGAGTGTGGGAATGATTTTGGATCATGTGACAAGTAACCTGATTTATCCCCAAGTCCATCCACAAAGCTGAACAGTAAGTAGCCAAATTGTGTAGGGAGATGAAGGACTATTAGAAAAAAAAGGAACACTGAGGACAAAGAGCAAAATAAGAAGACTATTTTAGACTCCTTTAAGATTTGAGAGCAATGTTCCCTTGAAAATTTGCACTGTTTCTGAGCAAGGACAGTTGGAGATGGTCCTGCACTTGGAGAATAGAGAAAGCTCAGGTCACATGAAGAATAATTTCTGTAAGCAGCAGTTTGTTGCAGCCAGTTCTGCCAGACTTCATGTTCTTCCACAAAGGCTGATGTTCTGCCAATGCCAGGCTGATTGTCAAGAAGTAATTGAAGACTTGATTCTTGCTACAACCACATTCATTTTTTGATCCCATTTATGGCCCTGTCTTGTTCTCTTTACTAGTTGAGTGACAAAATTAGATAAAGTTGCCTAATGGATTAGTTCTGTTCCTAGTTTCTACAGGGAACAACACACTTACATTTTTAGAAACATTTACAAACTAATAGTGTTTATTTTGGGGTACCCAGACAAACACACTTTAAAAGAGGGCAATCCATTAAAAATGTCAACTGTTTTCTCAAATAGCAATAACTTTAAGACACCTTGACTTGGACACCTTAGGTAATTCGATTCTAGGGCTTATAACCATGAAGAACCATGCACAGTGAGAGGCAATTGAGCTGCTCCCATGAAAAAATGTGGGTGACAATTGGGTAGGAGTTCTGGGGACATTCATAGTGTTTGGCAGAGTTGCTCAAACAAGCCAAAGCTTGTCAAATGTCTCTGAGTATCTGGCCACATTTTTCCCCTCCTTTGTTAAAGAGACATAAATCACCCCTCTATTGAACCCATAGGGTTCTGAAGTGGCTCATTGGTTTCTAAGAGCTCGGGAGATGCTCAGCACAACAGTGCAGTCAGAGGTTGTGGTTCTGGGGTGCTTTTCCCAGCCAAGCAGCACCAAATGGCACTGAGGTCTCTGTGTTGTACTTAAAGGATGCAAAGGTGCTTGCAAATAGCTTCATTTTTGTTTTAACAAGTAACTACTGGTCTAGCATGGGGTATCTAGGGCTGGTAATTAATTTAAAACAGAAAGTTTCTATCTCAGTGCAACAGCAATGTTAAGTAGCAGGACACTTGCATGTATTTTACAGGTAATCTCAATGCTGAAGGCTAAGTAGGTCTTATCTTTGCCAAATTCCTGCAAAATCAGTCAGGCTGGGATAGGCTTCATGAAAACAAATCCTTGTTGCAGACAGTTTTTTAGCAATGGCTGGTTTTCTGGTTTTGTGAATGTGACAAAGATCTAGAGACAGGATAGAGTGCCTTTTATACGCCCTTTTCCTCCATCGCTGTGCAAAGTGGTGAATGATACAGTTTTGATCTAAAAGTCATGTTTAATGTGTGGCTTGGATTACTTCAGCAGTAATTCTAAAGTATGGCTCGATCTAACAGAATCGATGACGGGATAGAGGGAGATGGGTCAAATTTTCTTCTCAGGTACAGTGGTCTAAACAGACATGAAAGGGCACTACACAGCAGGAAAAGTGAGCTGAATTTTGCTCACTTTAGTGAAGCTAATAGGTTTTCTGTATGCCTCTCGAATTACTGCCTGGTTGGTTAAAAGGAGAAGTATTCAAATATTGATCACAAAGATGTTGAGGATGAAGCAACATTTTAAAAATTAATGCCTGTTTCTCATTTCCTAATGATCTCCACCTGTAACTTTAACCAGTCTTGGTGGGTAAGCAGTGTAGTGCAGTTCAGGGTAACTCACCTCCTAAACTATTAGAATTTTAGTCATGTTTAAAAGTGACTTTGTAAGCTTTCGTACTCTTCAGTCATGACATGCAGAAGTCATCTGCTTGTGTTTCTGATCCTTTTAAGGTTTGAAATGCTATTGAGAAAGGCTGTGAGTTTGGTTAGCTGGAAGTATTAAAAAGAAATCAATAGAATGTTCTAATTTTAAACAGCTCCCTGACCTAGAGGCTTAATATGACTACAGAATGAGTCCATTGCTTTTCCTCTCATATGCTTTGCAGGTGTGCAGCTCAACCCAGCTCCTTTACTGGCAACGCGAACAGATCAGTCAAAACTGCAACTTCCTCTTTAAAGACAGGCCAGATAGGCCCTGTTTTTAACTTGTTTCCTATTACTCAGGAATTGTATGCTTGTGTTAGAAAGAGGAAAACCATTTCTCAATGTACAAAAGCTTCAGAGAATAAAGCCTTGCTCAAAAGGTGCTCAGGCCTTTCACCCTTGACAGAGAAATAGAGTAATCACCACTCACAAGTCACTGTGTAACCACTGGGGATCCACACTCCCAGTCAAAACTCCCCTCTGATTTGTGACTGGGCAGTCCCACTGGAGTCAAATGCCATCTAAATGTGGTTCTGTTTCTGGAAAAAAACCTTTTCCCCCTTCTTTAAGCAAAAGCTGCCACACACAGTCATACCTAGCGAATGCCAGAGATCCCTCGTGTCTGTGCTACTACTTTAACCACTGCTCAAGCTCTGAAAAATACTTTTGCAAAGAAAGGAGTGCAAATGCAGGGGGGATAAGAGAGGAGGACTCATTTTGATTTCTGTTACTGTCATGTTTTTCACATGGCATGCTTTTTTCCTGAGGCTGCTGTTTCCATCCAAGTACAGGCACAGCCCATAACTCAACCAATTACTGATGTCTGCTGGTCCCATTAGGAAGGTCAGTGCTGAGACACTGTCCTACATGCACATGTGGTTAGCTCCACTGTAGGTTTTGTTGAGAGCCTTAGGAGACAAAATGCAAACAGCAAGCCTGGACTGGGACTTGCCTTTCAGAAAATCCCCAGTATTGCCCTAATCCTCCTATCAGTGATTACACTCTACTGATTAGGGATGTAAGAGATAATGATTATTACACAAAAAGAACCCCCTTGGCATTTAGATAGCACTATTCAACTGCAAAGTGTTTTACATAATTAACCATGCTGGGATTGTCTTTGCTGCACCACTGCAATACTCTATTCCTAAATAGTTTTGAAAGATACATGTGAAAACCAATTATGCAGAGAAGCAAAAATGGATCTGTGGGAGCTCAAGCTGGTGCATGGTAATTTCATAGTGGCCCTGAGAGTGTGATGTCCCATGGCTGTACACAGCTTGTGGGGTGCCATTTTTCTGTTACCTTTTGAGCTCCTAGGAGTTAGCTAACATAGTTTCATCTGAAACTTATAAGACACTCTTCAACTGTAATGAGTTTCAAGACTAAAGGAATTATCACAACAATTGACTACGTTCTACAGTACTACGCAAACCACAGACTACTGAGCCTCAAACCCAAGCTTGTCACTGAACATGACCATTTCTTTTAACCAAAAAACCCTGTCTTGTTCTTTAGAGAAAAGGAATCTATCGTCCTGCGGTACAATGGCATCCTACCACCAGGTATGTCTATCCTGAGTTTTCAGCTCTCGGATCAATTACAGAGCCCTTTTCCTTCAAAACCTTTTTCAATTCCTGCTCTCTTTTTAAGGACTCCAATCACATCACTACTTCATCCTTTCGTGTTATATAAAATGGTTAAAATTTCTCACCATAATGTCACTTTCCAAAATTCTCATTATTCTTTTACATCTTTTCTGAATCCAATCCAACTTGAAAAAATGTGACTAGGTGAACTAGACATAGTATGTATTGTTGAACCTATTTTACAGAAAGGGAAGCAGAAGTATGGCATTTATATCCTATGAGCCCTCCAAATAATGCTTCTTCCTCCACCTTTGGTATATGCTTTTAACAGTTCCTGGGATGTCACTGAAACCTGATTAATATTTACTGCAAATACTTTAATATTAATAATTTTTACTACATTTTACTAAGCATAATTAAGTTATTGTAAAAGAGTAAAACTTCTGTTTGATACAATCAACAGTATTTGAAATTTTATCTGTATTTCACGTAGCATACTCTTGGGCTAAAACCACAAAATGCATTTCTCCTGTCAGTAATTGATGCCTTCTCAGATTTAATGTACTGGAATGAGGAAAAAATATCAAAAATATTAAAAATATTGCAAGATGCTGAGGCCTTTTAAAAGTAACTGAAAGAACCTATTTTGTGCTGTTGCAAAGTTGCAGGACTGGAACTGGCTTGTTTGCTGGACCTCAGCTGTTTGTCTTTCACACACAGAACTGTTGCAGGAACACTCAGCACAGACAGCTCCTGCAGGCCCCAAGATGCACATGGATTTTGGCCAACCAGTTCTTTTGTTCTGTTAGTGACCCCAAATTTTTAGTTTTCTCAGACCATTTCCTAGCAGCCTGCTGCTCCTGTTATCTTGTATCATACAGAAGAATATTCCTGGGAGAGGTTATTGTCTTTGATCAATTTAAGACATAAGAGACAAGACTAAAGCCCTCCTGTCTGTACCATGCCAGCACCTCTTGGGGAGAAATTGAGAAAGTTCTGAAAGATTTTCTGGAGTGAAACGAGGGCAGTGCAAGTGCTTCTGCCTAAAGCAGAAGAAAAGTTGGAGCACTTTTCCTCATTCAAGAAGCAGAGAAAATGAAATCAGAAAGATCACCCCCAGGAGAACTGACTGAACTGAATATGCAACAAGAAGTACAGAGCTAATAAACCTGAACTGTCAGTGATGGTGTTTCCTCAGCAAGCCAGACAAGGACAAAAGGAGCTATCGTCTTCCCCAGTCCTTATGAGACAATCACTGGTAGAGGGCTGACAGAGAACCAGGACAATCAGAACAGCAGTGGCAATATAGCAAAAAGCATTCCCAGCACAACCATGATGGAGAATGATTGAATTCTGCTGGGAAAACACACTGACTGTAGGAGGAGTTTGTAAACGCCATGGTCCATTTCCATCTTGGCTACAATACTGGAAACACCAGTAGCAGAGAAAGGAGACAGGATAGAAATGAAAAGGTGCTGAAGTAGTTCTTCGCTATTATGCTATTGCTCCTCATCCCAACATACATCACCCCTTTGACTTTAAAGAGAAAGTACTGCTTGTTTCCTCTCTGACCAGCTCCTTTACTCTTCACAAAGCAAAGAACTGTAAGATATTTAGGCATCAAGACAGTATAAACTTTTAAAAGAAAGAAGTCAAAGGAGACTTACATCTGTTTGAATGATGCTCCATGCATTGGTGAGGCCAATATTTCCATCTGTCCCATACAAATGAAGTCCTTTCTTCAGATCCCGCTGAGCATACTTGTCAATCTAAAACCAACAATGAGGCACAGAGGTCAAAATTTGCTGAGTACCACATTTCAGAATTAAAGTGCAGGGTGATGTTGGACAATGGTCCTGTACAAGATAAAAACTGAACCAACAATTCCTAATACCTTTCTTCAGTAGATCTGGTATCTCCTTACAGGTACCTGCACTTTGTAAAGAACATGAGGAGTTCCTGCTCTGAGTTTATGTTCTTATTTTCCATTGCAGAGACTTCTAGAACATCTTTTCCCTTTTCACTTAAGCACCAAAGAACTACAGGGAGACTGGTGACAGTTTAATTACTCGTTTTTGTGAATGAGGCCTATATATGAAAATGTTCCCTTACACACAGCGTTTACTTTTAGCTTAATATCTTTAATTGTGACCAAGTACCCTTCAGCATCTTCCTTATGATTCCTGGGAGAACAACATTGGCATTAACACTGCACTGATGCTCTGACTTGTGTTCATTCCATCAGCCAGGATACCCCACTTCTTGCAGCAGGATGAACTTAATGATATTGAAGCAGCAGGTAATGAGCTATCCCACATTTAGGACAGAGAGGATTTAAGAATTTAGTTACTAAATGGAACTGCTCTTTAATAAATGCATTTCTCTTGATTTAATGAAAGTACAAAGTTCTGCTTTACAGGGTTTTGCAATTGAAGATGGTGTTTTCTGTCTCTTCTGGTAAAGCAGGCTATAGTTGGATCCACTGGTCACTACCAGGTAGTATCCAAAATGATTGCAAGTGCCTCTCTCCTAGTCTAACCATACATATGCAGTTCTACAGAATCAAGCAAACAAAAAAAGGAAGTAAATAATTAATGAATATTCATGGTTTAACCTGATTTTTTGTTCTAAATGAAAAGCCCTGACTAGTGCTGCTCAAATACATCCATACATTCCACCTCTCCTGCGTGCCTGTCAGTCTTGATGATGGCCAGGCTTTGTGAATGAAGATCTGCGAAGGGCTCTCCCCCACGTGCCCTTCCAGCCTGCACAGTGGATTTTTTAGGTGAGGCACAGCGTGCACAGAACTGGCCCCACCCTTTAACTCCTAAGGTTCATCTGCCACGGCCGAGTGAGCTTGGACAGTGACAGTGAAGTCCTTGGGACTAGAACCTACAGCCCCCAGTATTCCCAGGAAGCCTCCCATCCAAGTACTAATGGGCCTGACCCTGCTGAGCTTCTGAGATCTGATGGGATCGAGCATCAGGGTGGCATTTAACTGCCTCTTTCAGTGTTAGTGGTCTGTTGGACACCTGAAGTACAGCAAGAAGGGTGAGCAGACCTGTCCCATTTCTTCTCCATCAATCTGCTATAACTGTGACTGCAAAATAGTGTGCCATTCTGAGATCTTCCTACTGCAACAGCCAAAAAACATCTAAAGTTCAACTCATAACTTGCTTCATAGGGACAGTCTATGTTAATACACACTCTCTTCCATATTGGAAAACAGACAGATGTGGCACTTTCTAGAGATTTTCCCTCTGAAACTTGTCATTCGATATGGGAGGGTGTCTAAAATGAAGAAACTAATGCTAATTTTGAGTTAACAGAGGGAAAAAAAGGTATTCTGCTACTGCCATGTGCCTGGCCGTCCATTCTGCTTTGTGCAGTCACAATTGTTTTCATTAGCATCTGGAAAAAAGGTGGACACAAAGCATCTTGCACAGTGTAAAAGAGGAATTTTCAACCCACTGTGCCATAATTATTATGGGGTAAATGTAAAGTTACTCAACAGTGTGACTCCATGAAAAACTGACCTCATCATGTCCAGGAAATCTCTGCTGTATGTGCAAAAGATTGTGTTTGATCTCTCCAGTTCTTTTGTTTCCTTTCCAAAAGTTTACCACCATCAAGCTGAGCCACTAACAAAATAGCTTTGAGGCAGTACAAGAAAGGTGTACAATTTAATCTCAGCACCTTAACAATCACACAAGGACCTTCTCATCAGTGACTCCCTTGAACAGTAGGTACTGTGATCCCACTGTAATTATCATGTAAGCTGCTTTTGGCTTTATACAGCGATTATATATAGTCACTAGTACGTTAATTAGAAGAGAAAGCAAAAGCTGAGAGCTGTCATTAGATTTGGAATTAGTTGAGAAAATCACAGGCAATAAATGATAAACTTACATGTGTTGGGGATTCCTAGCATTCATTTAAGAATTAGATTGAACTGGGTTTCGGCTCTTCAATTACCCTCAGCCCCCTGTGTCTCAACTGGACCTGCTGTGGCCTCCAGCAGAGCCATCAATTAGGATGGAAGGGCATGGTTGCGATGCTGGTCTCAGAGAGGCTTTGAAAGTTAGTGTACTACAGAGGTAGGGAGGTGAATTAATTGCTGATAAACTAATTCTTATTCAGAAACAGACAGAACTGAAGAGGAGTAATATAGCTGAGGGCAGGTGGGGACAGAAATCCAGCCAACAGATCTGTTGTCTTGAAGATGAAAGAGAAAGGTCTATTTTGAATGTTAATTTATCACACCTGAGAATATCTGCCCTGTACAGTGAGAGAGCGTGCACCAGCCTTAGGTTTATATCAGCACTGATGTGGAACATGGGAGAGAACAGTGATGCTTATCTGAAAGGCAAATGCCATGTTACCAAAAGGATGCAAAATGCAAAGTTTGCATTTCCTCATTAAAGTTTTGCTTTGCAAACCAATGCAGTGGCTCAGCACAACAACCCCTTTTACCAGGGCTCACAGGCTACCCTTGTTAATGCAATCCTCATGTTCTATTTGAAATAGACAATTATAATAACTTCATAATAATCTAATTACTTGAAATTAACATTTATAAAGTACTTCAAGATAGAAGCAGTTTTGTTACTCCACATGTGCTTTAACATGGTCTCAAGAGGTTGTCCCACCAAGCATTCCTGATCTTCCTTTCACTTGAAGAAGCCTCATTAGCAACCAAATTGCTGAGACAAATAATGCCAAGTTCTCTCTTGTTCTTAAAATTAACCACTTTTCCCTGCACAAAGAGTGCAAGACCTTCATACTGGGAACACCACTGGCAACAGATTTCCATATTTCAGAAAGTGAGTAACCAGCAGAGCATTACTCAAGAAAACAGGCACTATGTGACCAGTTCTCCCACTGCTATTTCGAAAAGCCTCAACATCAAGTCCTGCACATTGTACAACCCATCATTATTTGTTGTTTTAAAAAGAAAAGTGCCTGAATCTTGTTTGGGAGAGGATATAATATTTTTAGAATTCCACACCACTGTGTGTCTCATTTTCTTCTCTCTCTCATGTCTGTGCAGGTTGCAATTTTGAGAGAGGCAAACACATGTTGTAAAACAGTACTGCCAGATTGTTTACCTTTTATTTCATGTCCACTGCCATGAGAAGGTATCTGGAAATACCACACAGTTTTACACATACACACAGAACTTTACATTTCTTTGAGTGATTGCAAAGGTAGGATTTTACATAGTTCTCCTTTACTAAAGTTTCTAACTGACCTTCTGATCAAGTGTGCACCAGAGTGTGCTATTCTCTGAAGAGCAGCTGATTTAAAATTTCATTTTCACAGAGCTGTTCCTTAAAGCATTCCTGCTCTTCTGTTTGATTACACTAGAATCAGAAAGTTCTTCATCATCCCCTAGGAATAACCTTGTACAGAACAACTGAGTCTGTGTGTGGCTCCAGGAGAAAGGGGAGGCAGCATCGGCCCTTGCTCTCCTGGCCTGTGCCTGCAGCTGAGGTACCAGCACGAAGCCCCCCACCATCTGCCTCCCATTTCTACCCAGTTGCATAAAGCCTCTTTTATTAATGTGTTACCTTGCACGAATTAATCAGTTTTGACACACACGTAGTCTTGGACTTCCTAAGAGCCCAGATGATATTAAACAAGAGCACTTCTCTCACACTGCGTGGAGTTCACTCTCTATGTGCAGTCCTATTAAAAGCACGTTGACCTCTGTTTAAATAACCTCTGTACAAGGTTATAAAATGGATATTTTTCCCCTAATTGAAGCACTGCTCGAAGCTCTAGACATACGATTTCAGCTGGCTTTGACTAGAGATGGGTAAGTAAAACGATGCCTATTTGTGAGGCACAGCTGGCAAGTGCTCCTCCAGGTCATCCTGTTTCTTTCCAACCACAATTTTATTTCATCCTCAAAATATTTTTAGAATAGCAGGAACTTTTCAATATGCTTTTATTCTAATAGTATGTTTGATTTAAATGAAAACTCACAAAACACCCCCAGCTGCCTCTTCTGCCTTTAATTTGAATTTTTCAGAAAATGATCTTTCTGAAAATGAAATGCTGTGCCACAGTGATTCATCAAATCTCCTGACAAATAATCCCACCCAACATTCACCAATCTGTTAGCTTCTCGTTTGTCTCTGTGCTACCAGTTTTCAGCCACACGAAATGTCTATCTCAAAATAGGGACTATACATGTTATATTTAATATTTTGCAATTTGAATCTGCTGCATTCTTCCATAAACAAGCCAGGCCCTTCACAAAGCCCAACTCTAGTGAAGGACCATAATGAAGCATAATAAAACTCTCAGCAGGCAAACTGTTACTCTAAATGAGGTGCCTATTTTTAGACATGTGGAATACCACAGATTTCCTTAGACAAAAGAGTTTCTGAAAGGTTTGGCAGCAAGAACCTTTTATCAATCTGCTGATAAAGAAGAGAAAAATTCTTTTTTCCTTGGGATTCATTGGTCAACAGATCAGAGGTGAAAGCATGAGGCTGGCAGCCCATCCATGTAAATTCCTATGATTTCTGGGTTCAGACACACTGGAGCCTTGCTCATGCTTATCAGCCCCATCAGATTTCAGTGGTGTTTTCTAGTGACACGTTCAGTGTCTCCCAGTGTGAATCCACTACACCCATGTCCACAAGAGAACCACGTCTTAGAGTAGGGCATGCATATTACTAGCACTTTATCCAAGGTAAAATCCTGTTCCCGCTGCAAAGAGCACCAATACTTTTTCACTGACTTCCATCAGGCCCTAGTAAGGCTTTAAAATCTCTCATTGTTCTGTTCCAAAGACTTTTTAAAAACCACATACTGCTCTAAAGTGGACAAGTCATGTGCAGAGAGTTTCAGGCAAGGAGAGAAATCCAGTATTTGAACTAGAGAAGAGAAAGTTAGAAGACATGCGGCAGGACTGGAGAGAATCTATCACTGAGGTCAGGAAAAGTGGCTAGAAGCAGGATCTATCTGAACCTCATCTAAACTACAGCTGTGACAGAACACCCCTCAAAAAATTCTCACTTAAGCCTGCATATAAATCCAGCTATTTACATGTAAGGCTTGTTTTACTGTCAGCTTTACCCCCTTGTTGCTTCAGAAATCTGCAGCCTCCAAGCAAAACTGTGTCTGGCTGGCTGACAGGCCTAGTTGGAGAAGCCAGCATAATTCAAGAGGACCAAGAGCTGCCAGACTCCACCTTGCCCCCTTGAATAAGATACCCAGCAAAAATTGAGGCTGAGAGAAAACCCAGGTAACTGCAGCAACAACAAAACCCTGCTTAGCACAGACATGCTGAAAGCACTACATAAACATTCTGCACTGCAAAAGCCCAGGCTCATCATCATTTTCAACTCTGTATTACAGGTGGGGGACTTCTGAGTTTCTGGGAGTACTTTCACAGACCTCTCACTCTCTGTCTAAATGAAAGGCTTTGGAGTTTATGTACTTACTGTTAAGGCATGACACAGAAAACAAATATTGTTCCCCGAGAAGCCCAGTCCTGTAATTTTGCTGTTGATAATAAGGAAGTGCTTTGGAGCAAAATGCCTTGGGCAAACAAGAAAATTGTGTCAGTGCAGAACACGGGAATTATCAATATGTACAGCTAATATAATGCAAGACTCTTCAGTACTTGTAGAGCTTCAGTTTGATCAAAGTTCTTCCACCGTCCCAGCACACTGGGAGGGAAGGTCACTTTGATGCAATCTACTCTGGCATAAAGGTCAAAAGAAGGCTTTGCAGAGATCATCATTAACTCCTTTTCAACTTTTTGAAAGCGTGAAATGTCACTTAGATTCTGGCATAGCCTTCAGGAAAAGGCCAGAGGATACCAGCAGCATCCCCAGCTTTCTAACCTGCAGGCAACCGGAGACACTTAATTTCAAGCCTCAGTGCTCTCCTACCATATTGTGAACAAAATTTCTACCCAAAAAGTTCTCTAAACTGGTCAAAGCCTCTCAGTGGTGTTTCAATATAGGTCCCCTAACCCTAATCCTATTCTTGACCTTTCTGGTGATTGCTTCCCCTGCCTCTCCGCCTCTCCACCAGAACAGCAGAGGCTCTAAGGAAATGACAAAACATCCAATAGCTTCCCACCGGGCAACACTTTTAATGTGATGCCTTGATAATCATTCTCTACAAATAGCAGGGAGTGGGAAATTGAATGTAAACACAAAGTGCCCAATCTATAAGGTCACTTGTGGGAGCCCCTGCCTGCTAAGAAGAGATGAGATTGATTGTACCAAGGTAAGGCTTGTTTTAAACGAGATGTCTGATGTCCCCAAGCCTGTCTATAAGAAGCTGAGAGCAGTACGTGCCCTCCTCACCATAAAATCTTCCTTATACCATCACCTTTAAATAGAAATCTTGTAAGAGGTAATGTATGATTTTTACTGATGTTTGGTAGTTAAGTGACAATACACCAATTTCTTACAAGTATAAGTCACACAACACCACCAGGATGCTTTGCTCAGCTCTGTGGGATTCCCTTTCCCTCACTTTATCCCCAAATGTGAAACAACTTCATAGCGTAACTTTTTTTTGGGGGGTAATTGCCTCCTTAAGCACAGAAAATCACATTCTTAGTGAATTCTCTTTTCCTAGCTGGACTGCAAAAGCCAACATCAGGAGTCAAACACTTTATAGATCTTCCACACTTCAACAATTTAGTTGAAATACTTACTGCTCTAGCCATGTTTGATACCAAGAGAGGTGAAAGAGAGGTGCATTGGTACTGGCTGTGTAACTTCAGAAGAGTGAAGAGCAGACAAGTGAAGATCAGAGGAAAAGGTCTGGGAGCAGGAAGAAGAATTAATGTTTCTGAAAGATACTGGCTTGGGTCAGCTGAGGTAACACCTTTCAGCTGTGCCATCAGATTCCTGCACAGTCTTGAAAAAGGCACTGTTTCTCTTGTATTTCAGCTCTCTATTTGTAAAACAGGAATAACCTGGCTCTAGTCATGCCATGAAGTTAATAATGTAATTTAGAGTAGGTATTTGAATACCAAATCCAACCTGGGAGAAGAAGCCCTGTACAGAATCTGACACAAGGACTGGAGTTTCTACCTGAGAGATTCAGTGACCATCCTGGCAATGGGAGGATAAAACTGAGGTTCATCAGAAAGCAAAAGGAAGGACAAGTGTGTATTGCATTGGCCTGGAGCAGGCAACTGGTGAAACTGTAAGAAAGAATCTCCCACCACGTGCTCTAACAAGAACCAGGAAGTTGCAGTAGCTTATATAGCAAAAAGCTAACAAGAAAGTCAAAGAACTTGTTTTTTTCAAACCAGTGTTTCCTGGGTCAACTAACTGCAGTTTCAGTCACTGTCTTCTGCCCTCAAGCACCTACTTGTGCTCAAATGCAAGCATGAGCAAACAGGTGGGGCTTCAGGAAAGGAGCCACTCAAACATCCCTGTACTATTCATACTATTAAAATGCCAATGAATCCCACAGCAGCTTTAGTGCCTCTTTGTTATAAACACGAGATCACAAATATGGCAAGTCACTAGGCTTTGCAACTTAAAATTTTTTCATGCAAGAGCAAATTCAAATGTTTTCAGCAAACTGCACCTGATTTTGTCTAAACGATTCCTTAAAAGTCCAAGGGAGACACAGGGATTTTATCACTGTTCCATATAAAAGGAATGTTTAGCTTCCTATTATTGCTGGTAGAAGGGGAAAGTTCACTGTTTTGTGGCCACATGCCACTGCCATGTTCTTATGCACAGCAACAGCTGAATAACTTGAACATCAAGTCCCCACGTTTATTTAAATAGAGTGCATTGTAACTAACTCAGAGATACAGCTCCAAATGTTAAGATGCAGCTGTGCAGTTTCTTGGCTTATGTAGAGGATGAAGCCAATAGCAAAGCCAGCTGCTCATTTCAGCTGTGTTGTATATGGCACCTGAGCACAGGCACTTCCCAACAAAATGGTCCTAGACCACCTTAAAAAGCCCCTAATCTTGTTCATTTTTAGTGAACCTAGGAATAAAAACTTTAAATATGAATTCCAGGCTTGCTGCTTCTTGTTTCAAAGGGGTTTGAATGCTGCAGCAAATGTGGGAAAAGGGCTGGGTAAAACTAGGCAGGTAAATAAAATCAATTGCATACTCAAAAGTCTGACACTGAAAAGTAATTACCATGTTATTAAGTCAATTCTTCCTGAGCATTATGCATTTGGAGTGACAAAAGCCTCACCAGCAGCATGCTGAAGGAATTCCAGGTGAGTGAACACTGAAGTGCATGTTTTTTGTGACATACCTAATTAAGCAGCATTCAGGATAAATTTAATGCTGATTCCACAGAAGGCCCCCTTTGTTTACATATAAATAGGCTCTTCTTCAGATTATTAAGTTGGTTGGGAAAAAAATGATATTAACATCCTCAAAAGCAGGGACACCAGCAAAGCTGGTGCCACTGTGATCTAACAGTGCTGTTTCTTTTCCAGAATTAAATTCCCTTTGGAGCAGATTTTCTTCATATACTTTCTCCAAAGATGACTGACTGACACAAAAGACTTTCTGTTCTCTTTCTCCAATTATATATCCCACCAACTGTTGCTCCCAGCAATGCCCTCTGTCTTCACACATCAGATCTCACAACCTGTCCTCAAAGCCCTCGTCTCCTTCCTGTGCCACCCCTCCTACTCCCCTGAATCGTCTCTCCCCAGACATGATCCTGTAAGAGTCATTCCTTTCCTGCATGCCCCAGTAAATGGCAATTCTGTCTCGATCTTCAGTGGCTACAGCACCACACCTGTGCTCATGTTTTGAATCCCAGGTACACTGAATCCAGATCAGCAAGGGAAATGCTCCTTCTTTCAACACCTATGCTTGTGGTGAAGATATTCCCAGGATATCTGTATTCAGCCTCTTGGCCTTTTTTATTTTCTTTTTAAAATAGATAATCACTTTCATTTGTCCTCAATAGCCATCAGTATAACCAGAGATAAGTAAATTGTGAAGGATGCTAATTAACATGATACAAGCTGTTGAGCCTTTGTTTGCCAAGAGATATGAAAGGTGGGTTGCATTTGTGTCTCAAGTGCTAACAACGTGTTACCTACAACTACACAGATCCTCAAAAAAAGTGCCCAAACCTCCCCAGCCACCTAGGGATACACATGTCAATGGAGCTTGAGATCCAATTAGCTGCCACAAAGGCTTTAGGACTGCAGAGGCAAATCAAAGCAGGGAACCAGGCACTTCCCTTGCAGGAACTAATGACCACCGTGTGCTCGTGCATTAGGCAGAACCATGGCACTGGACACAGACTCCTTCAGACACTGAGAACTGGGAAAGGTGAAGCAGCCCTTTACTCACAGAGAGGAAGGACTTGGCCATTTGCCCAGTGAGCCATTTGCCACAGCCATCCCATGGGATCAAACCTTGCTTCAGTTATTTACAGTACTCATTCACTTAGCTTAAAGGTGAATGAGACAAAGTTCAAATAAGAGAGACCACTATTAAAATATCACAGGAGGAGGGATAAGAAAGGCAAACGATGGCCTATGCTTCCACTGTGGCAAGAGAAGATGAACAAGTCCCACACACTATGTAGGTCTGGGCTATCTGCAAATCCATTTATCCATGTAGTTCAAGTTAATTTCCCCTTAAATATATAACTTTGTGAGGAAAATATAGGCCAAAATACAGATTTGACCACTGCCATAAGGCAAATACATCCCTGCAGAAGTCAAAATGACAACACCCTCTCTGTATCAGGCCTCTGGTATCACATGAGCCTTGCTGGGGCCATAGGAAGGGCTTGCAAGCTCCAGTGGTTCATCATAGACATCAGCATTGCCAGCTCTTGGTGTCAGAGCTGTTCTGCTGAACACAGAGATGGTTTCCACCGGCAACCAGTGACCCCCAGGAAAGCTGTACAGCCAGTGGGGGAGAGGGCTGGCTAAATCGTGTCCTCAGGGGTGCAAATTTCCTGATTCCTTAGAGCAAGGAGTAAAAATGTTGTGTTGATAAGCCACTCTTCTCTGGGCTGGAACTAAAAGACCCATTAAAAACCAAACCAAACCCACTGAAGGGTTAAAATTTGTTACTCTGCCTGGAGAAACTCTTCTGGAAAAAGTGATTCTGTGGAATCAGATTGAAAGAGTTGTGTCTTTCTAGATCCAGGGAACATTAATCCTTAGGGGAAAGTGAGGTTTGCACACAGCCTGCTTTATTATTCTTAAGATAAGCTTTCTCTGAAATTAACTCATTTTAAATAAATAATGCTGTGAGGTGAACTACCATTACCTTTGGAGGGAACAGAGCAGCAGGCCTGAAAGTGGAAGTGCAGGATGTATGTCTGACAGAGAGGGCAGCACAAACCCCAGATCCAGGGAAGAGACAGAGGGCTCTGCAGGAACAGGCAGCTACTTCGCAGAAACTCAGCAAGACCACCAAAGGATTGCCTGGCCAAACACCTGAGATGGTGATGATCTCCTAATCTATATTTTCTTCCTTGAAAACACATAATTTTCTTCCAATCACATAGACATGTGTACTTGCAAGAATCAAAGGACATGCTAAATGCCAGTTCCTTAGGTAGTAGGAATCTGCCTGACTCCACTAAAGTCCATGGGGTTGCTCACATTTCCAGCAACTTGGCATTGTCATGTGATGTCTTCAGTGGCTCAAACCCATGTTTCTATTAAGGTACATGCAAGCTTGTAAACCATTCCCTCTCCAAAACAACATCCCTGACACTGTGGGAGTTCTGACCTTCCGCCACCAGAATTACTGATTTTAATCCTAAGGTAAGCTTTTCAGTGAAGGTATTAAACACTGGTAACCAAAATGTCTTGCAAATCTAGTAAATAACAACACAGCAACAGAAGTGAATAACTGCTATTAAATGCCTCCCTTGTTTTAATGAAACAAAGAATTGCAGCTCTTCAACACACTTCACTGAAAACAGATTTTATCGTGAACGGAACGATTTGGGACTCAGTCACTGTAAATGAATAAACTACATGGAGACTGCTTTCCATAATAACAGAAAAAAAGCAAATAAACAAACTGCCAGTCACAATTATATGGCACAAAATGCAAGTTTCCAACATACTCTCTACTTCGGATCATGCCAGAACAAAGCCACATCTCCCTGGAAGTCACATGGCTTGAATGGAGAAGGAAATATGGTTGTTACCATATGTATGTTAAACAGAGATAAGTGACAGCACCTTCACTGCGTGAGATGCTGGAGGACTGCAGTATTTCATACAGAACAGAATTATATATGCTGTTTTTTCACACAAAAACTGGCATTTATCAAACTAACAGCAGACACCCTGCAAAATGGCAGCTAAGGTCAACAAAAGGAGAAATCGGAAATCTTGAAGAAAGGTTCACCTCAAACTCTTGCTACTGGAGGAGCCCTCCTGTATTGCAGGGTGTGACACATGCACGTACTGGTGCCTAATCCAGATGCAGACTGGGGAGAGGTTTGGCTCCCCTCCCAGACCCCGCTGGGGTGAGCAGGGGAGCACAGCATCAGAATCAGGCTCTGTGGCAGATACAGTGTTTCAAACCACCCAGGGCGCATGCCAACTTATTTCTAATTGCATCACCATGTGAACATGACACACAGACTGTGTATCTAGACATCAGTGGCCATCCACTCCCCACCAGAAGCGTGGAGTCAGAAGACACTGAGTCAACTCAGTTCCTCAACTACCTATTGGTCCTTAAGGAAAAGAAGGGACACTCAGGGCTGTCAACTGGAGAAGTCAACAAAAGGAAGTACAAAAAATGCAAATACTTTTCATGTGAGCAGCAAGGCATACATTCAAGATTATGATTTGAGCCACCCTCTCCCAACCCTACAAAAACAAACACTGGTAAGCACTTGATGATCTGACCTTGACAGACAGGGCCATGCAAATTTCATGAAGCTCAACAAGGACAGGTCGAACCTTTCCTGCTCCTGGGACAAGGCAATCCCAAGCACAAATTCAGGCAGGGTGGAGAATGGATTGAGAATGGCCCTGAAGAGAAGGACTTGAGGGTGTTGGTGGTTGAGAAGCTTGACAAGACCAATAAGCCCAGAATGCCAATTGTGTCCTGGGCTGCATCAAGAGAAATGTGGCCAGCAAATGAGGGAGATGATTCTTCTCCTCTACTCTGCTCCTGGTTAAACATTACCTGGAGTGCTGCATCCAGCTCTGAGGCCTCCAGCACAAGAAAGACATTGACCTGTTGGAGTAAGTCCAGAGAAGGGCCACAAAGATGATCAGAGGGATGGAGTACCTCTTGTATAAGAAGAAGATGAAAGAGCTGAGGTTGTTCAGCTTGGAGAAGTCTCCAGGGAAAGCTTATAGCAACTTCCAGCTGGAGAGGGACTTTTTACAAAGGCCTGCAGTAACAGGACAAGGGGAATGGCATCAAACTGAAAGGGGGCAGGTTTAGATAACATATTAGGAAGAAAGTCTTTGCTGTGGGGGTGGTGAGGCACTGGAACAGGTTGCCCAGAGAAGTTGTGGCTGCTTCATCCCTGGAAGAGTTCAAGGCCAGGTTGGATGGGCTTTGAGCAACCTGGTCTAGTGGAAGGTGTCCTTGCCCATGGCAGGGGAGTTGGAACTATATGAGCCTTAGAATCCCTTCCAGCCTAAACCAATCTATGATTATTTGATCACATATCACATGTAGCTGGACTAGAGTGACTCCCCAGTGAAAGGGGATATCTCTGTTACGACAGATGAGTTCTACTCCAAATTCAAAGGAACCACCAAATAGGAAAAAGGAAGGAAATCTGCAAAATTGGTCCCTCTTAGCCTGCTTCCCTTACAAGAACTGAACAAGGTCACATCTAAAAGTAAGGAGAGTTGTTTGCAATAATCAAGACTCAATCAAAAAACTGCTGGCAATCACTTTTAATCAGTTTTAAGCACAAGCTGCATCTCAATCAGGACCTTTAAAGGGCTTAACTCCATTGGGTAATTTCACCTTGTCTCAACTAACTGCCAGTCACCTAGAGGTCACTGACACATTTGTAAAAGTTAGTTTGGACAATCTCCACACACCTTAGTTTGCCGCTGAGATCAAACTACAGTAATATTAGCCTGGCTCAAGTGTGGAGCTGGTGTCCAGAACTGTCTCTAAAAATGCGAAAATCTTCTGAAGCTTTTGTCAATCGACTACAGCTCAGCCCACCCCATGCAGTTAATAGAAGCCTATGGGGTATGGGCTGTATCCTTCTATCAGCCTGCTATGCCAATCCATCTTCTTTCTCTTCCACTGATGCCTAAGGTGGTTTTGATTTTTTTATTTTTAATTTTACAGATTTTAGAAGCAATTGTAGTAGAATGTAGATTTTAGTGTATTTCTAGTAGCTTAAGTTCAATGTTAGGAATACTAACCCATACCCCACATCTATCTCTCAAAATCCCTATAGCTGTTCAGACTTCTTTTCAGAGTAGAAGGCTGAATAGTATCTCAAAGCCTGTGCCATGAGAGATAACACAGGCACACTGACTTCAAAGCCCAGAACACTGGAAGGCCTCCAAAATCCCTGTGTGCTATAAGGAAGAGAAGGATGATGAAGAGAGGGTCCAAGTCTCCCTCATACTCAATTCCTGATGGGGCTGGACCAAAGGGATGGGTGAACAGAAGATTGGATGGACATTATTATAGAAACCATGAAACCAGGGTTCAAGGCATGTGTGTCAATATGTATTCCTTAAGGCCTAGGCCTGGAAATTAAAGGAGCTTTGCTATTTATCTTATCGTATACTAAGTTAGCTTGGAGTCCTGTTTTTTGCAGTCTCTCAAGGCATCACTCAAAATGTCAAGTTTTAAAAGTTTCTGTCAGGAACAAAACCACTATTCTTGCTATTTTCTTTTAATTTTGGTTGTAGCTTACACCTGCTCTGCTGTCATACAATCAACTTCACCCAATATACAAGCCTTGTAGAAGAGGGGCTGTGTTTTTCACACATACGTTGTGTTTGATCTAAGAACCTGACACGAGTTTCTGCCATATGCAAGCACCCCTTCTAGAAATGACATCAAGGTCCTGGAAGTAATCCAGGCAGACTGAGCAACTGTCAGTGATGACCTAGTTCGAGCAGAAAAACAGTCTCTGTCAGAAGGGTGAGTTATCCCTCAGAGAGGAACAGAAACCAAAGTGAAAGGTTAAATCTGCCACATGTGACAATGGTCTCAAGAACACCTCTGAGGATGTTCCTCAGCTGCCTCTGGCTTGTTTGGAATTTATAGTTCATGCTTCTACTTTTCAAAATGAGCCCCTTTTTCCTAATTAAAATGCTGACTTTTTGCCAAATAGAAGCATTGATCCCAGGTCTCTTCTTAAAACTGGAAACTGTCTGCTCCATCTCATTCCCCTTGGATTCCCTGGTATTTAATAATACTGCCTGTGATAGCTACACGACATTTTTCTCCATGGGACATTCACATGGTCTCTCTACCCATCTAAATTTAGTGGGTTTGACACCTCTAAAGAACTCAGATTGGACTGAAATTTGCTGTCAGTGTCAAGGCCTATGGGACACAAGAGAAAAAAAAGTCATTGCAGCCACACTAAATGTATTTTTAAAAGTAAAATTTACAAATAAGAGACATTATTAAAAATAGGGGATTAATTAGTGGGGGGGGCTGTAGTGGGTTCTTGACCCAAAGTTTTTGGGGTTTTTTTAATGCTAAGGAAGGAAGTGTAAAAATCACTGCTAAAGAAATTTTGTAGATAGCACAGAAATCTTGCTGTGCATTAACTAATCTGCTGATATCACTTGGCCTTGCTTGGTTATAGAGCCTCGTGGCTCATCCAGCCAAAACCGTAAAAAGATGTGTGAGAATAAAGACATGAGGTCACACTACAAGACTGGAAAGCAGGAAATCTGTGGAAGGACTGAGGAAATGGACATGGACATGCTCTAAGGGAACACTTCCAACCCACAGAGGAAACAGTCATGGGTTTATTCAGCATAAGCTGTACAAGGTTGTGCTGTAACATTACCTCTGCAGTGCAGAACTGATATCCATGTTTTCAAAAATCTACTGAAAATTTGAAAAGATTCTCAAGCAGACCTACAAGAAAAAGCCATCACGAGAAGTGTGCTTTACTTTACCTGACTAACATTCTTGGAGAAACTAAACACACTGACAAGGTTAAAAAGCAGCTTAATTGCAGTCTTCAGGTACCTACACGGGGCAGCAATTCTCAACAGTAGACAGCACTTTATTCTCCCACAAAAAGACATAATGAGAGTTAATGGTTAGAACTTTAAGCTAGACAAATACAAGATAGAAACAAGGCATAATTTTAACCATGAAGAAAAGATAAATCCTTGGAACAAATTATTGAGGAATGAGATGCAGTCAATGATGTCTTTAAATCAAGGCTCAAGAATTTTTCAAAATTATAACTCTTATGTAGTTAGTTTGATGACAAGAATACTGATTGAAACACTACGGACCATAGATGACGGTAACAGTTTCATCTGGTCTTAACGTTTACAGATCTTTCCAGAAGGCTACGAGTTTTCCAGGTATAGGGACTTATGCCAGATTATGTCACCTTTGCCCTGCACTTTGATCTTTGCTTCAAATCCATCCTGAAAGAACAGCTGACATAAAGCATATCAGTCTATCTAGCACATTCCATCCTGGGGACTCAGGCACTGCTCTGTTTCAACTGACACTTGTGGTCTGGGGGCACAAATGCTCCCTGAGTTCTCTGCATGAGCTCCCTATCTGCAAATCCACATCTCCGTGCCCATGTCAGCACTCAGAAGTGCTGCTGACTGTGTGACTAAGCAAGGGTCCTCTGGGAACCATGTCATCCCAGTTACAGAGGCCAGCTGCTCCAGTCATCATCCACATGCAGCATCATCTGCCCTGCAGCACATTCAGGGCATTTGACTTAGAGGCTGCTTTTCCATGGGCTTCCCCTGGCTACAGTGGGAGAGCCCACCTGCCATCACCACCCACTCCTGTAGCTGCACAGGATGGGGAAAGCCAACGGAGTCACAGGTGAGCAGCCCTAATATGTGTTCCCTTAACTCCTCTCGTACAGGCAAACACATATTGGTACCTCTGACATAAAGCCAGGACTCCTAGATAAACAGCAAAAAGTGTCTTCAATCTAATTTTCAGTGATCAATGCCCCATGATTATTTTGTCAGTTCAAACAGTTCAGTTTCTTTTGGTTCTTTTAATTTTTTAGGAACACTCTGTCCCTTACCTGTCCTGACAGATACTTCTCTGAGATATTGCAGCACTGTCTTGGCAGGCTGCAGCATCACCAAGACCAACTTCAGTCAATACTCATTAACACTCAGCAAGTCAGGCCATCCAGCTTGAATCCCATGGGCAAGAAATACATGGACAAGGCTGTGCTGAACACAGTGCACCTGCAAAGGCCATTCACACCCACAGGCACAGCACTGTTTGCCCGTCACTTGCCATTGCTGCTTTAGTTTTGCAGGATCTTTCTCCCAGAAAAGGACCCCATGTGTGGCCCTGCTATTCATAACCCCATTAACTTTTTATCTGAAAAATTTCCATCATCTAAACTGTAAGCACTTCAGAAAACATTGCCTGTGGTTACCTGCAGTGACACTGCCTGCCATTCGTGACCCAAAGCACAGTAAAAGCACATGTTCTCTCAGATGTGACTGACATGCTTTCATACTTGTATCAAAACTTACTGTATATAGACCTGGATCAATAGTAGTAAATCTCCTATGGGAATATCAAAGACACTTGGAGCTGGGACCACAGTTTTCCTTACAGGATCCTGAAAACAACAACAGAGGCCCCCACATGTTGCTGCAGTGAAGATAAAATGTACACATACCAAAGTGCAAAGTGCAGGGTTTTGTGCCACATGAAATTTTGTTTTGATACTGGAAGGCTGTGAGGAGTTCATAATGATGTTTATAAATGCTGGAAAAGGCAGTTTTAGCAAGAATGAAAATCTGTATGAGACCTGCTGTTTATTCACTATTCATCATTTTCCTTTAATACATTATTTTTGTCAGGGGAATTCAAAATACTCTTTTTCATCAGGATGACAAACTGCAGAACCTAAATATGAAATAGTAAAAGGTTTAAGAGAAAGCTTTTTGAAAAACCTGTAAGTAACAAAAAACACTCCACAAACCCCCCAAACTAACCCAGCAGCATGAAATAAATTGCAGGCTGGGATTAGCCTACACGAGTCACTTAATCCAAAGGAGCAGCCTTGTACTTCTACCAGTATTACCAGCTTCTGGGATACTTTGAGAAGTCACATCATACTTGCATGAGAGGTTCTAAAAAACTGCAGCTATAGTTGAGAATTTTGGCTTTTATTAAAAAGGAGGTTATTATAGAATGTTGAGACTTATGCTAAAAGTTTTAAAACATTAAAAAGCAAAAGGCAATCCCCTTCCCCTCAACTTACTAAGAAGAAAGAGTTGTATTTGTCATTCTGCCTCACTGCCAATGTAATCTTGGATGATTTCATCCAGTGAAGTCTGGCAGTTTATCAGCCCTGGTAAAGCTCTGGCATAGCTTCATGGGATGATGATAGGACTATTTAACAGATGTTGTTGGCGTTTAGGTTGTTTATACTAGTTCAGGATCTAACAAAATAACAAGTACTGGATATACCCTGCCTTCACCTGAGCATCAAAATGCACTTACAATAATTACTAAAGACATTTCCTTCTTATAATACATCTGTGGTTGTTTTGGTTTTTTTTTTCCTTCTATTTAAATCTCATTTTTCTACAAAGCATGGCCAATTTTACAAGAGGCAGCAACCACATCCTCTGGGACTGCTGTGTCCGTCTGGGACTGGCAGAAGCTCTCCAGTGGTCATACAGGAACTGCTTGACTATGCAACAACCTGACAACAGCTGGGGAAGTCTTTGCTATGCCAACTTTCACCTTCTTGGGTTTGACTGCTGTAAAATGCAATAATCAAACAATTGTTGGAGTCTCTCTATGACAAGTTTTCAAAAACAGAAAAGAAAGTTACAGGATCAGGGGTTTTCCCTACTGCTGCACTTCTTTAATAAGCAAAGGCTTATTACAAAGGACCACAATAGCACCACAGAAAGTCTTGAGACAGGGACTGGATTCCAGTTGTTCTGAAACTACAAAGCCACAAGCCCCTGTGCTTTCACTGATCACTAATGATTTCTTTCTAAGCTCGTATTAGTGATACAACTGGCCTTACAGTCAAATCCACACAGAAGTCTGTAAAAGAAACACTCAGTCAAGAGTCACAAGTGCTGTAAACTGGAGGCCTAGTGATGAAGAAAAGGATCCATCTTGCCAAAGGGAATGTGTCATCATTTAGACAAACAATTTGTTGATGGACAAATGTGCCACAGACAATCTAATCTTGGAAACAGAGTTGAAACCACGCAAATCAGAAGTAATGGATATTCAGGTTTTGCATAAAGCAGCTTTGCAGATGAAAAATGACAACCAGCACACATGGACTAAATGAGAGAGACTGAAATAAGTTTCAATTACTTAACCTGTTCTGCTCACCATTCTCTCTACAACGTAAACAGGACAATAAACATGCTTAGATTAATCAGCCAGGGCTGAGTTTTCTCCCATGCAGATGCATGGGAAAGAAAAATAAAATAATCTAACAAATTGGACAAAAAAAGTGGAAAACTGAAAGCTGGGTATTCACTGGATAACTGTTTTACCACAAATAAGTGAGGGAGCAGAACCCACCATAATTTCTGAAACAACCAATGTAAATGTTAGTAATGGAAAAGAAGCACCTGAAGTTCCCCTGTTTCTTGGCTGTATTAGAAAGACTTTTAGTTTTGGTCGGTCAAACTGTAACTCCCATCACCAAATTTAGTTTCAGCATTTAAAACTGTAGCACCCATCACCAGTTTGGAGACTGACTGATTCAGAAACATGCTGACTACCACTGTGTTACCACGCGGCTCAGAGAGAATCACCAAATCTAAATAAAGTGTATAGGCAAGATTATTGATGCATTAGAAGTAATCTCCATCCACCCCCCCTTTTTTGAGGGAGGGCTTAAAATACTTTTAACCACTCTTATCTCCTTGGATTTGAGGGAGAAAAAAGGACAGAATCAATAGGATAACCACGGTTCTTCTGGCTATTTACATAGATTTACAACCGTTTGCAAATTGCATTAAATATCCTGAATTTAGGACAAGAAACTTTTCATTTTCTTTCATAGATCTAATTAACTAAATGAATATGCTCCAAGCAACAGCAAATTCCCCATATCCATTTTTGAGAAAAGTGATTCTCTTTCTCATGAAACTGCAAACCAGCACCAGGCATCCTCTCCTACACAGGCAAAGTGGGGGCCAAAAGGTCTTTTAAGTCTGCAAAGGACACTTGGGGTTATAAAAATATAACCCCATTTAGAAATACAATTGGTGAGAGCTTCAGGGTAGCATTTTTGTCCACAGCAGACAAGCAGTCTGAGCAGTTTGGTAATGAGGACACAAGATTGGGAAGTGGGATTAGAAACCATCACTCAGACCAATGTTCACAACAGGCCAGAAGCAGACTGGCATTCACAACAGCTAGTTGCAGCAGAGATTATTTTTTTTCTGCAGGAGCATGTCACCCACCTCACTATCACCGCTAAGAGAAAGCTCTGGCAGCAAGGCACAAATTGCTATTTGCTTTTAAAAAAATTGTAATAATGCCTACAGAACCACCTCTGTTTTACTCTCATACATTATAGAGCGAGGGGAAATGTCACCCTTGAAATTACTTTGGCCCTGTAGTTTTAACTGTCAGAGATGATTTCTTTGGGATCTAATTCATGATTTGCAGGCTTCATTAAGTTTTCGCAAGTCATTTTAAACTTAAATCACCATTGGCAAATCCATCATTTATTGATAGAAACATTAAGACTCTAATGCAGTGTGACTTGTGATGAAACATGATAGGAAGGGATGAGGCTGGAAAAATGTGCTCCTTTTTGCCATAAAAGACCATTTTGTCAGGAAAAACAACTCAAACAGGTAAAATATTAGTTTTTGTCTCCCCTGCCATGTCAGGACATCTAAGAAGAGTTTTCTAAATTGTTAAAATTATCTTTTGAAACTTAGGTAAGGGGACACAAGCTAAACTCAAGAACAAGTGAAAGTACTAAGTCTTCTGTTTTCTTCTTGTTTACAGAAATATTATAAAGGTGGAGTGCAGCAGAACTCCATTCTCTGAAAGACAAATAAACTCCATTCTCTGAAAGACAAGAGAATAGACAAAGGCATGCCAAAGCAAGTAAAACACAACAGAGAAACCCAGATACCTGTTTTAAATTTAATTCCTCACCGAGCTGAATCCCATGACTCTGTCTGAGGACATGGTGAAACAACAGAAAGACAATGATTGTATTTTAATTGATATTTAAGGATTTGGTACATAGTTAGTCTGAACTCTACCAAGTAGATGGTTTCCAAACACACACCATTCAAGTACACTTTCAAAGGCCTGTTATATACAGAGGCCTATCTATCTTAACCTACCAAGAAAAATCTCCTTCATGCTTTGTAGCCACCTCCCTTCAGTGCAACTTGCCACACAGAGAGGAATATATTTCCTTTTATGTTCCAGGTAGCAGTTTTGTTTGCTGCACTTTACTTATCATACCACTGTTCTCCTGGTCCAGCAATTACGATATCTGGCCTCCCATTTTGAACAGATGTGATTGATAAGCAAAAACGCCGCAGAAATAACTGCTAAAAAACCCTTTGAATTCTAATAGCAGCAAGGTATTTATTGACAACATTGGAGGCACAGCCAGTTCATACTGGGTGAAAACTTGCCTAACTTGTTTGTGTAAAATAAGCCATTTATAGCCTTAAGTTCATAGTTAACACCTTCTAATTTCCATATTAACGACTAGGTGAAATCTTGGGTGGAGCTTTCTTTTTGGCTTCAAATTTGGGTAGTGGTCTCCTGACTTCATCCCTCGGGGTGGTCTTGAAGCATCTTCATCACTGCTGGACTGCTGCCTTTTCTTTGTTCAGTGACATGATCTGTAAAACTTGTAAAACCTTGGCTTCAACTCTACAAAATCTTGGATCTTTACCATTTCATCCTATTGAAATGTTTAGCTTGGTTTAATGTATGACTTCTAACCATGGTACACTAGTTTTTATAATTACTAGACGGTACGTACTAGAACAAAGCAATTTAGGGACTCCATGCTGTTCAGTGGCTGTGCTGTGCAAACAACATTTTGCAGAGCAGAATTAGAAATTTCAGAAAACTAGGGTTTTTTGGTCTCGTTCCTCTTGCAGTGATAAATAATGCATTTCACATATGAAGTGACATCAGTGCAGCTCCCAAAGAAAACACAACTCCTAATGAGGTGCAAGGCACTGTTGTCACAGAAAGGTGGGTGATGCACAAGCAGAAGTCCCTGCATCTTCTTGCCCATGGCAGAGTGAGGCTGTGCCACAGCAAAAGTTAACGATGTAAACTCTAAGTAAATGGCAAAGAAAGCTCCACTGCAATCAGATGTGAGCACAATGAAATTGCCAAGTTCATGGACTCTGCCCACAGAAAGAATGTGAAAAAGAGGGATGAAAAAGAGCCAGAGCTCCCTACAGTGATATATGCAACAGTGTGCAAAATTAGAAATATCTGGTACAACTTAAAAAGAGAGGATAATGGGGTTTCTCTGTCTGGGAGATGCTCTTTGACTTCAGAGAAGTTATTTCACTCAAATAGAGGTCATGAAATGACTGGCTAGTTCCTAAGCCAGAGTTTACCTACTCTAGAACAACTACTCTCATCACTTTGAGTTGTGTGGGTATTTTTGTGACTTCCTTATTTATTTTTAAATATAAATAATGAATAAGAATATATGAGAAGAAGAATATTAAATAACCTGCCTGCAATGCATTTTAAAAAACTCTGCTACTTCTTTTTTTAGATCTAAATTAAATGCAAAGTAAGCATCTCTTGAATGCTTGTGGCTAAATTTACCACTGGGAACTTAATGGGTGTGCTGATGAAACATTTACATCCACCTGCTTTGGCCATAAACAGAGAAAATTTGCACATACAATACATTTAGCTTTACATCTAGCTTCTCCTCTGCAATGTGACTGCATACCTAATACATGCAAATGAAAGATTAAATGCAAAAACTGGCAAGCTTCAAAGTCTGGACTTTTTTTAAAAAAAACCCCAAACATTTTCAGACAGTGTTATGGCCACCACATGCAAGCTGAGATTTATAAACTTCTGCCATTCATATTTCAATTCTGTTTCAATAAATGCCATTATGAAGTTTTCAGACTAGTAATAAAAAAGCTATTAATGTGTTTCCTCCACATTAATCAATTCAATATGGGGATTGCAATGTTAACACTATGTTACGTTACTGCCTTCATCATTTCTCATTCTTACAATATATAAAATAAACAAAGGGGTTTGGGATTCCTTATAGATTCATTTTTATCTCAAAGTGAAAGCTGTGCAAGATTTGTGGCTTCAGACTCATAGCTGGAGATAAGCTTTTCCTTCCTTCCTCTTCCCAAACTAAATATATAAAGAGACTTTAACAAAATTAATTGCAGCGTTCATGAATTTCTATGCTTGTGTAATTAATTTCCTTGCAGATAGCAAAGGAAAAGGGGATTGTCTTGCTGCCAAGGTTACAGGATTCATGAGCTAGACTGCTCACAAGTAATGGGGAATAAGTAAAGAATCTCCCTCATCATTCCTTTCACTGGGGGTGAGCTTTTAATTGCATTATATTATTTGGGCCCATCAGACTGCATTCGTTAGGACAGAGGGACAGACAGGGAACAAATGCTGCCAGGAAAGTCCTGAACAGCCATTTCTGCCACAACTTGTGTAATGTTTGGTAAAAAACATTACTCGAACCTTGGGGACCAACCATATTCATACTCATCTCTACGGAAGTGTATAGCCCCTCAGTCAACACTTTGACTCAGGCATGGTGCAGAAAAGGCAAAGCAGTCTGTGCTCCCTAAGAAAATGGCAGTAGCATAAAACCTTCACTTTCCCCAACCTAATGCTACTGCCCATAGTTGTGACTGTACAGGTCAGAAGAGGGAACTCATCTCTGGTAAGGACCATAAACGAAGTCCCTGTGGGTGAGATGAAACCACAGAGCATGGTGGGGTCAATCTGAGTGTTTCTTCTCTTGTTCCAAAACAACAAATTTGATTTCAGGTCCCAAATATACTTCTTGCAAGAAATAGCTTTATTTGCAGGAAAAGACCTTTACAGTCACCCTTTCCAAACCCTAAAGCCCTTCCTCTATACTCTGTGAGATAGTCCAGGCCTGGGAAGGGATACCGATACATCCAGAAAGCATGGAACATTTCCTAAGTTTTCCTGGATTTTTAAGTTAGAGAGTGGATGGACAATTTAACTTTGTACTTCATAGAACAAAATTCATCCTTCATTCCCCACTCTGCTGACATAAAAGATTTGTTTAATTTGCTCTTCCATTTCAACTTGAAATGGAGGACAAGTTGCTAGTTCCTGATAAAACAAAGGAAGTGATCCAAACCTATATGCTTATTAGTATGAATGCATCTTTACTCTCCATCTAAAACCCTATTCCAAAGGGAATATGAGAAGCTCAGTACTGTGGCCACAAGACAAAAAAAAAAAAAAAAGAGAAGGTAAAGACTCATTCTTACCCAAGGAATTCTTCCCTTGTGAAGTGAGCTGCTGTGGCAGGCAGTGACTGAACCTGTCTCACCACTGTACTGCTGTTCAGGGTCACTCTATCTCAGACACAATTTGCAGATATGAGAGGGATTTGGGGCATTCCACATCCTGGCAGATCTCATTTCCATGAACTCTCAACATTCAAGCCTCTCTGAATTATCTCCAAGTGGGTCAACTTGGGAGAAACATCCAAATCACACTGAGCTTAAAAACACATTTTCATTATGTAAGATGTACTTAGATGGCTGTCAAATATAATTTTGCTTTAGCATTATTTTTTCCCTTTATCAGATTCCACCACCAACACTTAAAAGAGCACCTAGAAGTTACTTAAGAACAACCTCTGTAACAAGTGTCAAATTCTTGTCTACTTAACTCCACTTAACTCTGTTCAATGAGAATAAAAGTTGTCAGTGCGCAACCTAAAATTCCCACTGGGTAACTGTTTCAAGGACTGAAGGTCAAGTGATCAGCAAGCCAGAATTGACATGGGCACACCTCTCAATGTCCTCTTCTCTTGGAAGGTTAGAGTAACCAGGGTACTGCAAGCTTTCAGAGATCAGAAACTTGATCCTCCTAGTTCATGCTGTTTAAATTGTGGATTCACAATGTTAAGCTGAACAAGGCAAACAGTCTTTGTGGAGAAAGCGAATAATTGTGTGACTGAAGAAACACGCTTCAAGTACTGCATTTTACACTCTTATCAGCTCTGTTTCTCAATCCCTACATGTGCCAGTTTTCACAAAAAGATCTATACAGAACAGGCCTCCTTAACTCTTCTTAGATAAATTTACCTCCTCTAGAAAAGTTCATATGGAAAATAATCTTGAAGTTGAGTAATATTTGAATCCTTGAATTTAATACTCTATTAAAAAAAAGATCAATGAGATGTATCAACTCTAAACATAAAAGCTATGGAATAGACAAGGACTTACTGAGTGAGCCTTACAGGCTATACCACTGCATGGCATCCTACCAAGGCCAGAAAAAAACCCACACAGCCTGTAAAATACTGATTTAAAATAACTTGCTCATTTGCATGGAAATTGTTTCATAAGGGCACATGGAAAAGGTTCATTTGTCTCTCTCTAAATCTGGCTGTTGGCATCTACCTGATAAACAGGACTTAGCAGAGACCACATACAGGCAAATTCACATCAGGACATGCCATGAGGCTCTTTACAGTGTCACTCCAGCCCCATAGGGAAGACTAAAGCTCTCCCACGCACACTATTCTAAATGACCAGCTACTCCAGTGGAACATTGCTCAAAACATGCCTGAAATGAGTGGAGGAAAGCCTTTGGAACAGAAAAGTTTCTACTATCTATTTCTAGATCAAGCAAGAGAGTACAGTTTAGCATCTTAGATCCTGATTTCATCTCCTCAAAGAGCTATGCAGTAATGTTGAAAGTAACCATGAGCTGGAAATGCACTTTTGAAGCAAAGAAGGACACTGTGAGGGTGGTCAAAAACTTCAACAGGTTGCTCAGAGGTATTGTGGAGTCTCCATCCGTGGAGATAGTCAAAACCCAACTGGACACATCCCTGCACTCTGTTCTAGCTGTTCCTGTTTGAAGTGGGAGTTGGACTACAGATCTCAAGAGATCCCTCCTAAACTAAACAAGTCTGCAATTCTGTACCCCAGCAAGGATGCTGAACAGTCGTCAAGAACAAGATAGCAGAGATTATAGGCAGAAATTAGGAAATGAATAGCCACAGGAATGTATATTTAATTAATTACATTTCTTTTGGAAATGTGTGATGTTTCTGCAGCCAAGATTCACCCTATTTCTGAGCAGGCAGCAGCATCCTACACATTCTGCATCACAACACTGACATTGCGCTTGAGAACAAAAATTGCAAAAATTGCAGCTGCCATACAGTGGAATCTCCTATAGCTCTGGAATACACCATTTCACACACTCAAGTCAGCATTATTCGGATCATTATGTTGGAAAGTGGGAAAGAGATTTAAAAATCCTAAAATTAAGGACAATAGCTTCATGGAAGACAAGAGGCAGCTCCCACTGACTTCACCAAGGCCAGGATTGTACCATACAGTAAGTGGTAACCTGTGTATTCTTTCTGCACTGACATCTCATACTGACATCTCATGTAGCTAAACTCCTAAATGGCTTCAAATGGATGTGGCAAAACTGTGTTATCCAGCAGCAATTCCTGTGTCCTAGTCTTACCCATCAAATCATCTCTCACTGATGCTCTTACATGAAAACACCTCCATGAATAGAGTTGAAAGAGAGAAAACTTATGGTAGGCAATCAGAAAAGCAAAGCTCAGTGCTCTTCAGTGATAACAACAGTCATTATGAAAGAGCTGCCTCTGCCATTTGTACATAAACCAGAGTCAAAGCCAGCGCAAGCCAGACTCCCCTTGGGAACACCCAGCTATGGGAAGCTACACCTGTGATGGTGGCAGCAGCAAGGGCACTCTGCTGACATTTACTGAAATATCAGTCCCATTTCAACACACTTCAGAGTATGCAGCACATTGTCCTCCTGCTTTCTTCACAATCCTCAATCTTTTTTTTTTCCCAAGCTGCCTGACTTTGAAAAAAAACATTTCTTCTCTTTGTTTGCAAAGAGAAGAAGCCTTTGTGCCAACTACAATGCGTTTCCTATTCACAGAGAAAAAGGTGGACTTGAAAGAAATCTGCAGAACATTTTCTTGTGTGTTCTTGCTGTATAGAGAACAATGCTGATTCTCTTCCCCACTTTTAACTATCCCTTCAACTATTTTGATTAATTCAAATCTTACTGCAATTCCTTTGGTCCTAAATTTTTAAAAGAAAAACTAAATATCTCATGTGATAAACATAACCACATCTGGGTTTGAATTAAAATCTTACATGCTTCATGACCTTCTGCTTTCATTGTTCTTTAGAGAAAGATTTTTAACTGCTTTCTTAAATATCTTCAATGATCTTTTGAATCTTTTCCATTTTGCTTCATTTACTTAATTTACCAATTTTTAACATGCATTTCAGTTTGCACTTCAATATGCCCTTCAAGGTGACTTCTGAAAAGGCTTCCTAAATGCTGAGGTTAAGACTTTGTTAATGGAGATAACATCAGCACCGCTAAAGATGATGACATGTATTGCTCTGCTTTCCTGTGGCTCAGAGTGGCAAAGTGCAGATGGCAAAAATGTCTGGCAGAGCAACATCATCCTTGACTTATGACAGTAAAGTGCAAAATGGAGCAAGTAAGAAAATCAAAGCATACATTGTTGTATAATAATTCAATAATCTATCACAGAAAATCTCATTAAGAAATTGTATGAAAGACAATTAGTAGCAGGAGGGGGAGGTGAATGGTGAAAGTGAAACTCTCCAAGAATTCTCTGTTCTTTGGGATGCCCTCCCTGCAACTTAAAGGCTTAGAAGAGGGTACACAAAATAACTGCAATACAACAAAGTGAACTGAGATTGTGCCATGGTTAAAACACTTTCTGCACACACCTCATTCACTGCTGATGACAGGACACTGTAGCAATGTTGTTTGATATTACCATCATTCAAATTATCAGAGGCACTGCATATTTCAAGTAGGAAATGTGTGCATACAGAAACTGTAAAATAAAGCTCTCCCTCAGCTTCCTGTTAAAACATATCCCTTTACACAAAATCTACTCCCTCTCTTCCAGCTCAGTCATTAACAATCATACTATTAGTCCATCACTGATTGTTTTGCCCATAGATTCACAGAGTCCAAGATGCCAAATGATTAGAGATTATTAAACTCTATTAAAGATGACTACAGATATAACTGGTATCAGGCATATCGGCAAGCAGGTATCAATGACCACTGACTGGAAATCACCATTGATTGTGCTGGCTTTATCAGTCCGGGAATATATTTCAAAAGGTGCTACATCTCATGTCTACAACACTTGCTAAACCTCTTTCCTGCACCTGAATTTCACAGCCAGAATTCAACCCACAAAATTATCCACAGAAAGGACAACATGGTCTTGCAGTGCAGCAATATTTCCAGTGAGAAGCTTTGCATGTACCACAGAGTTTGGGTCATATAAAGTACCTGTGCATGATTTGTGACCTTGAAGTCAACATACTTCATGCTAAGAGAATCCAGGACTAGAAATGGTTTAGAGTTGCTGATCAAGAGATCTCTCTTTCCTTGTTTCAACTAGTTCTGAGTATACCATTGCTGAGTTAAGAAAGAGGAAGGAATTTAAAACACCTGAGCTGCAAATTTTGCCTTATAAAGTGGTCAACCCATGTCATCAGTCTTCAACTGCAGCTGACAAATCCAAGACAAGGACTTTATGCTACTGGCCTGCTTACAGTCCGATAACATAAAAAGTCACCCTTCCTTCTCTTTTTATATGTAAAAAGTGTTAAGCATTTAGTTTACTGTCATTTTCCAATGTTGCTTGAAACACATTGTGACACATCAAAAATGTTCATAGAATGAATAAAAAATGTGCTGTCTGTTTCAATATACGACCTCAGTCATCCCACAGCATTTGATGCTGCCTGCACTTTAATGTCTAAAGCTGCTTTAATTATTTATTTTATTGCTTTTCTGAAACATTGTTTTCTCTTTCTGCTATTCTTCCCTTTGTCCAATAAAATTATATAAAATAATTGTCAGCACCTAGAGCAGATGCAAACTGGGGGTCAGTCACCAGCTACAATTAACATTGATCATATATAAACCAGTGCCCTTCACTTTACCTCCACTGGCACTGAATTCAATTCCAGATCCACCTAGATGTTGAAATTGCTTCTTATGTGACCCCAGATGAGTCATGTAAACATCTACCTTCTGGAATAGGGAGGTCCCATTCCATTCATTCAGACATGAGGGCACTACGTATTTCCCAGGACACACTGCACCTTCAGGATTTAGCCTTCAACACTACTTCCCCAACTCAGCAAAAGCAAACTACTTACCACTTGAAGTGTGCTTTAAGATGATGGACCAAAAATCCCAAACAAAACTACCTGCACCACTCACATTTTGTTTACTATGAAACCTGAAACTTGAGACACAGGCATGAGAAACAGATTATCGTAGAAGTTCTGCACAGCAAAGATATAAATTGACATGCTGCTGAGATAATTAGTTAATCTGCAAACTTGCAGTAAGGAAGCCCAGATACATCTCTTTCTGTTGCAGACTAACTGATGTATGTACGGCCAGACTTCGCAAACAAAGATTTGTGAAGGGCTCTCCCCACGTGGGTGTGCCCTTCCTGCCTGGGCAGTGGATTTTTTTAGGTGAGGCACATCGTGTGCAGAACTGGCCCCACCCTTTAACTCCTGAGGTTCATCTGCCACGGCCGAGTGAGCTTGGACAGTGACAGTGAAGTCTTTGGGACTGTCACAGCACCCGGTACTAACCGGGGCTGACCCTGCTGAGCATCCGAGATCTGACGGGATCAGATGGCAGGGAGGCACTGAACTGCCGGGGATGGTCCCTACTGAGACTTGAACTCAGGTCCTTGGGATTCAGAGTCCACAGTGCTATCCATTACACCATGGAACTGCCCCAGACTAACTGATACATTGCTAAATATGTACCAGGAAACCCTGACACGAACTCAGTGATGTCAGGAAATAAAAGACAGATCTGGGTGGCTTTAAGCCAGGCAGAACAGCAGCAACAGCTGTGCTCAGTTCATCTATATAGGTCTGGGAATTAATATCCCAGTTAGCTAGGCTGGAGGTCAGAACTGCATTTCTCCTGAGAAAAAAGCACTATTCCAAACTGTGCAGCAGGACACTATAAAAACTATGGTACGTATTGCAATATAAGCAGAAATCCATGCTGCCTAGGATAAGACACTTACCTCTATCTTCATTCCTGAATTCAGCCAAAATAGGAAGAGGCGCAGCATAAAGAGCTGTCAGGCGGCTGCATTATCGAATCTTTACAAAGAGTATTTGTGTTAGGTATGGAGCTTAATTTAGGAAAACTTGATTTTCCTTTCCCTGCACCCATTCCCCTGCTAGCATTTTATTTGAAGAATCAATTAGGCTTTGATCAGCCATTGATCAGGAGTTCCCAGTGGGGAGCCCTAATGCATTTTATCTCCAGTTATTGTTCCTCAATAACACCTATTTCTGAGCATGCACTTAATTCTTCTCATCAATACTGTGATACCTTTCAACAAGCCCGTTAATAACATTTTGGAAGTGCACTTTCAATGAAATCCTCCTTTGACAAATGAATTAGTGAAAACTACTGGGATTTCCTTTGGTATGTTTGCTTTTTTCAGTTGCACAGGCAAATAGATTCCATCTCCCTTACCTTCTCCTGCCAATAAAAGGTTGAAGCAATGTGTTAGAGTTCAAGATACTAAATGAAAAGCTGTTCAGAACAAATGGAAAGAGATAACCAACAATGCTTTAAAGCAACCATTCATTATTTTTCACTAAATTATCTATGGAATGAAAGATTTGATACATCTTTACACTCTTAAGAATTTTTCACTGTCATTAGCATTTCCCTAGTAATGTTTCTTGAAAGACACACAAGGTGCAGATCAACTTTGACAATACTTGAGCATATGATTAAGTCAGTCACATGGGTTTAAGCATATGCTTAAGTTATGTGCTGAACAGGGAGAGATTTAAACCTATGCCCGAATGCTTTGCTGAAAAGAAGCCAAAATGAATTGATTATAATTAAATTCTTTTGATGAAATTTCTGCAACTCCCTATTGTGTGACACCAGTACTGAAATGCTAATAAACTAGCTAAAATTAGGCTTATTACCAAGTAAAATAAACCACGGAGACATTTTTGTCTTTTCTTATTTTATATCACCATTTATGTAACATTATTTTCTATTAGAGAAGTAAAACACTTGACCAGAGCAAGCACATCAGACTCACGGAGCAGTAACTACAGTACACTGCCATCCAGGAGGCAATCCATAGATTCATCCACATCTGCCTGCAGTGCTACTCCTGTTGATCTCGAGAAACAGCTTTCAGCTACGTCAGCACTTATGCAAAACCGTAAATTCAGAACACTGCCAGAGAGGGGGAACATGCCAGGAACTGCTTGATGGTGGGACTTGATAAACTTGAAGGTCTTTTAAAAACAAAACAAACGGAACCTTAATTGGAAAATACAGCATCAACCACACAGGCTGCCCAGAAACCACTGCATACATACATACATATGTATATTTATATACACACATATATATAAATATAAATATATATATTTATATATATCTCAAGACTTGCATTCTCTGAAGCTTGTTAAGCTAATACAGCACATTCCTGCAGTTATACCAGGGAGAGTTAAAATTGGCCTTGTCCTCTTGAGAGCCTTCTCTGCATGCCAAGTGCAGACACTATCTGTGAAATTCCCCCAGCCTTGAACAGCAGCAGGAACAACTGTGTTCACTGTGGCAAGGGAGGATACACAACCCAGTAAGTGCTACCATGACTCGAGTTTCTACAGCAAGAAGCTTTAAAACCTGTGATGAGGTGATGGTGTAAGAAAAGTCAAATGGATGATGGAGAAACAGTGGAAGAAAAGGCAGGCCATCTGCCATCTGACTGTAGAGTGTTACAGTGACCAACCATTCTGCCAGTTTTGCAGGATTTTCCACAGCCTGTTGTTTTCCAGTAACTTAAGATCATCTCTAAACTGCATACAATTTAGATGATCTTGTCCCTTCACTTTAGCCTCCATTTCTCCATTTCCAAGAGCATTACCATCTCCTGTGTGTGTGCTGTGGACAGCCCTGCAGGCTGTGCTGACTGGGAGCACGAGGCATTTCACTATCCAAGGAGACACTGTTTGCTGACGCTCTGTCAAAGGCAAGCTTGGAAAACTTTTAAGCTCTCTTGACGGAAGCTCGGTGGACTATCTTCTGCAGTGGACTTGAACTAAACCTTCCATATGAATAATTTCTCTAGTTTTTGTGAATCCCTTCCTCATACAGGCGAGCGGCTGAGCAGGATGAGATCATTTCAGTGAGCAAATGTGCATGAGTGCAGCAGGGGGAAGAGAGTCCAGTTTTCTACTTTTTAAAGCCAGATGTGAGGGAGGTTGTGAGGACAGAGCTATACTTGAAATCGTATCCACTGCATTACAGTCTGCTATCTCAGTATGAGATAAGGAAAAATATCAATCAGGAGTTACAATAATTTTCAAAATTTTTTGAGAAACAAAGCAAGAAATGCATCAATATACAGAGTATATTTTTTATAAGCTAGCAGTAAAACTATAGAGGAGTTCATTGCAATTTACTGCAACATGGAAAAGAACATTTTCACACATCTCATGAGAAACAGAAGTAGCCATTATTTTTCAATCCTCTGTGGACCATTCTGTGGGCCATTTTCAACACAGCTAAGCAGGCATGGAATTTAGGCTGTAATTTTCACAGGGACCCCAAGTGAGTTAATGGCCTAATCTTTACTGAAAATTCTCCATCTAACTGAGTTGCCAATAGCAGTAACTGCTGTCATAATGAAATATCATAGTCAGTGATCCTTCAGTGCTTTTGTTCCTTCCTTGCTTATGTTACTCAGTTTGACATTTAAAAAGAAAAAAACCTCACAAAACACAACCCCTCCTCACATTATTTAGTTACGTTCTTCCATTTGTGGACATTAAATAGCTGTGGCTGTAAATCATACAACATGCAGGCATCTGAATAAACCTACTGAAAAGATCACGTTACAGCTGCAAAAAAAAATAAATATAGACTTTTTTTCCTGTGCCTCCAGGAGAATCATCACAGTAAAAATAAATACAGACTCAAAAACCAGAAGGATTATACAAGTTAGAACTGGTACAAGACTGTGCATTTTATTAGCATAATTTATATTCTAACAGGATCTAATCTGGTGTTGAGAAATAAGAGTATCCAGCCTCTGACAGGAAAGGGCTCTGCTGCTTTATCACAATAAAATTAAAGTTAACCCTATCAGTACTTCCTGCATCTCTTATAAATACATAGAGAGCCCCATACAGAAATGACAAACTTATTAAAATGTCAAATGCTGCTCTGTATTAATAGAAATAAAATAAAAAATACTGAAGAGAATATTCCATCTACAGATGGGGATCCATTCACATCACCATTTACATGACTCTAACAATGTTAGTGGTGTTTGGACTGTTTCAAATGGGGCATAAATGTGGGCCGAAAAAATACAGCACTCCAGAGTGATAACAACCTGTCATAGTTCTCATAAACACAAAAATTACATTCAATGTCCCCATCTCTTGAGCTGATACTTCTGACCTTACAAAAACACAAGCTACACTTTGGGAACTTGCATGTGAACATCCATAAATGCCAACAGGAGCTTCCAAGTCCCTCAGGTGCTCACTTTTTGCTGAAGAGAGTCTATGAACCAGTCACTGCTGCTTTGGAAACAGCCAGGACAAAATAAAAGGCCTCTATGTTTTCCTGACAACCATCCCACAGGAATTCATTTCATCACAGCCCACATTCACTTCTACAGAAGTCAAGAGACTCATATTTTGCAACATGACTAGTCAGTACAGTAGAAGGAATAGTGAACAAGGGGTGAATTCAGGCTCTGCCAAAGAGATCCAGAGTCCAGCTTCATGAAGCAAGGCATTACAGTTTTTCCTTCCTACATTGTGGATTCCTGAGCTTTCTCCAAGTCCCTCTCTTTATAATATCAGACCACATAGCTAGATCAGAGAAAGAGTTGTAGGCTTCAGGGTGGTATTTACATGCTGAGATCAAGATAAACATCTTGAAAATCAAGAAAGGAAAAGACGACATTCTAGGACATAAGAGCAAGTTGGCTGTTTAAAAGTTCTGAGAAGTTGCTACCAAGTCACTAGAATGAGCAGCAGAGGCAATTTTTTGGCTTCTCACAGGTTGATGAATGAGAACAGGGGAGTTTTGGCAGCCTGTCCTGTTCACCTCTACAGCTGCACATTCTTCAACAGTAAGAGAACCAAAGTGCTGCACCAAAAACCTATCCATGAATGGCTGTAAAGAACTTTTGTCATGATGTTTTTTAATAACTAACACACTACTAAAGCAGCAGTGCCAGCAGTGGATACAGACACTGCTCACAGCCCGGGAGCCCATGCAGTGTGTCCACACACACATGGATGCACACCCACCTTATGGCTGATATTCCCGCAGGAAATATCCAGCCTGTGGCTGTGCCCATTCAACAGCAGAAGGAAAAAAAGGGACACCATTCACTAGACAAATGCTACTAAGTCACCTGCAAAAGCCAGCCCTGCCATAAACACAGCTCAGCCTCTCCAAACCCTTGTCAGTAGCAAAGACACCAAGAGCTCCAAATTTAGAATTGGCCCCACCTCCCTGAAGTCTTGGGCAACTCCCTGAGCTGCTGCCTCTGCACCTAAACAGGGTCATAGCACTGCCTGCTTCACAGGACAGTATTGATTAACAGTCACAGCAGCAAGGGACAAAGTATCCACTCCAAAGTTCTTCCACTGGACAAAGCAGGAGTAAATAAAAACTGCAAGGGGATCCATTATTCTCAAGCCAGAAACAGAAAATAACAGTTGGCCCCCAATTTATTCTGGGAAGAATTTTACATGTACATACAATCCTAATTAACAGAAAGATACCAGGCACTTCAAAAAACTGATTACACATGTATCTACATATATCTCTATCCAAAATGACTAATACAGAGGCGCTCAAACTCATGATCTGCAGAGTCCTTTTCTTCTTTTGCACACAAAATTAATGTTACTGTGTTCTGATGGGCAAGAGTTAGTGTGGATTGTTCCTTCACTGACTTTCCAGGGAACTACATTAACTGGATTACTGTGGTGGACTTGTTTGGCTTAGCTGCATTCCCATACTTGTTGCAATACTGTTGTTCACGTTAGGAAAGCCAGCACACAAATTCTAAACATGTCGTATGAAAATACCAGTTTTAGGCTGCTGCTGTTTCATTTATTCTGTAGTCAGGACTGTAAGTGCAACACAAACTATTGCTTTCCTCAGGATAAGATTCAAAGTCATACAGGAACATTAAGAGACTCAAATTTGATCATTCGCAATGCACAGACTATACCGATTTGATAACTCAGTAAAAATGCACTTATCTGGAGCCCACATTTTAGACTCTGTTTTGATCTTACTGACAACTGCAGTGTACCTCCTGCACCACCTACAGTACATGACTCACAGGGAAGTTATTTTCCTGATCCTTTATTACGAACCAATAAAACCCACCGCAAACCAACAACGCGAAGGAGGGAGGGAATCCCTCCTGAAGCTTTTTCACTGTTTTTACATCAGAAGAGTAAGGACAAACATTCTCTGTAACACACTCATCAACCTAACAGAGGTGACTACTTTATGAATAGACACACTTGGTTTTTTTTCCTTTCCTCAATACCCATACATTTATTGAACTACCAGCCTCAACACCAGCCAAAATCGGGGAATTCTACAAGATGATGGTGTATAAATATATTTATCTTATAAACCTCATCCTTAATTTTTCATGTATTCCTTCTGTGTTCAGGTCAGGTCTTTATTTTAGGTCTGTCATTATTTTAGAAACTACTGTAATTTCACTTCTTAAGATCTCCTAAGCAGAGGATCTCTTTCCCTTCTCAGACTAAATCTAGGCTGTCTCCATAATCCCTCTTCATGACTTCTCTCCCCCACCTTTCTAGCACCTCTAATGATTTCCACAAACAAAACTCAACATTACGTTCACAGTGAAGCAAGTCTGTTAATTTATACAATGACACAATAATATTTCTGGCTGATTTCCTTTCTAAATACAACTGAGTGTTGTGTTTGGGTTTTGGAGGCCCACTGCATATTAAGTAAATGCCTTTTTTCCTGTATGACATGTAGACCTTTCTCCTGTGAGGTGACAAGCAATTCAGAATCCAATAATACATACAAGTAATTTTAAATTGTCCCTTCTACCATAATTACCTTGCAAGTTAATTCCATCTTCCAGCTACAGGATGTTGTTGGGCAACCTACTCATTTTCAGTCCTTCAGAAGTGCACCTGACAATCACTCACAGTGCTCATTAATAAATCTGGAGCCTTTCTAGAAAGTAGTGTTGACATCTTATCCACTCCTTGTCCAGGTTATTGCTAAACATACTAAATATAACTAGGTCTACTGTTAATCTTTATTTTAATCTTTTCTGAAGGTTTTTTGTTTGCTTGTGTTTTTTTTTTATTTGCTACTTTGTCTTTCCATTCCAGAAGGCATTTAATGGTCATGCACCTGATGACTGTTAATTCATGTCAAAATTTTGCCACCTACCTTGTGATTTTCAAGCTCCCTTAGTATTTGACCATTTTAATTGAATATTCATGCAAAATTTTTTAAAAGAAAAATTATTTTAAGGGTAAAGATAATTCAGAGAGCCAATATCGCCCTTACAACAGAAGGAGCAAGAGTCAAACAAGTAAAATTGGAAACCACAAACAAAAGCTTTGTTTATTGAACTTTTAAACATTTACCTTGGCTTTCCACTAAGTACACATCTGCTGCAAGGAGACATGCGGAAAGATAATGAATTTTGTACCTTTGCCTGTGCTACAGACACCTCCTTTGAAACAACACCAAAGTGGTTCTTAAACTATAAACATACTTTTTAAAAATCCTTTTCATTCTGATGGGTGTCTCTTTCTACATGCTCTTAGTAAGGCTCATTGGCTTCTTTGATTTTTTTTTGTGGGTGTTTTTGATGTTTGTTTGGTTTGTTTGGTTTGTGCTAATGACAGATGCACTTGGCAGTATCTGTGACCTTGAGCTGTACACATGAACAAGCAAGACAGCCCAGTCCTGCAAGGCTGTTTATGCATTCTGAGAGAGCTCCTTCAGAGAGGAGTGTCTCAAGGAAGACAGAAGCATGATGTGCATACCAAGCCAAGAGCTTCATGATTTATTTATAGGGTAAAGGGGCATATAAATTTACTGAAGGGGAAAGAAAAATGAAGAATTTGACTTACCTTGTCGGTGTAGATGAAGAACAGAATCACAACAGTAAGCTCCAACAGAAATATAATTAACAGCATGATAAAAAACTGTCAAGAGAAGAAGGGACAGGGGATAAAACAAAAGCAAAAGCCATCAACATCTATTTCAGCTTTTTCTGGATGCACAGTAAGTACATTCAGCAGATCATGCATAATGGGGAGTGGGAATCATACAGGCAGAAAGATACAAATGTGCTGCAACATGCAGCAACTGAAAAAGCAGGTAAAATAGTAGTCAGGAAGCGTGATGGTATCTGGACATACATATGGCTCATTTATATCACTGGTTTCAGCAGAACAGCCTATAACCCCACAAAGAGAAAGCCAGTGCCCTGTCAGACAGCACATGAGGACTCTTCCCACATTAGTATTTTTAATTTTTTTCCTCACTGGATATCATCAGTGATACCAGTGATTCCCAATGCTATCAGTGAAATCCACAGCTTCAACTTCCCATTGGAAGAGAAGGTAGCCTTGGCCATAACACATGAATTCATAGCTCCTTTCAATGGGAATTGTGGGAGAAGTGAAAGGTACACCAAGTAGCCTTATGATTAGTTTCAGGTAGCTACACAAATCACCCACGGGTTTCTGTTGAAATGGCCTGATTTGTACTGAAGACACCAAAGCAAAGTCAGTCCACCTCCTGCTCTTATAAGCCGTGGAACTAAAACCCAGTAGTCAAGTTCAAAGGAGTAGATAAACAACTTTCAAGGCAGGCATTTCAGGTAGATTCTCTAAAGCCCTCAGCTCTGATTGACTTCAGTGAGAGGAACTGCTGGCAATGCCAAACACTTCTGGAAAACCATATCCTCTGCATTTTGTTGGGATGCTGATGGGCCTGCAGCACAGGTCTCCAGCAGGGTCAACACAGCAGCTGCACAGACTTTAGAATGAGTGCTATCAGAGCATTAAATGAAACTGTTCTGTAAAGATAGGTAAAAGAGAGAATCATTTCGGAAACTTTTCATGATCAGTCAAAGGTCCTGCTCCCCATAACACAAACTCCACATACTTAGCAGCCTGTAAGGCTGGAATTCTAATACTGAGCAACACCAAGTTAATTGGAATCCCATCCCCAAGAGAAAAAAAGCCAACTACAGTCTCTTTAGCTTCAACCACAAGGCTGCAAACTTATGAAAGTTTAATAGCTACTGAGCCTTCAACAGAATTTCTGCACTGCCTGGTAAGCCAAAACCAAACCTTTGAACCTATGGATTTCTGTGACTGAATGGAGGGCAAAAGGTCAAGAAGGGGAAAGTACTTTTCTCGCCTCATACAATTACTCTGTCTACAGAAATCATTGCATTCCACCCTGTGAATCTTAAATTATTTATTTTCAAATCTTCATCACCAGTATTTTCACGCCTGCCTGACCCTAATACCAGATCCTATTACTGCCCAGGTTTGAATCACAGAATCCATCCATGCTCAAGATTCAAGCTGATTTCCATATCATTACCATCCAATACTGACCTTCTGCATAGCCTTGCAAACCAATCTTGGTGCAGCTTGCTTATTTTTTACAATTTTAGCCTGCTGAATAGCATTAACTGAACCACGACAAAGCATAACACCATCTGCAAAGATGCACAGACACTTTGCTCTATTTATTTGGCTGCAGAGCACTTTTTTGCTCATCCATAAAGCATCACTTCTCCAAAAGGTGCATGTGAACACCACTTTCTCCCTGTGAAATTCCTTGCATAGCCAGGATGGCATTAGACAATTTCCAGAACAAAGGAAGGGCTGGTACTCATTATAAACTGTGATCAGCATTTCCTACCACAGGACCTCAATTACATCAGCTTATCATTTTGCAAAACTTTAATTGTCTCTGTTTATGTATTCTGTGCTTGTTTCTGTCTGAATGATAACAGCTTTTGGAGAACGTAAAAAATAGCACTTCAATTACCTTTAAGGACGAAGCAGGGCAAAGTAAGCTATTCTGTGCAGGTTAGATTTCTGGTGGTTTAATTTGAAATCCTCTCATACTGCAGTGTTTAGAGCAGGGACCTGAAACAGTGTGGCTCCATTTCAGCCACATGCCTTTTGTCTTACCCAACTGAGTGCATTTTTGCAGGAAAGTTATTAGCCTTCAAAAAATGCATTTCACACATCTAGCAGAGATGAGAGGGCTCAGAAGCTAAAACCTGCCATGTGTACAACCACCTGCTCACGCACAACCAGACCAGGCACAAACCATCCCACAGAGCACCTTTTCTGTTCCTGTGGTGTCCACACTCACCCCTGATGCCTTTCTGCCATCTCCCCAGAGCCAACAGCCTCCAGTTCCTGCTTCACAGGATATGACCTGGAACATAGGGTATGTCCAGGAACTGGAATAAAATTCAGGGGCCTGTTTTAATGTGCTCTCAAGAAAGCTTTTCCTCTTTTTTTTGCACTCAGCAGCATGGAGAGAGTACAGATGAAGCCAGGGAATGAGTTTGCAAGAGAAAGGGGAGCTGAAAGAAGAATATTTTTATCGGCAGATGGGAAATGGTTTGTTTTAGGATATAATCTGGCAACCAGTTTTAGAGAAACTGTACCTACAGGCAGCAGTCAATGGAGGCAGAAGACATCACAGAAAATGGCAAAGCAGGCGCAGGAGTAGAGCACACCTGCACACACATGGATACCCCAGGAGAAGCAAGGCCTTTGAGAGGACAGGGGCATGGGGAGGACGCCATGCTGCAGCTAAGGGAAAAAGAAAAGCAAGAAACAAAGAGTAGCAGAAAAAGGAAAGCCCGCTGCACTGACTCTCATGACTGAGCACAATGCACAGGGAGTGCACTGGAGATTGGCAAGGGGGCAGGAGGTGTCATTATTTCTCAGTACCACAATTGGCAGTTAAAAGTTTAACCTAATTGGCAATAAATTAAGTGAAATTTCACAACTCGAGTGTTTTCCCCTGGAACACCATCTCTGCTAAATCCCCCCATCTTCAGCCTGGAGCAGGCAGCTGCTGTTGCCAGCTGTGCTGGTGTGTCCACCAGCAAAAGGAGGGTGGAACTTTTGGTAAAACCATGATGGTGCTCCTGCCTTACTTCATACTAGAGAAATAGTCATGACATTGCCATTGTAAAAGATGCTAAAATTGCAGAGTCAAGCACTCAAAATTTAGGAAATATGAGAATAAAAGTGTTCTCAGTGATGGTTATGTATCATGTCTAAGTCTTTTCTTACACAGACTGAGAGGTTCCTCCAAGCTGGGAATTTGGTTTCATGCACTACAGATTTTGGAAGTCATACAGTGAACCAAAACTAATGTACACTGTTCTGAAAGTCAAAACCTAGATAAGTAGGATTATCCTTTATCTCCACAGAAAAATATTTTGGTTTTATATATAATATCTAGTTATACCTTTCTTATCATTTGCATTCATTGACAAAGCCCAGATGGTTATATCACAGATAACTAATACGTATTAGTAATCCCTCTGTGTGCAGACAGTAGAGTCCTGTGCTGAATCTTCTGTTACAGAGGTAAATTGCATGAGGTCAACCTCAAGGTGTAGGCTTCAAATTCATCACCTGGTAAAAGCTACAAGCACTTACTTGTCAACACAGGTGTCATCCCCCTCTAAGGAAGAACCATACCTGAACCAAAAGTAACTTGTTGGAAAGTAGAAATCAGGGCTTCACCCTGAACTGGCTGCAAAGCATAGCCTGCACACTTCAGCACATTTTCTGATTCACCAAACTAAAATGCATGCATGGGCATATGCACAACCTGCTCTTCTATTACCACAGCATCTTCCAACAACAGTTGATTTTCATTTCCATCCTCAGTACCATCCCAAAGGGAATGATGCCCAGAACCAGCCTTGGCATATACCATTCAAATTTAAAGGGAATAAACATAAACCCACTAAAGGTTCCCAGTACCTAACCTCTCCACCACACCTGCTGGAAACTCTCACAGCTCCTTTTCAATTGAGTTCTCTCACTGTGGTGATAAATACAGGGAATAATAAAAATGAGTTTTGTTTGGTTCACTAGGGCTGTAGGCTGTTGGTATAATAAAGATTTATGCATGGAGAAACAACAATCCCAAAGCAAAGCATTCATGTGAAACTCCATAAAAAAAGATTAATCTGACCTTGTACAGAGAAATGCCAAACAGTGGGATGAAACCTTGTAGAGGTTCAGTGGAGAGGTACCTACTCCTCAGCTTTTCATAAATTACACCTGAAATAACCTCACAGAAGTTTTGATGAGAAGGGAGGCAAGGTGATGCCTTTCTGTCTACCACTATTCCCAACCCTTAAGAAAACTAAGGCCAGTTTCTCCGTAGCTACCTTCATGTTCTACAAAGCTTATGACTTTCTCACAGGTTCTCATTAAAGGAGTAGGGAAAAGGAAGCAAGCAACTGCTGTCAACCCTACCCCATATATATGCACCACCCTCCTGATGTCAGAGAGAAAAAAATCTGCTAGAAAAGAGGAAGTCCCAACTTTCAATCCCATCCCCACTAAAGTTGTACCAAGCTTTTGAGCCACTGCTTCCACTTTGCTTCATCCAGCCTTTTAATATCATTGGGAGAATCAAGAACTGCACTCTATGTACACCATTTAAAGCACATTTCCATCACAGCTCACAAAAGCACAGTAAAAAAAAAACCGTCAATAACTTATTTACATTTCCTTCTCAAATAAATTCCCTGGTTTCTCAGATGTTACAGACACTACTAATACCACACACTAATACTACACACTAATACCCAGGATTGTGTCTTCTGCTTCCTCACTGCCTCTCCTTCCTCAATAGTTGGACCATGTTGCTCAAATTGCCCATCTCTCTGTATCAGGACTAGCTGATCATCTCACAATCTCCCAAATATAGAAGTGACCCAGTACAATGTAAACCAATATGTGATTATCTTACTAGCCTCCTAACATTTTGCTGTGAGACTAAATGTGATATAACTGATTGTGGAATCAAGACTGCTACGTTCAGACTGATCGCTGAAGCAACGCCTTTGGTTTGATGGAGGTCTGTCTCAGAAGGAGACAGTAAGATCACAGTGTGCCAGACCCTCTTCTCAATTTACCTAATGGCAGGAGAGAGAAAGGTTTCTTGCAAAGTATTACTCAAATTCTCTTCAACAAACAATATGAAAATAGTAGGAAGGTCCAAAAGCCAGCAATCTCTTTGGAATAGTGATACACTACAAACAATTCTAAAGTTCATGGCTTAGCAAATAAATTGTTTAGACCAAACTATATTCAAATTAACCTACCTAAGAATCTGAACAAATAACTTCAACAGTCAGCCTGTGCTGTTTTCCATCACATTGTGCCTACACTGTTAAACTGTCTGTAAGGTGGATCATTGGCTTTTCTTCTGACAGAGACAATATGAAGTACAACACATGAGCAGGCAGGTTGCACCTGTGAAAATGCTCCAGCAAGATAATTGCTCTTCAGCTGCAGCAGCTCCCAGGATGCAGAGAAAAAAAATAATAGAAGATTTACAGGCAGTCTTTCCTCTGTAACATCAATGGCAAATTTGATACAGTCAAACATTTTGCCTTTCATTGAGGCTGGGTTACCAAGTGCTCACGGATCAGCTCTAATTTCAGTGTGACATTTCACTTCCTAATTAATACACTACTCAGGTAGAAGAAATTACAGAGAATTTGTTGGGCCGAGATAGCTGGCCTTCCTAACCTGTCTGCCTGGTCCTACTGGGTACATATGTAACTTTTGTATTCAAGAACAGATCAGCTCTGGCTGCTAGAACATAGAGTCTCTTAGAACCACAGAAACATACAGGTTGTCAACGACCTCTGGGGATTGTCTGGTTCAACCCCTTGCTAAAACCACAGCCAACCAGATGAAGCTGTGCAGAGCTGTGCCCAGTCACCCTATGAGCATCTCAAAGGATGAAGATGGACAGTCATCCACAGCCTCACTGGACACCTTCTTCCAATACTTGACTATATTCACAGTAAAAAAAATATTCCATATCTCTGACTGGAATTTCCTTTGTTTCAATGTGTGCCTATTACCTCTTGTATGAACCCTGTGAATCCTTCCAAGAGCTGAATTTTCTTTAGACTCTGCTGTAAGGTAGCTGAAGATACGAATAAAATATCCTCCTTGCTTTAATTTCTTAAGACAGAACAAACCCTGCTCTCTCAGTCTGTCCTTGCACATCAAGTGCCCTGTAATCATCACAGTGCCCCTCCACTGGATTCATTCCTCTCTGATACATACATGCCTCTTCTACTGGGGTGCTTCAAATCAAGTTAAATATTTTAGACGCAGCCTTATCCTATTCTGGAAGGTGGTGTTACTGTTTCTCTGTGTCAAGAAATGCAAAGCAATGTGGGGCGTGGTATGGTCCAAAACTACCCAATTATCTATTTATTCTGATTTGAGAAAAAGGTACATAGCTTAAAAAATGCAGGCTCTCCACACAATTCAGAGATCTCTGCTTGGTCTTTAGATTATAATCTGACATGAACAGAAATGCTATCAAAGACAACCTAATATCTTGCACAAATCCTTCTCTTCAGGGATAGCACCTTATCTTTAATACTTCAGGTGTAAACAGTATCTCTCTTTTTTGAATAAATTATGTCAAACTTTTACCTACAGTCATGGTAAGAAAATGAACTCTATCCCAGCTGAAACCAAGAGACCTAGAAATCCACAGAGCTCCATTAAAGTCAAAAGAACTTAATGGATTTTATAGCAGCCACACTTTATCAAGCTGCCTGAAAACGAAGAACTTTCCTTGAATTTAATATGATTTGTAATTTTCCTGTTATTTTATAATAGATTATGTTATTTATATTTAAATAGCATTTCATGAACTGAGTGGAAATGCCTCATTACTATTGTTGGCACTGTCAAAAACGTCCATCTTTCCTGCAGAAGTGTAGTATTCCCATGGCCAACCAAATTACAACAAACTTAAATGCATAAAATCAAGCACCAAGAGGGGCAACACTCTCAGAGGTTCTGAATGCTGTAAACTATTGCCAAATATACTGGATATTCCACAGTTTGGAAAAAATCAAGCCACCTAAGGAAAGTCTGAATCAATGCAAGAATTCTGACTAAGATACTGAAAAAAGCTGGAGAACCACCCACTCTTTATAAGGGTCCTGTATTTTTGCCAATATTGGATCTGGCTTTGTAAGCAGAGCAATATGAAGATCATCCTCAAGTATTTTAAAAGGCTTTCCAGAATAGCTTTTTTATAACACACTGGTACATGTCTTCCACAGAATAAAAACTGATATGGTCTGGATTTCATCAGCACTCAAAAAACCCCAAACAACCCAACAAAACTTTCTTCTACTTTTGAAAGCAAAAGTGTTTAATGTATCACTAGTTCTCCCAAGAAGTTTAATTTAACATAATTCCCTATAGGCATTTCGATCTGATATATTAATAGCGAGTGGGAACATTATGAAACGTTCACTGGTTTTTTTTCTTTGATTTTCTTTACCAAGGTACTGTGCAAGGAGAGGAGAACAGAAGAAAACGCGCAATGGGAATTGGAAGTTACTTCCTCTGCAGCTTGGAAGACATGTAGAGAAAGAGACAGAGCAGCGAATAAGAAATGACAGGACAGCACCCAGAATGTAAAAATAACTGGAATGACAGTCAATAAAATCCCAGTGTATTAATCTACTACATGAACTTCAGAGCAGAAGGGAAAGGGCAGTTTGCTTCTATCAATTTCCATCTATGTGGATTCTGATTCTACATCTCGGTACCAAAGTTTTTGCTGACACTTGGTTTGAATGCTCCTTTCATTAGTTCCACAGGATTGCTCCTTTGTAGCACCATGCATGCTGCCTTCCTGCCCACAGCATTTAGACTCTTTGAATATTTGTAGATCTGTGTCCCATTTGAGCCCTCTCTCTGCCATGCTGTGCATATTTAGCTCTTTCAGTACTTCCTTGGGAGTAAATCTCCTTAGCCTCACAATCTTTTTTTTTTTGCATAAAAATGATAAGTTTGCTCATAAACTGTAAAAAGGCAATAATATATATGAGCAAACTTATGAACAGAAACGCCATTATGAAAACGGCATGTATCTAAATTTGGTTCATCAGCTATTATTATCTAAAAGGCTCAATAGTTAATTCATTCTGATTGTGACAAAGTCTTGCATGCTTTATGGCTGCTGGATATATAGTACAGGTCTGTTTATGTTTGGACTATATTTTTTATGAATGTGCAAAAACTCCTGCTGATCAATAAAGCTCAAAGAAATCTGCAGTAATTATTTCTGGAAAGATATACAACATATGCCATCTTAAAACATTAACAGTGTTTCATTTTAGTCTCATTACCGCTTTCAGTTGGAATCATTCAGTCTTACTGCATTAGTGAGTGAGAGCTGAGAGACTTGATATTCCCACACCATGCGTCAAAGGGTTTTAACTGGCCTTTTATGGCATTTCTAGTAATTTTTCATATTCTCCAAAAACTGACTCAAAATCCATGAAGTGTCATCAAATACTAGCCAGGTATCACTCTAATATCACAACAGTAGGTGGGTACAGGCCCATTTAACAGATCACAGATTCCTTAGTACTAATATAGGTCTCACTGGCCTGTTAAGGGTTGCTTCATCTCTTCTGCAAACATAATGCAAAGGTGGGACATGATCTGGTGTCAATCTTTATACTAGTAAAGAGAGAAACTCATCCTACTTGTGAAGTACAAGTGGCTGAAGAAGAAATAATCCAATACTGGTTTAAACCAATATTCTCCATCTATGATGACAACATGCAACACTCATTAGTGCCTAAACTTACACCTTTAACTCACACCTCAACACCATCTTTGTATTTAGTAAATGGAGCTTCTTCCCTGGGATATTTTTTGTCATCTGGAGTGCCAGCATGAAACAGGATCGGATAGCTCGGTGCTCAGAGAGGAGGAGGAGAGCAGCAGCAAGTGGTGCCCACACCCTGCGTGAGGAGCAAGTGGCTTGGCAGGGCTGGCTTCACACTCATGTTCACACTAAACCTCTGGCTGACCCCAAGTGCTGGGCAAACTGACAGAAGTTCCCCCAAGACAATGAGAGCAAATGACATGACCATGCTGCTCAGCTGACTTATGATGAGCTGAAGGGGAAAAAATTACTGTGAAATTCCCCAGTCTTCCCTTTACATGTATTTGCAAACTCTGAGCTTAAGCTTGCAATAGGACCTCACCTTCCAATTACAACAATAGAACATTTCTCTTATTTCTAGGAGTCTCAAAACAGTGCCTAGAAACTGTGATGTACATGTACATGAAGGAGATGGTGAGAAGAAGATGGTGAAGAAGAGAATAAAGGACAAGGTAGAATATTTTGTCAATTTAAATTTTACTGTTGGTTTTACGCCCAGATTGCTGTTCTCAAATGTGCTACACAAAAGCTGCTGCATCAGGTGCACATGGGCCAGTCTTTTAGCAGCTTAAAGGCCAAACAAGTAGTCAGTTTGGCTTACCTAATTCTGCCTTTTAGGTGGTAATATTCTCCTTCTGAGGAACTGAATGTTTACAGCATCAAACCAGCTCTGGCTGTACCTTGGGTAGGCACTACTGATTTATACACACTAGCCTCCATTTCTTTATCTTCAACATTACTTTTCTGAGGTTCAGATAATTCTAATCCTTATACAAAAAGAAGCCAATGTTGCATTGAATTTAGAATGCACTATTAAGGTGGTCAAAAATAACAGAAGAATGACTAGGAATACAAACACACCAAGCTGCTTTGGTAAGCCTATTGCTTTCCATCCGAGGAAATAATTCTATTATTGAAGAAAAAACCTATCAAGTGTTACACTCAAAAGTGACATGAATATCTGGATTGACAAGGAACACACAGGTTACCTGTCCTTTACTTTCAAAACTGGAGGAATTCTGTCACCTTTCAGCTCTTGCAGGTGGATCTTAGGTCTAGAGTAGAAGTCCATCAAAAGCAGCAGAGGTCAGTCTTTTAGATTAGACAATAAACACATCTGTCCAGAAACTGCAAATTCTGGCAAAAAACAGGCCTTCTTGAAAGTGTTTTCCAGACTATCATGTAGTCTTATGCTCTGATCTTCCACCATGAGGTTCCTTAGACTGTTTAACTGTCCTGGCAATTTGATGTGCAGTGAGGTATCAGTGACCCACGTCAAATCCTTACAGACAGTAGTAAGGCAAGATGAGGCTTAGCTTCTGGGTCCACTTTGGAGAAGAAACCTCTGGCACATCTGAGTTGGTTAAATGCTGACGTAAAAGATGGGGGGAGGGAGGCTTTCCAGGTGATAGACGAACTTGAGCCTGCACTGACTGCCAGAGAAGCCGATGTTGCTAATACACTCCTAACAACTACTGGTTAACAAATTAGCCAACAAGAGTTAAATTTTGGAAACACTGGCAGCTACTTAGACAAACAGATTAAACTTTCAACTGCTATGAATTAGTTTAGCCTCACTGACTCCTGCACATGGCGCTGCCACCCTGTTTGACTGCCATAAAGCAGTGCCTTGGCACTACTAAAAGGAAAGAGGACATCAGGAAAAGGTTCTTCACTGTGATGGTGGTTAGTCACCAGAGCAGGCTCCCCAAGAAAGTGGGACCTCAAGCAGTATCTGGATTACACTCTTAGTTATATGGTTTAGTTTAGTTAGGTAGTCCTGTAGGGAGCAGGTAGTAGGACTAGATAATTCTTATGAGTCCCTTCCAACTCAAGATATTGTATGATTCTATATCTCAAAGCACATCAGGCAATAGCAGTATTGCATTAGTCTACATTAGAAAACTAAATACTTCCCTATGAGGTAAGCCCTTCCTACACATTCAGCCTGGGGTCAAGTTGAAAAACAGGAGGGAAGAAAAACAGCTTTCTTCTTTACCTTCTCTGTTCCTAACTCCTTTGATTAACTGCTACCAGAGTCGAAGAAAAGAAGGCAGGAAGAAGAGGACTCAGACTGGTTCCATCCCCTCCTGAGTTTCAGTATCAGCCAAGCAGAAGGAGTTAAAAACTGAAAGTCAGTGAAGAGTAGATTCTTCATAATAGAGACAACCAAACGAAGGGAGATTGGTGCTCAATACTTACAGTCCAAACAGACCTTTCCTATGCAACACAGCACTACACAGAGAAGTGTATGTGATGTATAATGCCCTCAGCCTGCACGTATGGCATCTGCCTGGTCTTTGCATTACTTGCTTGCTGCAGTGGTTGCAGTCCTGATTTTGCTAGTTTGATTGCTAAAACATCAGATTGTGTGCTAAACTGGAATGAGAATCTGTAGCACTAAATTACTGAGATGAAGTCATTCATGGGCTGTTTCTTTCCCATTTAGTCACTTTGAAATAAATTCCCTGTCACAATGAAACTTCAACTGTCAGCTCTCTGGATCTAGTGACACTATCAAAAACAGTAGGTTTTTTGGCTCCTTTTCTTTCCACTCATTAACTTTTTCCTCATTTTTTTTTTACTGCTATTTCACTTACAGATGAGCTGGCTGAAGTTCAGAAAACTCTCAATGCACAGTACAAAACATCACGGGCACTCTTTTTCCCCTTGGACTATTCCATAAATGAGACTCTTTTGATGTCTGGATAGTCACACAGATATGTATATTGCATCAGCGCATTCCATAGCTGGTCCTGACCTACTACCAAGGTTTAATTCTCAAGTTATTCATTCCAGCGACTGTGATGAACTACTTGTATTAACATGAGGTTCTCATTTAAATTAAACTGAACACACAGATCTGCCTGTTAATTATTATTTTCCTTCCTTCTCACTAACCACTGTTTCAGCTTTTCTACAAAAATCCAGGTTATTGACAAATTAGGAATAAGGGGAAAGAGGGTGTATCTAAGACATTTTATTATTTGTCTAATCTAATCTGTGATGTGATGGAATACACCCGACATTGATGTTTTATGAGAAAGCAGCTTTGGGTAATCAGAGAGGAATCAGCATTTTGTCTGCTTCAAGCTCTTTCCCCTTTCTAGTCTACTCTTGTGTAGACAATGTGTGGTAAAGAATCCCCTCTGCCTCTTTTGACTGGATTACTGACCATGCTGCATTCCAATCAGGAGCAGAAGAATGTGTTCTTTGTACCAAATCATTGGAGAAAAAAAAAAAGTGTTACAAAATCTGAGGGGGAAATAAAGAACTGCCTTATTTACTTCTAGGACATGGGTTATTATTTAAGTTTCAACTGTCTGGAAACATAGCATCTGTAACAACTCAATAGATACTAAAATCCCTCCTTCACAAAGGACTCAATAGTATTTTTTACCGGTATTGCTATGAATTTCTGCACCAAAAATAAGTTCCTATTTGAAAAAACATATGAACTAGACCATGTTCACTGACCCTGTCCAGCAGCTTTTCTAAACGTTCTGTTTCACATTTAACTGAAGGCAATGCTGCAATTAGGCTGATCAGCTCAGCTGGGACAGCCTTGAGTGGAGCCAATGGAAAACAGCTCAGTCTGCCAATTAGGCATTTTCAACAAAACAAAAACTGAGAAATGCTTTTGCTTTGGGATGTTTGTATTTATGATTTGGACACAATACATATGATAAATCAAAATTTGTATTGCCATTATGGAAGCATGGACTAAATACTTCTTGAAGGTCATTGAAGCACACAGGATGGATAGACACGTTCTGCTATCATCACAGAAAGATGATAAAGGCACTGCGATTTAGACAATTTCAGTTTGCTTCACAGCTCTCCCACAATTTCTCAGTGCAACCTACCTAAGGCATTTATTTTCATTTTGCTGCAGCTACCCATCTGTCTAATGAGGATAATAATATTTTGCATTTGTCTTATCTAATTAGATGGCAAACTCTACTGGCCAGGTACCTCTGCTTACCAGGAGTTTTACACAGAACGAGCATCCTCATGAGCTGCCTGCAGGAGATACTGTAATACAGATAATAAATTACGTAATCCATCATGATTTAGTGTCTAGAGCTAAGACTTTTAACCTGGACTATCCATGGAATAACGAATGACCTTTCTAAATGCAAGCATACAAATATAGATCTCTGCTAAACATGTACAAAAGGCAGAGAATTCAGGCAATTTAGCTCCTCAAACATAGATCTTAAGCAATTAACTTAAAAGACAATGTTTACACAGATACTAAAGGATCAGCTAGGTCAACGTTTGAGCATGAAAGTACTTAATCAGGCATAACTTTCTTTAGCATTGAGAAATGGCCCGTTCGTGTGTGCATGCCAGCACCTGCCTGAAGTCAGTACTATGATCAAGTCACCAAAGCTGCTGTGCTGGAGTGGTACAGCAAAGGGTAAAGAGCACACAAGCTGAACACCTTGTGAAAACTCCCAGAGATGATGGATATGGCTAAAAGCTCTGATGAACATTAGAACTATATCCCACCTGCAAAGGAAAAATGAACAAAGACAGATTCCTAACTCTGTGTCAAGACAGCCTATAGAGATTTGTAGTACAGCAAGCTGACCCAGCAATGCAGGACCAAATACCTATGAAAAAAAATAAATGGAAGTCCATAAACTAACTAACATAAACTACCTCAAGTGAGACTCTTAGCTTACTACCTCTGTCACAAGTTGAGGACAGCGACCCAACCCATCAGAGCAAAGCTGTCATTTTCTAATTACAGCTGAGCTTGTATCAGGGGGACCTCTGTCATACAGTCTTGAGCAACAAGACTAGCAGAAACGTCAAACAAAATCTTTCTGAAGCAAGAAAGGACTGTCCACCTGCTTCATTCACCAATTTGCATCTACATTCAGATGTAAGACTATATATACCAGGTTGTATACTTATCTCAAGAATGTCTGTTGCTTTGATTTCCCTAGGGAAATCTAATAATGGAAAAGCTTATCTTCTTCCACATTATTGCAGGAGCAAATAAGAATCAGTGCAAATACCATTCTTTGTTCATGGAGATCTTACAATGACAGCTACAAAACTCACCCCATCTATGCATTTGTGCAGAACTCGTAGGACAGTTGAGGTTTCCTCTTATTTTTCCTTTACATTCTATTTTACATGATCATATTACTGTATTGCTCTGAATGTAGAGAAATAGGAATGGGCCTCTTTCTTAAAAGATTAATGAAGCACTCTCCTGACTATACATTGTGACTGAGCAAGCAGTATCTGCCAGCTCTTTAGCTCATGGACACTATGTAAGTCCTTTCAAGTCATTACAACTCCAAAGCTCTAGACTACCTAAACTGTCTATTCAGAATGTTAACGTGGATCATTCCTGACTATTGCACACAACTGCAAACATCTCATTTACAAATTAAACTTTACATCTCCTTTTGACTGCCTTTATCTATCTGTCCTCTGAGACTTAAAATACTTGGCCTGCCCTCCTTTCTTTCAAAAGTAATTGGCTAATGCCAGAGGTAAGCAATTACTAACATTCACACCCAACATCACAGCAGCCTAATACCAAAGAGCTTACAGGTGTGCTGACAACCCAATACAAATGTCATACATGGAAAACACAAAGAGACAGGATCAGAGTCTCATCTGCTCTGCAAACAAGAGTATGAAATGTAAATAGACTGAAATGTCTCTTTGATACTGCTCATTTTTCATTCACTCAAGCAAACTCCTTAGGAAATCTTATGCCTCATCCCATTATCAAAGAGTAGCACTATTCCTAAAGCAAGACCACACACAAACATCCTGTGTCTAATACCACATAAACTTTAGCTCCTCCAATGCAGGCAGGTTGAGCTAATAGTTATTCCTGCCCTGTTTCCTCTCAGTTCATTTTAGGATCCCAGTAGTGCTCCATGCCTCCTGCAATAATTCCAATGTCCTCCTCTAAACCACCCACCCCAATAACAGCAGCACATCCTCTCGACTATTAACTGCCGTATCCTTTCCTCTTTCTTCTGATTTCAGGAAGCAGAAGAAGACGTGCCCCTGTTATATGGGAAATTTATCCTTCCAGTTCTTACAGGTCAGACTGCCAACAATCTCTAATCTCTACCAATCTCTAATCTCTGCCAACAATCTCTAATCTCTGCCATTAGGATGAGATGCATTATGGGAGATATGAACAAGTGGAGATCTGACTTGTTCTTGGTTAAATCACACGTTACCCATGCAGTTTGCATGCTTAAAATGCCATTAAGTGTCTTCAAGTAGATCTTAAGGATGTGATTTCAGACTGGGCAGCCACAGGAATACAGTATGGGCAGAGCATATGGAGAATGATTCACATCATCTTTATTACTGTTCATGGTCATCTTTGACATCCCAGGCTTTCTGTTACACTGTATTGAGCAGAGGAATGGGAGACATCAATAAAAACTGCTACTGCCTCGGAGATACACAAGGACATTCTATTCAGCAGAGCAATGTCTGATCTCATGTATGCAGGTTATAACATGAGTATCTGCCACCCCACCATGGTAACATCCCTAGGTACTCCTCCAGCTTGGTTTATTCCACTTTCTTTTCTTTTTGTCCAGCAGAAACCTGCTTCAACTGCCTGCACACCTTGTCTACCTCCTGTCCCTCCCTGTTCCCTAAGTTTGTTTAGTGCTTGTTTCTTTATTGGTCTAGAATCTCATGAAGTTCAACAAGGCCAAGAACAAGACTGTGCACCTGAGTCGAGGGACCACTAAGCACAAAGACAGGCTGGACAGAGACTGGATCAAGACTAGCCTTGGGGAGAAAGGCTTGGGGATGTTTGTAGATGAAATGCTCCACGTGACTCAGCAATTCACACTTGCAGCCCAGAAAGCCAATCACACCCTGGGCTGCAACAAAAAAGAGCAACCAGCAGATGGAGGGAGGTGATTGTCTCTCTCTACCCCACTCTAAGACCCTAACTGCAGTATTACACTCATTACTGCAGTATTAAGTCTGGAGTCTGCAGCAAAGGAAAGACATAGATCTGTTGAACTGGGTCCATAGGAGGTCCACTAAGTTGATCATAAGGCTGGAGCACCTTTCGTATGAAGACAGGCTAAGAGAATTGGGGTTGCTCATCCTGGAGATGAGAAGGCTTTAAGGGAGACCATATAGCACCTTTCAGTACCCACAGGAGGCCTACAAGAAAGCTGGAGAGGGACTTTTCACATGGACTGACCTGTAGTAACAGGACAAAGGGGAATGACTAAGCTGAAAGAGGGCAGGTTTAAATTTGACATTAGGGAGGAATTATTTACTGTGAGGATGGTGAGACACTGGTTGCCCAGAAGGTTGTGGACTCCCCATCCCTGGAAGTGTTGAGGACCAGGCTGGATGGGACTCTGAGTATCCAGGTTGAGTGGAAGGTGTCCCTGTCCATGGCATGGAGGATGGAACTAGCTGATCTTTAAGGTTCCTTCCAAGCCAAACTATTCTATGATTCTAGAGTTGGGGCCTGACAAATACTGAGAAGTGAGGGTGAACAATCCAAATACACTATCCAGTGAATAGTGCAACAGAAGACACTACCCATACAACCAAATAGCCTCTATCATCCCATCTTACGCACCTGTACAAACAGACTTCAGTTTCTCTGTTTATGTACTATCAAAGCCCCTGTTTCCAAATGAAAGAAGTTAAGAAAAGTTAGCTACAGCAAATACTGCACAAGAAGATATGGCAGTGACATCACACATGAGCAAGACATGTAGTAACATGTAGTAACACCTTCTGCAAACATAAATTACAGGAATTCAGTTCCAAAACCAATCTTAGCTACAAGCAGGACCAAAGCGATGTTAAGTGATGGCCAGGGAGATGTAGAAAGGAGTGCAAGGAGTTGATCCTGCACTGATTGTTAAACACTGTCTGTGTTTAACACAAGGCTGCCAATACTTGGGAGCTTTCCCTTTACAACTTAGATGAAAAATCCTATTGCGTCCCAGTTGCAACAAAACCTAACCCTAACTCTAACCCAATCCTCTTAAAAAGCAGTCAAGAGGGGGAATTTTCAGGGATAGATAGATAAAAAACAGAGATAGATTTGGAAGAGATTCTTTACATTTTGTCAGAACATAGTGTTGTGAACACCTGTGGAACAAAAAAACAGATGAAGAGATGTAGCGACCACACACCATAAGAACAGCCTTGGTTTGATATTCAGCCATTTCTTTCATTCAAGCATTTACTTTGCTGTCTACATTACTTAGAAAAATGGGGGCTGGCCAAAATGAAATACAGTAGCCCTGAACTTGAAAATACTATTTCAAACACTAGTCAAATAGAACCAGTAATGTGGGGAAAGGAAGACTAAGGACAAGCCTAAATGGTAAGACTTTGCTTCCAAAAACAAGAGTTCTTACAACCATTCATTTCCCTTCCAAATAGACAGGCACACAAAGGAACTCAGAAAAGCTCAAAATCTTACTGGTATTTACTGACAGTAAGGAAGTACTAATGCACATTGAGGAAAGTTACTTTAGACTAAACAAAAAGTGAATTCAATGTAGACTAATCAAACTGTATTTCAACTCTCTATAGTTTGGCTTACTTGGCATTAAAGTAGCTGTAATCAGCTCCAATGTAACTCAATTTTGAAGAAAAATTGAGTAAAATAGAGGCTACACTAAGTATCTGCAGCACAGAAGGGTAAGGACAGGCAGACAGAGTGAACTGCGGGTACCAAATCAAATCAAGCTTCCCAATTCTCCCATGCAAAAAGTTCCTAAATGAATTTTGATTCCTTTGCATTACTTAACTTGATCCATCAAGTACAGTCCTTTATGTCATGCCCTGAAGGGCATTAGATTCTGAGCATTGTGCAGCATATGTCAGGAAGAGCAGTAAGTACAAACATTTCCATCTTCCTGTAAGGGTGCTCATGTAGGGTTGGCTGAATACATTCACTCTGGATACAGCAATGATAGCTAATCAAAAGAGTCTTTGCCCTTGCCTAAAGGAGATGTGAGGGCCAAAGAACCATATGAGATAAAAGGCTGAAACTCTTCCAGTACCAAAGACTGATTGCCAGATTCTGACCCACAAGAAGGGACTGCTCACTGCTGGTCACACCTGAGCCAGGCCTTCCAAAAAGCACAAAGCAGGTGATTAATTTTGCACACATAAGCTGTGCTTTCAGACTCAGCACCATGAAGGCTCCTGCTGCATTGGCAGTGAAGCTGTAATTCATTACAGGTGGCTGGCCAGACACTTCCTTCACAAAGTGGGTGTTTACAAGACTGTTGAAAATTTCAAGGACTTTCAGCTTCAGATTCTGATTTCAGCCTTCTCAGTTTCAATTTCCACTCACGTAACTACCTTAATTTCAATTTATATAATTCATTTTAGTTTCAAACCACATACCTGCCACATAAATAGCCTAGACTGACTAGTTCTGACTGGTTAAAAATCAGCAGAAACAACTAAGGCAGGGGTCTGGAAAGAATCCTCTGTTGAAGGCTTGGGGAGTTGTGTGCCTCCATTCATTCTATAGTTTCCAGGGGAACAAAATGAGTATGTGAAACACAGTAAGGAAGAGCCTTTTACAAAGGCATGACCAGATCACCAAACTGAATGCCAGCATGACTTAACTCTGAGGGTTTCTGAACATCATGGTCAAACCCTAGACTGGAGCAGCAAGATCACCTCACTTCCTGGTCCTCAGCTGAACAGGATGCGAAATATACTATAACACCAACTACAGCACATATCCACTACTCCTAAAACTCAGCTTTGAGTGATATCAAATTGCATTTTGATAAAATACTCCAGAGATGTGGCTCAAGCCTCTGTGAAATCATGGGCAGCTGGCCCCTTAATAATCTTTGATTTCACAGCAGTCTCCTTGTGGTGGTATCTTTGCTCCCTGACATCTCAGTCTTTTGAGAGTTAACGACTGGCAAAACCAGCATTGTCAAATCTGAAAGTTGCCTTTTTCAATTTAAACCAAAATCAACCTCTTCACAGTGTTTCCTGCCTACACTGATCTTTCTGCCCAGGACTTCAGATCATCAGCCCCACCAGGGCAAACACTTGGAGTAGATCACTACCGAAACTGAGTAACAAATAATTCAGGGATAAACTGCAAAAGATGTCCTCACAAAATTCTTCCTCTTCTCTGAGGAGTTCAAGGAATCCTACACCACCACTAACAATTCCCTTCTTGTAGGTCTCATCCTCCATGCTAAGATTAAAAGTGGGGTCAGGAATGAGCTAGCAGCTCCTTAAAGTGATCAAAGCCTGATTCAGATATGACTCATATCTGTATCAAGTGAGCAACTTGTCAGACTCATGTCTGTATCAAGTGAGCAACTTGTGTTGAAATCCCAGTCCCTGTAGCATGCATTGGAACAGCACCAGCACCGTAAGACAGCAAATGCCACAGCAATGCAGCAGTTTAATACTCACACTCAGCAGGAGGCACTTGTTTTCTTTGATGGCACCTATGCAGCCCACGAAGCCAATGATCATGACAAATGTCCCTGTGACGATCAGTAGGTTGGCAGCTGACAGGGATGGGAAAGAAGAGGAGAGGGTGGCAAAGTTCCCTTGGGTAACAGCCAGCCAGATGCCTACACCAAGGATTCCACAGCCTCCCAACTGAGAAAACAAAGAGAAACAGAGAAACTCAGTTATTGCATCCAAACAACCCCAGATATTAATCCATGTCAATCTGGCAGTGGTAGAACGGCTCTGCTGGGGTAAACCAGCAGTCAACCTCTCCCTCTATGGCACTTTCAGTAGGGAAAACACAGGAGAAAGAAAAAAGTTATGGAGGAGAACTCATCAGTAAGATGTAACACTCAAGAAAAAGACAGATTTCCTAAATCCAAGACACAACTTGAGATTTCAGGTCTCCTTCTCTCCAGTGAAAAAGCAGACACTGAGTAAAGGAGAAATTCCCCTGGGTTCAGTTCTCAAAGGGATGGAAAAAATCCAGGTCCTATTTAGGTACTTTAGACAGCTGCCCAGAATGGCTGAAGCACTTTTGATCCCCCATTCTTCCCATCCCAAAACACTGTCTCTCACCTCTGACACGTGCCCTGAACAAACCTTGCAAGAGCATTTGCCTGGCAGGACACCTCATTACTTCAGCTTAGTTAGTTCCTTTCTAAGGTCTACTTGGAAGCAAGAGAGCATTTACAGTGTAGAGGCAGCAGAGGAGGAGGAAGAATCCTCCCATAATACCAAAACTCCCCATAGAGATGTTTACTCCAAATGTGACACTTGATTGGCAATTCAGTCCTCAGAGAAGGACTTGGCTGGTTTAGAAAAAGTTTGAGGAGGAGCAGTAGTACAGGCTTCCTAGGCAAATGAACAAGGAAAAGGGAGGATGCCAGTGCAGGCAGCAGCCACCACAAAAACATAAAATTTACAATTGCTATACATACAAGGAACTCTCAAAAAATTAAAACGTTTAGAACTGTTCTGCTTGTAACTGTGAGAAAACCTGCAGAATTGCAACAATCTGAGTAAAGCTGAGCAATTTAATAGAATTAAACCGAAAGGGGTTTTGCATTATTATATAGTCACAAAGCATCTCATCACTTAGGTTTCTTTCCTTCCTTCTCTTTAAACTAACCAATTTTTATTGAGTTTGATAATTGCACTTTATTACCCAAATCAATTAAAGGCTAGGAAAGAAATTGTGTTCCTAAGAGTATTAAGCCAGACACAGGAGCCTATCTCTTAAATACCTGCGTAAAATGGATGAACATAAGGTATCTTGTGAACCAGGAAAGGAAAAAGATAGAGCTAATCCTGGGGCAGAGCTAAACCTCAGATATGAAACACAGAAAAGAAACACAAAAGCCAAAGCAATTTCTTACAGTAATTACTAAGGTTGCCTCTGAACGCCACTGAATTACCCCCCAATAAAGGACAATAAAGGCAACTATGTTTTAAGGCAGGACTCCTCTCCCCAGCTGCAAACCAGTCTATTTTGTTCAGAACTAAGGAACCAAACTCTACCTAATGCAATGTACCTCATCAACCTGCATGTCTCCACAGAGAGAAGCAAAACTCCAAAACACAGGGACTCAAATCACCACATTCAGTGGCCTTTTCCTTTTACAGGCATTCCATACCACCATATTCACCCTTTCACAAGTACCCTCTACAAGAACCGTGGAGGGACGGTCCATGCCTGGATCATACACACTGAAAATACTTTCCCTCTATGTCCACTTACAGACTGTGACCTTTAATATGGTCCAAAATGATGAAAGAATAACCAAGGGAGAGGAGGGGGAAGAATATTAAAGAAGATAACCCACAGAAAATCATTCAGGATAACTGAGGGGTTATAAACAAAAGCTATCACCATGGCCCAAGATAAAAAAATGGAAACAAATTAGGAATAAATTCCCTAAATTAGGAATAAAACCCTGAATGTCTACTGGACTACAGAACAGCATCAGAGGAGAGGTGGCAGACATCCAAGCTAAAACCAAACTGGTCAGACTGATGAAATACAGCAAGGAATAGCATCAAATAAGCCAAGGAAGAGGGTGGAAAGCACAACTATGCTTCTGCCTCTTCACCCTGCTGGGTGTTCTGCATCAGCCTCAGAGCTGCAGGCACAGCGAGGCACACAGACCAATTAAGCCTAACGAAGGTGGATGTCCAGCAGCAGCAGAGGCATGACCTTGCGATGTGTTTAGCTATTATCTCTAGTTCTTTGTTCTGAAGTAATTCAACAGCACCAATAAGAGGCAGCTTATTTCATTACCTTTCATGTCCCTTGTGATGCTACATTGCTCTGAGCGATACCAACACCTTCAACTCTCATTGGTGCTATGGGAGGTGGGTCTCACCGAGGACACTGAAAAGGCAAGACCTGCCTGCCTGCTCCTCCATCATCCATCTTTATGATGTCCAATCCATAATGCTTGAGACATCATTGCCTGGACATTTGATTCCAACCTCTTTTGGCTCCAAAGTCACTCTTGTTTGCAGAAACTGGAAGTTTAGCAGTGGCACAAAACATCACACAAGCAGGACACAATTCATGCAAACTGTGGCTGTACCCATTTAGAACAGGGATGAGTATTTCAGATCAATGGGTCAACAGGAGTATCTCACTACACTGCCCTTGATTCAGAGATACTCTCCACCTTCCTATTTTTGAAGAGATAATATACAGCTCCTCTTTAGGTTGATTAATCAAACTCTGATATGCACAAAGGCATCCTTTGAACACTGAAGCATCTGGCTCAAGCCGGATTTCCCAATGTCAGCGCACACACCACTGAAGACTGCTTCACCCTAGTTCAGCCCTGTTACTTTACTACATCAAAACATCCCTTCATGATCCTCAAATAAATTTGCCAAGTTGTCACACCAGGCCCTGGGAAACAGAGGTTGCCCTTAACTTGAGTCTAAACTGCTCTTTAAATCCGCTTTCCTCTGTGGAGTGAGGCACATCCACAAGTCTCTGTTCAATGGCCATTTTAACACTCATGGTAGTTTTGGCTTTAGCTTCAATTAAGCCTAGATTAGGCCTCAGTTTTAGTAGGCTCAGATAGTGTTACGTAGATTAGAAGGGACAAGCGTCACCTGACTTTAACAACCAAAGAGATATTTCATACCATCTGACACCAAAATAGGTATAAAAGGGAGTGAGGGAGGTGCCTTTGTCTCTTTTACCTTCATGGCTACTTGACAGGGAAGGCCATGTGTGTTGTTCTGGGCAGTCAGACCTCACTGCCACTCATCGTTGCTTTGCTGGGGTGTTTCTGTGGGTCTGGGTGGTGGAGTCTGTATTATTGGGTGGGTGACTCAGTGTGGAGTTATCGTTGTTTCTTTTTACCTTTGTATATGTGTGTTTTATTATAGTTTGCTTTTAATTTTCCCTTTTTCGTGTAAATATATATCCCAGTTTTTGTTTCAAGTTTAAGTTTCCAGGCTTTTTCCTCCCTTTTCTTGGCAGGGGCGGGGGGGAGCTTTGTTGCTTTGGTTTATGCTTGGCATTTTGCCAAGGTTTCAAACCAAAACACACTCAAGCACTTGGTTATGGGAATGCTTCAGGGAATCGAGACCCACCAGCACAGCCACAGGAGCCTTTCCAAGAATAATCAAGTGTTTCCAAAATGCTTGCTCCCTGTATGCTCCCCCCATTCTGAACTGAACAGCAGCGTCATTCCCAGTCTAAAATCCAGGGATTAGAGGGATCACATTTATTTATTCTGGATCATAGCCAAGAGAAAAGTGTTGTAGTTGGTTCAATGTTGCTTGTCTGGTTTAACTTCTTCCTCTTGGTATTTGAGGCATTGTTAAGTTATGGAATATTTGACATAGTTATTTATGATGTTCCCTTTCCTCCACTTTTTCTTTACGGAAAAAGGCCTAAAAGACCCCCCAGTTCTGTAAAATATCTAATTCTGGCTTGCAAAGTGCTGCCTGCCTGGCAAAATTGCTTAACCTTTGTTACTAAAGAAACATAGAATGAAGGGCTAAAGTTGTCATGTTCTTGCTCACTGTATTTTAGGCCCAAGCAATTACTAGAGACCAATGCACTATGTATTAGAAATCATGAATTAAAGTAAACTGGACACATCAATAGAATGAAATGGTAGGAAGCCAAGATTTTTTACATGATTTTGGCAAGGACACTTATGAAAGAAAGTTGAGAAAGTCAAACTGAGGAAGAGTTTGGACTGAGGTCAAAAATGAGGGGGAGCACCTCTCACTGATGCTAAGAGAAACACCCCAAGAATTGATGCCAAGAGAAGAATCTAGAAAGCTCTGCCTTTCACCATGCCTATGTACTGCCCAAGCATGACTATTTTAATCACACATTGTAATAAATTAATATGCACTGTAACCAAGTACTGTGTTTGTATAAATATACCTGTTTTGGCATTAGTGCTTGGAAGTGAGTTTTGTGCAGTGTGAACTCTCTCACTTCCCTGTGCAGAAATAAATACCTTTGCTGCTAAAAGAATAAAAAAGTCTCTTAGCAGTCCCTTGCACTCCAAGGCTTCTTTGGCTTCACTCCTTACCCCATCCCCAAACCCCAGCCCTTTCTTTTGTATGAATAGTCAGAACCAGAGTGAGGAGTTGGTAAGTTTGAACAGTTTTCAGGGCTTGCTGAGATGTGAAATTAAACAAAACCAAAACTATTAACAGGGCTATTCTTGGCAATTTGGGTGTTTCCATGCAAACAGTGATGCTGTCATGGTTAAAAGAGAAAACATTTAAACAAAAACATTAGTGACAAGTCTACAGTTTAACCTTGATCTATTGGCAGCCAAGTGAGAGCCTGTATTAACTCCATTTAGTGAGTGCAGAGTTGACTTTAAAAAAAATCCCCTTCAAAGATGTCAGGCTGACAACAGCATTTTTTTTAATTCCCTTGTGAATTATTTGCCTAATTATGGTAATCACTCTCTTGCAAGCAGGGCAGCTCATAGCAAATCCTGAAACAAAATGCAGCTTCCTCTAACACTTTTTTCCCTCAATAAATGCTGCATATCTTTTTGCAAAATCTTTAATTCTAAAGTCTAAACAGTGGGACACCAGAAGGAATAATGTCATAGCCCTGAGACTCAGGAAATTTGAGTCAAGGACAGATGTCAGCGTAAATCTCAAACAGGCTATTTAGTATGTGTGTGCCTGAGCTGCAAAGCTGTGAGTAAACAGACAGGAGTAGTGAGTTCTTTGCAAGGCCTGGACTTTGCAATTGGCTGTGGAAGGAGCAGATTATTCTGCTCCAGACAAATTGCTTGTGGGCATTTATGCAGCAGAGCCAAGCAGTAAAGCAGGTGGCTTCCTCTAAAAGCACGGACTGAGCCTGCCTTCTCTTCCCCTAGAGATACACAAACACGTGCACTTGCTCTCTTGGCAAAAACGCTGCCTATGGAATTAGATCCTCCAAACTGTTCTAATGGGCTAGAAAATAAATTATTCAGGCTTCAGTGCATACATTTAGAATTGATCTTGCAGTATGATAATCAAAGTAATCCCAAACAGCCCTGGATATATGCATGTTGGAGTAGAAAATGATTCTAAAGTTACAGCTACACACTTAAAATACCGCAGGAGAAACTGCCTCATTGTTCATGATAATGGTGATGGTGCCTTTAAGTGGGGTTTTTATTGGTTTTATTACATGGAAAACGCATCTAATTGAGGCTTTTTATATTGTATCTGATTAGGATCTACTCATCATACTTCCTCTTTTAGCTAAAAAGAATTCCTTGTGTATTAAGAAATATGCTGATAACAGAATCCAAGTGGATTCCGCAAAACCAGTTGTTTTGCAGTTTAACTCCCTTGCAGGATTTTTCTCCCCTAGTCTCTAGATATTTAAATGAAAAGGGCTTTCTCAATCCCACTTGCAGGAATATGCTTCGCATCCTAAGTATAAAGTATACAGTGGAAAAATCAACACCTAAGTATCAATAGCAGCAATGTGAATGGATCCATCCAGAAAATGGTCTTGTAAAATTAGGCATACTTAAATTACTGCTCCTTTCAGCTAGACACACAGAGAAGTGGAAATGTAATACATATATATTGACAGGACCAAATGAATCAGGAATCTTACACAGAAAAAGCAGAAGCACGTGTCCAAATGCAGGGGCTGCAGCGCTCTACGTAAACATGTGCAAATGACCTATTCATGCAGCTGTTGCTTATATAGGAGGGGCCACTTCTGGAAAACAATTTCAAACATGCTAGCAACTTCTGGAAAACAACTTCAAGCAGGTAGTTCATAGCCATCATACTACTGAAGATCTCACAGATGCCCATCTGCACCACACCACCACCACCCACTGCCAGGAGGCAGGGTAACTGAATTTGCAAGTGATGTCCCACCACATGGATCAACACTTTGGATGAGCTCATGTGACATAAAATAGTAGTATCACCTCAGAGCAGCACAAGCTGCATTTCTTTCACTAGTCAGAGGTCTGAAATTTAACAAATGTGAGATGATAGACAGCCATTTAACAGAGAATGGTATAAAATTTGATCCTTTGTGCCTCTGATTTTAGACAGTTAAATGGAATAGTGAATGGGAAACAAAGCACATTTCTACCCTTAAGAGCATCAAGGCTAAAACTAAAGGATATGTGCAAACCTCATCCAAAATGCCCATGATCTGAGCTGGACCCTTTTAGTAAGAATTTAAAAAGAACTAGGAAAGAAATTCTTGGAAAAAAGATCAGTTAGTATGGACCACAATCCTAGGAGTGAAGACACTGGAACAGTAGCAGTCCATAAACACCAACATGGGATGGGAAAGGTGACTAAAGGATCATTACTCATTTTTCCTAAGATTAAAAAATATAGAAGTTATTTAGTCTCCAGGTTGAAAACCCATAAAGCAAGTACTTTTTCACAAAACATTTAGTTAAATTCTGGAATTCATTGCCATAGAGTTTTGTGGATGTCAAAATATAGGCAGGTTCAAAACAGGATTACACTAATCAAATGAGGACAAGGTATCCTAGCATTTCTTAAAAATGGTATTTTACTTCCAGCTTTTGCAGGGGAAGACCTTAAATCATTAACTGGAGCAGCTGGTAAAAATGTCCTGGCTTGTCCCTCATCTTTTCTTATATTCTCTCTAAGCATCCCTGAGTAACCATGATCAAAAATAGGGTACTCCCCTAGATGAAACCTTTTTAACATCATGGGAACTTGTATTTTCTCCTTACTTCACACTCCTCCTCTCCCTAGTTTGAATGGTCACTTAAAGTTACAATTTGATTTTTTTTTACTTGCTTGCTTGAATTGGCATCAGCCTATTTTCAGAGACAGGGCTTTACATACAGACCACAATCAGAGTGAAATCCCTCTTTCTCCTTATCCACATATCATCTTGGTTTTGTATCAACAAATACTCAACTTATTTCAACTCCAAAGATAAAAATCATTTCAGTCATCAAATTTACCAAATTTAAAGACAAATTCAAAATCTCTACCTCCCTGAGATACAATGGACCTATGAATGCTGTATTTCTTTTCCCATCAGCATGCAAATCCAACTGAGTCCCTTCTCTCTCTAACTTAGGAAATCTGGAGTAAGACCTGCTAGCCTCTACACATCCAGTCCACTAGATCTTTTGCAGTATAGTGGCAGGGAAATCCTAGAATTTATTCCCAGGCATAACAGGCTCTTGTATTAGCACAATCAATAAGTAAACTGAAAACAGCACAGTGCTTATGCCCACTTTTTCAGTATGGCTTATGGAGTTTGGGCAGCTTCAGCAAATTCTCAGCTGTCATCACTTCAGAGTACTTTTAGCTGTGTCATAACCTGCATTAAAAAAAAATGCATGAGAACAGGGCTTACAGATCCTCCAGATCACTGTAAAATGTCTCCCTGATCTCCCACCTGAGGGAGCAAGCAGCCTTTTAAAGCTTGGCTGATTGCAAGTATGTTCTTTCCACCTCATGCTCCACTCACCTTTAGCACCTGGACTGTCAGGCTGGCTGAGCCAGCATAGCCCTCTGAAGAAGTTTTTTCAGAGGCGTAAATAATGGCTCCAATGCACCAAGCCTTGAGATAGACCTCAAAAGTCTGTTGAGACTTGGGATTTCAACAGTTCATCACTTCATGAGGTTTGCACAGGAGAGAGGAGGGTAGGGAAGAATAGAAAAAGAAGAGGCGCAAAACATTTCAAATGCCAATCTCTTCAGCTCTGCACATAAGCAGTAAAAATTTAGAAGTTCTATGAAACTAGTTGTTTGGCCCCAAAATTCCATATTCTTTTCATTTTGCTTAAAAATTAGATTTTATTACAAAAAACTCATCTTGTAATATGGACCATTATGTACATGAGGAGCAGACAAATGCCTCCAAGAGCTGGAGGTCTGCACTCCAGCTGGTGTCAACCAGAATGACTGATGGGTCACCACCCTGACCAACAACAGCCAAGGATCCAGCCTGGATGTCATACTAGACGTTTTCTCCTGAAATAACACCCTGCCTGCCTCTCCTTTACAAGCCAGTGTCTTGTCAGCAGTGTGACACAGTGAGCAGCATTCAGCATAATTTCAAAGTAGATGTGATGTACCATCTTACATGAGCCTGAACTTGAGAGCCTGAATGACAGGCGAACAACTACTACATGAACACTGAGTGCTAAAGTCCTAACCTGTGTCCTGGCTGCCATCATGACATCCTGGGGTTCAAACACTCACAGCCCTCTGAGTCCACTGTAGTCTTGTCACAGGTTAGAAGAAACACACATCAGTAGTTCATGTTGTTGCTTTCCTTCCTGTTAGACCGTTCTCTTCTATAAACAGGGTTTGTTTTATGACATTTCACCCAGTGTATGAGCCTGAAAAATACCACCTGATTTTCTTAAGCCTAGAAAGAGCTCCAAAGTCCCATTTGTAGACTATGTGGGCAAAAAAACATCACAAGAAAGGCATTTATTTTTATAGTGTCAATAACGCAAACATGAAATGCTGCATTTTCATTTATCCTGGTGAGGATTGAGCCTTAGGAACTTAAGCCATAGGAAATTCATTATTCTTTCCCAGTTGAGTTCCACCACTAAATTACAGTCTCATACAACTAAAGTAAATCTGGGGACAATTGAAGACGTCAAAAGACAGAATATCATGCTGACACCCTGCTAATGGAAAAGTGAATAAAGAGTCATTCAGTTAATCCCTGCTGTTTTATGAGTAGCATTCTCCTACACGTTTGCTCCTCCAAATCACAGTTATCTATCAACTACAGTTACAGAAGAACAGAACTACAACATTTATGAGTTAATACACACAGTCTAAAAAGCAATGGCTTCCTTTCACGGGCTCAGAATTCACTGAAACACTTTAATGTGTGCTCAGTCGCATCCTTATTCAGCAAAGCAATAAAAGCATGTGCTTAATTGCCATTGGCTTTAATTAGTCACGTCTGTAGTACATTTAATTGCCCCATGCTGCAAAGCTCTATCATTGAGGATGCAAAAACTTGCAGAAATAGAAAGGTGAGAATGACCTATTAAGGCAGCATTGCTGACAAAAGATTAAACACAATCAAAGAATATTAAAAAATGGTGATTATCAGTGTCACAAGCATCTAATTTGGCAACCTGACTAAACTCTAATTCAAATAGAAGATTATGAGTAAAGCAGTCAGTTAATGACAACACACTCAGAGTAAATGCATGAGTTAGAAAAGGCAAAGGGATGAATTCACTACACCTACTCTTCAGATTCTAGCTTTAGCTGCTGCCAAACTGAAAGTGTAAATGCTTTTTCACCTGCTCCTCAAAAACAATTTCTAAATCCACCTGGGATTACTGTAATGAAATGGATACAGTTGTAATGAGGAACACATGCATGAGGTCTGGAATCAGAATCCATCAAATGAAGTTACATCTTTTAACAGAGAAACAGAGATGGAAAACTGAGTGTGGTCAGGAGTCCTTGTTCTGTCTCGTCCCTATAGCAATAAATAACTTTTAAAATTACTTTGTAGCATAAAATGGGAAAATACCAGATCAGGAGCTCTAGATGCAACTTTTCACCCATTGCCACAAACATAGCACTAAATACTGAAAGCAATAAAAGCAAACAAAATTATAAAGTTTGGTCTTTTATACAACACAAACACCATGATTTCTGTAAAGGAGTTTGCTGATGGAGAATTTTACCTGAACCTTTTGCTGAAATGCTGACAGGAACTGAGGCTACATAATGACTCCAGAGGCTACATCTCAGTTCACTGGTTTACCACAGATTTCTTTCATTAGATAAAGTCCAGATTGTTTGGTGCCTTTAGTCCTTTTCTCTCCCCAAGAGGCATTGGATGACTTAAGAGTAAACAGTAGTGAAATATTAAGATGATATGAGTAATACAAAAACGAAAGATAAACAGGTTTCTCATGGAACACAAGGATGGTCAGTCTATTTCATATTACTCAAAAAGTTTTAAAAATGTGTTGCAAATAAAATGAAAATCAACTTTATATTGCATATCTAATCCATACAGAGCTAGGTAGACAACACAAGGCTGGTTGCTATAGAAACATCCACAGCAAACACAGATATTGTAGTTGAAATGCAAAATTAGTCATGTATCTAGAAAAGAAAATTGCTGATACTGTCAAAAACTCTCAATAGCTAAAGCTGATATCCTCTCTCACAAAAGCTTTCAAAAAGTAAGAGTCTTGACCGTATAAACCAATCTTTGTTCAGAATATTTAATCAAATAATCTCCTGCTGTGCACAGTGGCAGAAGCTGAACTTAGCTCTGGAAGTTGAGTCAGATCACAAAAAGAGTCTCTGGTTTCTGTTCTGCAGTTGAGGGAAGGTGGCCTTTGCTAACATGCTTGGCTTTTTACATCTTGAGGCTGATTTTAAGAGCATCTTTTCTCAGGTCCCAAACTGTGCTCATGTGTTCTACTGCTGTTATGCTTAACTTTCCTAACGAAAACCTTTTGCAAAAGGAATTGCTCTTATTTGCAAACATACAGTTCACATGATAGAACATCTTCTCCAATTTCTCCAGTAGCAATGCAGCTATGCCACATTCTCTGCTTTCTGAAGCTTATTCAGTAGCCAGCAACAGTGTCAACAAGAATATAAATAGGCTCACTATCTAACACTGCCCTCAAACGTACCAGTTGACAGCAAGGGGCTGGAGGTGAGGGTCAGTGTGAACACTGGCAACAGAGCACTCCCTTCCTTGGCCCCACCACTGTGCCTGCAACCCGCTCTCTGTGCCCAGAGGCTGGAAACACCTGAGGACATAAAAATGTTCTCTATCACAGGAAGTCCCTTCCCACTATTCTCCAAGTCCCTCTCAAAAAAAACCAGGACTCTTGGGTTGATTCCTAGAGCACCCAAACTTTCTTCTTGAGGAGCTCAAGCCCTGCTCAGGAATTGACCCCATCACAAGTAGGGACAGAAGGGTTTTGGGAAGCAGTAGGACATTTTCACAGGATCTTATTTCCTGAGGTTAAGCTTTTCACAGGGACAGGGAGAATTACTGAACTTGTACACCACAACTGGCTTTTAATAAGAAGTCTTTTTTAAACAGTCCCATCAATAAGTGGATCACGCGGTCATAGGAAGGGTTTCAGCCACGTTCAATATTGATTCCCTGATCAATAACAGACTTGTGAGCCATAATCACACCTAGAGTCTCACATCACAAAGCTCATCTTCTTCCACTGAACACCACCAGAAAGCTGAGCAAAACACATTCTGAATCTTTTATGGGTTCTTTATAATGGATTGTTAATAATATTTGTACAAGCAAACAAAGTATTTACTTCCTTGGCAATTGCCTAGTAATTCCATGTAAGCAGTCCCTTGCAACAAAACCAGCCTTACAACTCGAATAGCATCTCTCACTCCAATAGTGCAAATGCCTTGTCAAGAAAACTATTCTAATTGGGTAGGAGTACAAGAGAAAGCAAAGATTATTCCCTTGTTTTATGTTAGCAATTTTTAATGATTGTTTATTTATATTAGGCTTTGCTATGCAATAGCACATCTGAGGCTATTTATACACAATTGTTCATATCCCAAGCCACTTCCAAGCATGGGCAGTATGCCATCAGTAATGAATGCCACCTCAAATAATCTCTTTTTCTGTGTTAGTTATCCTCAAAGGAAACATTACAGTCCTTTCCTATCACCAACCAAATATCTGCTATGGAAGCATTTTAGATGCTTTGGAATAAACACATTTAGTTAAACAGATCTGTGATCAGCAGCTTCACTGCAATGTACTGACAGGAGAGTCCACAGAATCCTCTGCTTTCACATTTTATTTTGCTTTGGTGTTTTGTGGATATGCGTAAATGAGCTCAAAGACTATGACATAAAAGTGAATGTAAACATTTCCTCTGGGACGGTCCAAACAAGGAGTTTACACTAAGGGCTCCCTCCAAGTAGTCTTCTGGTCATGTAAGTACTGTTGATGCTTCTGAGCTGCAGAAGATTTCTAGACTTTATCTTCTTTTGTCAAATGCTGAAACACAGACAGACTGCCAATATTTCTTCTGACTTCCGGTCTATACCACCAGCATTTAGACATCTAGGGTGGGATGCAGGTCACCTAACTTTTGATGTCAATGCTATTAGTGGTGTCTAGAAATCAATGTGGCTAATCATAGTCTAAGCCTAACTTTGGTAAGCTGAAGTGCTCCCTAGACACCATTAATGGCATTGACCAGAATTGCCCCAATCCCAACAGCAGCCCAAATGCCTTGAGTTAGGACAATTCACATTTCAGTCCAAATCCAGCTGCCCAGACTCTCCTTCATTTGCCATTGGAAGGAAACAGGCATCTTCACAGTTCACTCCGGCCTATTCTAGAATATGCATCCAGGATAAACGACCCTTTGGGAAACCCACTCTGTGCACTGATTGAAGGGTAACCAGTGCAAACAGCATAGACAGCATAAAATCCCTCCTTGGCCCTGTCACTAGAAAAGATGATTCTCTCTTCAAAGGTCAGGCAGTGAAGCTTCACAATCCTCCCTGAGGTAATTTGAAAATAAAATCATCTATCCTTATTAATTAAAATTACATATTGGCTTCTTATTCCTTGTGATAAAAGCAAGCTATTGCATAGATATTAAACACCCACGTGTGTGCAAACACACACACAGAGAGCTAGAAGAATCAAATTATCTCAGTTTAGCAAGTCCCTTCCAGTCAATAGTCATGGAAAGCATTCAGATACCCTTATATTCTTGCCCTTCCCATTATATGTATGCCTTAGTAGCTCATAATAAAGTGACATGACTGACATGAATTTATAACTTTATTACTTTCCCCTCAGGTTATAAATTAATGAAACAGTTGTAGTTTATTGCATTTTTATGTTTGTCAGTTTTATTTACACACTCTTTCTTGCCATTAGATGGGGAAAAAAATTTGGGGTTTCTGCAGGTCCTCAATCATTCTGTGCCAGGGTCTGAAATAAGACAGAAACAAAGACTTCTGGCTCATCTAAAAATAAACACTCATCTCAAACACGTTCTCAGCACAACATTCCATCAAAAAGTACTGCTACATAAATATGACTTCATAAATTATATATCTTAAGTCTTTGCGTGCTCACAGCAGTTTACCAATAAATGTCCTGCAATACCTGCTTAAAAAAACTAGACATAAAATCATTGCCAATGATGATAAATGATTACAGCTTAATAACAGTCAGGCTGACAAAGCTGAAATGTCCACAGGGTGCACTGCAATTCAAATGCCATAGCTGAAAAAATAAAAAGCTTCCAAATATAAATGTTCCTGCCTTCAGCAAAGAGAGGGAATCTAGAGAAAGGCCTTGTGACACCAAGCTGGTATTAATTCCAGAATATCCCCTAAAACAAAACACTGGAATTTCATGTAAGTTTAGTAGGCAAGAGAATAAACGAGCTTCAGAGCAGAGATGGTTGCAATGTGTCTGTGCTTGGTGGGACAGGTCTGACTAGAGTATAAAATCAAAGACAGACATGGGAGCAGGATAGAAAAGAAAGTCATTGGGAAGCATAATTTTACTCAAACAAGAACAAGAAAAATTTTGGATAGTGAACCATATTCTTAGGTTAACTACAAAATTAGCTTCTCTGTATAAAAAAAGTGGAAGGCAGCAAATGGGACTCTCAGTATGAAATCTTTCTGTTAAGTTCAGGCTAAAACTTGTATTTGTGAATAAAGGGAAAAGTCTTACTTACTAACTCATCATGAGGCCACTTGGAGTCTGCAGCTGTACTGTACAGAACGTACTCACAACTAATCCATAGCCACTTAAAAATAAAAGACTGATTTCAAATTGTAAACAAGCAGTTCTATCTAAAGAAAATGTTTCAAGATTATTTCAGCCATCTTGATTCCCATTCCATTAACCATTGAACAGGCAAAACACAATCAAAGGGGTAGAAAGCATCCAATTTTCAGTCCACCTCCTCTCTTTCCCATGTCTCTCTAAGGGTATGACTAGCCATGAAGAAAATACACTCTCACAAGAGGCAGGTATCAAAAGTACATGGCTGGAAAGGGAGGCAAAGACAGCAGGATAAATGAGTGTCCTCTAATGAAAGAGGAGAGAGAAAGCCAAAAAAACATGAAGGAAAATCTTTTGAGTAAATAGTCTATACTACTTAACTAGTAACCTCTAGACCCAGTGATCTGTATGAATGTTCTCTCTCCATGCCTGACCTTCATCCTGAGATATGCTACCTCAGCGATTTTTGTTATTCCACAGAACTCTGCATACATCCCTAATTTGAAGACTTTCTATTGTTCACTGAAGCAAATCTTCTTTTTGCTCAATGACTGGTTACTGATTTGCTTATGGAGGGAGAAAGAAAGAATTCACGGGGGGAAGGGAATACCAAGAAGATTGCAGCAGTTAAGCCAAGGGTTGGCATGACATAGCCAGAGGGTGGCAACCCCAGAGGGAACACTGGGGATTAGAAACACTTTCCTACTGGAAAGCTCTGGAAGAAAAGGCAGCATTCTCAGACCTAGTGTCTGCCTTGCCTTCACTTCAGCAGCACAGAGAGAGCTGATGAAAATATGTCATTGTACTCTTTTATTTTAAAAGGAAAAGTTACTGTTGGCAAGCTGCTGTCTGGGTAATTGCTTTCTTTTTGGTCTGATGAATATGAGATTTGTTGTCAGCCTTCCAGGGGCAGTGAAAAGCTCATCTATTTTCTCCATTTTATCTGGATAAAATGGCCATGGGATTTGCTCAGTTGGGCAGCATTAGCGTGAATGATTTTGAGGAAGTCCTAAAGCGCCACCAAGACATGCAAGACATTGCTAAAGCTGTTTATTAGTCCTCTCTAATAAAAACTAGTTCTAACAAAGAGTAATTACCCTCACTTGTAATCTTTAGTAGCTATGGCTGGTGCAAGCAGCCAGTTTCTGAAATACTTAAATAAATACTCCAGTCAGGACCTCCAAGGAGTCATGATCCAAGTATGACACCGTTCTCACTGAGCTCAATGCTGCATCAAAGTCAGTTCTCTTCAGGCTTCTTGTGTAAAAATATTATCCTGCTTTGCCAAGCCCAAGGAAAGCACAGTCCATCTTACCCCAACAGCTTTGTAAGTACAATTATGCATGTTCCATATCCTTACACAAACTCACACATTAGAAGAGACAGCACAGAAGAGATTTTAGAGAGAAGTGAAAGTAGCTTGTCCCACAGTGAAATCCTCTTCTTCAGAAGTGCCTTCCCAGCCATTGCTGTCATTGAAAGCAGTTCTCCTTTGGGAGAGGTCTGAGTCTGGCACACGTGCTTTCACTCAGTACAGAAGTACAGCAGAGGCTTCCAGGCAATACAGCATTTTTCAGACTGAAGATGAAAACCCTGACTCAGGCAGGATCCTACTGCTTTGTTTTACTCTAAATAGATTCAAAGTCAAGTTTTTTTCTATTTAAACCTTAACAAACCAGGGCCAAGCATGCAGTGAGTCTGACACCACTACAAGCAGCTAGAATACCCTCAAAACTCCAGTGATGATGGCACAACAGCACTTGGCCCACAGTATATTGACACACTGGGGCTTTGCCCTAAAATGATTTTTGACAATTAAAACTTTTGGCTTCCCACACTATTAAACTGACAAAACAAGGATATCCTTAACTTAAAGTCAGTTAGAAATGGGAAAATAACTCTGACAAAGGGGAAAAGAGGCTCACAGTGCAGCTTTCATGTCTCCTACCCAATGGCAGCTCCTGGAAAGCCAGGTTTATTACAGACACAATCTATTCACAATAAAACTTTGCTACAGGGCAAGAAAGTCAACGGCAGAGAAATAATTTCTCTCTGCAAAGCATCTGCTTGCTGATTTTATTGCTGTTGCCATCTTGAACTGCAGAATTAAATAGTGGCAATATTTGTATGAAAAGGAGAAATGCTCAGCATTGCCAATGAGAAGTGGTTCTCTCTTTACATCACCCTGCTCTCCTTTGTGAAATGGACCCTCAAAGGTTCTAGCAGGAAAAGGCAGTCCAGCATTTCTTCAGATGCCTCTCAGTGTATTTACATATTCATCAGCTCTTCACAGAAGCTAAGGCAGAAGCACTTGGATGTAGGGTTAAGGAGGTGCCAAACCCTTCTGCTAATCCAAGGCATCACCTTCTTCGAGGCAATGGCCATAGGGAAGCGGGAGGCTGTTCCAGCTCTGCAGCTGGAGTGCTGACCAAAGAGCACTTGTTGACTGTCCCCAAGCTGCTTTGGGACATTACAAGGACTATTTCACTGCATCCTGTGCAATATCCAGTCCCAACCATTGAACTGTACTTCCATAAAAGCTCACTACAGTCTGTTCCTGATGGCACTGGCTTATAGGAAGGCTCACACTTGGGGACCACAATGGCTTACCACCACCTGTCCCACAGCAAACAGATTGATGTAAAGGCAGCCAAAGTTCTTCTAGCATAAACTGGGAGAAAAATATCAGCCAAGCAGGAGATAAAGTCTGCAGCAATTCCAGCCTCAACTGGCCCATCTGAGACACTTCAACATGTTCAGCTCTCAGGACATGATTTCTCTGTGATGCCAGATGGGCACAGAGAGAAGGAAGAACCACTTAACACAAAATGCTCTGCACCAAGATGTCCTCCACCTTTCTGATGTCAGAGCATTTTTTACAAGCATGTTATTCATATCTGAATTTCACACAGCTGCTCTTCATGCCTTCCGACCCCACAGTGTCTTCTGCAGACCAACTGCAGATGAGGAGTTTGTGAAAGCCTTTTTGCATTCACACACCCTGTTCCCTGCTTAGATTTAGTGAAAAGCTGCCAATGTGGCAGGACTAATATAGACACAAAACACTAGAGCTCACTAGGTAGATTTTGGTCAATGAAATGCCTCTTGCCTGGGTCTGCAGCTGCTCTATAATGAGTATGTGACAGCATTTGAACAGGCACTGGAAAGTTTATCCAATCCTAATCTGCTACTGATCGTCTCTGCTGCCTGTGTAATAACAGGGTAAACCTGCAGCCAGGCAGAGCAGATGAGAATGAAAGAAATAAACTCATTTAAGTCTGCCTAGTCTGCAGAACACATTGGATAAAGCCACTTGTGATACAATAGAAGTTAAGGGAAAGGAAAAAGAATTGTTAAAAGAAGGGAAAGAAAAAAGAACTAAAAAGAAAAGGCTATGTCCCCTCCAACATGCTCATTCACATGCACATGATATGTAATGTCTACCGCTCACAGGGTATTCACTGTCCAGATCCCTGATGGCATTTATAGTGTTTCAATTGCCTAGAGGTATGAGTCACATGACATAGCCAAACCCAGCTCCTACCGAACAGCACTGACTGCAGCTATGCAAACATGCAGAACCGTTTCCTCTATGGTTCATCTCTCCTTCCCACCCAATGTGTAGGGTATACAGCATGCGGTAACATAGAAAAGCAAAAGACAGACCCTTTAACTGTCTTCAATTAAAAGAACTATTGGCAATTCCACACAACTCACTAACTTTCTGCACATAAGCCAGAAACAAGTAAGCAGAGCATTTGCAGCAAGATCAATGGTTTGGAAAATTTGGTCAACTCATACAATCACACTCTGTAAATGAGAAGAGTCTGAAACAGCAAGAGAGTCTCTCCAGGGGGAGGAGCAGCAGCAACAGGAGGTGCAATGAAGCTAAAATAATTGAATTCCCTTTTTTTGTTTTTAAATTCCACTTTCTGAGTTTGCTCATGAAGAATATCAATCCAAAACAGAGGCCCAATTTATAACACTGAGCATAAAAGCAACAGCATGGCTGGCTACTGATACAAGGTTTGGTCTTTTGAAAGATTCCTGTGTGGATTATCCTGAGCATTTGAAGAAAAAGAAAGAAAAAGGCAGTTCTCTCTTTCCTTTCTCACAATATCTTCCCTAGCTGTCCCAAAGCAGGTGTGAAAAACTGACAGACATAAACAGCATATCTGAGCTGGCCAGGGACAGCAACTACGAATGAACCTTCTTGGTGCTTTTCACCAACTATGCCTGCAGCTGAATTACTGAATTACAAGAGCAAGGGAGGGAAAGGCCACATTGCCACTTTGGAGTCTCTTTTGTATCATGCTGCAAAACCTTGTAGTGGAGGCCTTATTTTTGACTGGCACGGCAGCAGTGACATACATGCTTACAGAAATTTTCTCTGTAAAAATTTTATTACTGTGATTAAACAGATGGTTTTTAAAGAGGTGTAGTAGGAGCATACCTTTTTGTGCATGTGGGTGTCCTTATCCAATGCCACACTTCCTGCCCTCCTTATGGCCATGAGCTATTCCCAAATTTTCTCTGATTTCAAAGAGTTCTTGTTGAGGTTCACAGCCATTTAACCTTAGCAATGCTTTATGCTCCTAACAACACTATATGGTATTTTTAAAAATAAAAGCATGACACTGAAGACAAATTTCTTAGTTCTGAAGAAAACTGCTAGAAGGTCTTTCTTTCTTGCCCTTGCCATTGCAGACGTTTTCAGCTGGTAGGGCTGTTTTTCAAATGTAAAAATATTTCCAGATAACTGAACTGAGACAGGCTCCTCTGAAGTTTTTTATGACGAGTACTCCCATCATCACACAACTTCTTGTCATTTTTGAATTCAGAACCTACTTGCACATAAATACGCTGTGTTCAAGTGCTTTATGACTATTTACTGCTTGCTATAAAAGTGGACAGGCCCAGAAGGCTGCTGTGCTTCACCGCTGCAGGGCAGAGTCTGTTCAGCTTTGGTCTACCCTATCTTTTTGTTGAGGGAGACAGAAAGAAGGAAATAACTATGTGGGTTTATTCCTACTTTTCTTTCCACTATTGTTGATTCTACTTCTTATTCTATTTCCCTTCTGGAAAAAGTACAATTCAGGAAGGCCACGAGGGCTCTTCGCTTTGTTGCCACAATAGCATTTAAAAAAATAATACCTCCCTCCCCCAACAAAACTATCAGCTTGCAGACTATTAAATGAAAATACAATGGCAACAGAATTTACCAAAACTAGAGCTGAGGTGCAGCTTTTCTCTGCACATCCAAGTATTGCAACCTAGTGTTTCCAAAGACAGATACCAGTGTCACTGAGCTGTGAACTCCACAGACTGCAGCTTTACATGAAGAAAGGTATAAGAGCTGAGAGTGTCAAAGGTCCTTCCGCAGACTTGGAAAAGCCCTCTGCCATTCAATGCCATACTCTCAAAAAACTCTCTGATGGCAGATTATAGAAACCAGCAAGAATGAAACAACTGTGATATCTTTCAACACTTAACACAGAAATATAGAAGAAACCCCTCCAGATGAAAGGGGACAACAAGCAAGAGAAAATGTGTAGGACATCAAAACATGAACCTGAACTATATGTGTGTGCATATGGGCAAAAGCAAAGAGATATACAAAACAGGCAAGATATTCCACAGTATAAATCACACAGCTCCATGGACTTCATCAAATTTAGGTCTGGCTCTGCTGTTTATGAGCTTCTCTCCACTAAACGTTTCTGTTCCAGGCCCTTACCTTTTCCCTTACCCATCTAAGCCATCAGTTCCCAGCTGTACAAATGAGCTTTCCTTGCCACCTCCTTCACTGTTTCCCTACCCTCTGCAAATACAACTGTCACCTCTTGGCTGTTCTGCATCCTGCCCGATTCTTTCATCCCACTTTCATCTTCCTTACAGCACTGCTTAGCTCCCCGTTGCCAGTTAGAAAAGGAAAAGGAAAAAAGGGGGGGAGAAGGCAACAAAAAACTCTAAACCCCTGCATTATATTTAATTGCCTTACCTACACGCATATTCACTCTTCCTCTTTCTGGACAACAGCAATTCTTAAAAATATGATTACACCTTTCACATGAATCATCTTCTCACAGGATTTATAATGATGGTCTACCAAAGATGGATGTTTACTTGTTGCTATACTTGTCAAAATCCCCTTGTCCCAGTATGTGACACAGTCTTCACCGAGTAATCTTCCATGTTACACATCTAGGGAACACTGTCAAAATTACAAAGGAACCTAATTGAAGCTGACAGTATATGTTCTCCTAAAAAATCTCCAAGATTTGTTATCAATCAATTTGTAAAGCCAAAAGGTTGTCAAGCAAATGCAAAAGATGCAACTCCTGCTCTTCACAGCAATCACATATGATGTAAGGGACTGATATCCCTGAAATACACAGTTCTGGGAATTCAGAACAATCAGCCCACTGTGGCTGTTCAATGCTATATTGTGATAAAGCACTTCTCTAGACTCCCTCGCACTGCCCAAAAGACCATCAGCAGACAGACACATAACTCAAGAGATCACGGCAGAGATGTTCTACCATCAAGTCTGGCCATGCTTACACAACTTGCAGTTCTGACATTTGATGAGCAAGGGTGCTCGAGATGAAAATCCTTACATCCCTCTTGTCTTACTCTTCGAGTTTCTCTACTTCTAATGGTTTCATCTGTCTGAATTTATCCGGAAGAAAACTGTTCAGCAGGAAGGTCAGGAGACCAAAGAGGCAAATCAATCTAAGCCTGAAGGATCAACACATTCACACCTTTCTACATACTGTGCCCTTCTTGATCCATGCCATAACTCCAGCTTTTATAATGGAAAACAGATGACCTGACTTCTATAAAAGCTCCTTTTCTATTAATTATTCACCTGCCCCAACCAAAAGTTACTCTGCTCATACAGTAAAGAAATCGTATGTGTTATAACATCATCTCCCTGATAAACTCATGACTCCCTAATAAAGCGCGATCTACCATTTGGTTACAAGATACTTGATCACGTGGGGTAAGCCCAAGAAATTAAAAAATATTGGCTACAGGTACTTGTCTGTTCTGAAGCATATGTCTCAAGTCCTTTAATAATTTCCAGTAGCTGACATAATTACAGTGGATGAAAAGGTTAACCCCATGCCTACCTAATGACTTTGGTATCCCAAGATGCTACATCTCCAGGAAACGATGGTTGTGGTTGTGTTATTCAAGTGGAAGGGATAAAGTAATTGCAGCACATGATGGGACAAGGGAGCAATGAACATGTGTGATCAGACTGTCAGAACAATACAATAATAACTAGACAAGTAAAGGGATAGAGAATGCTGTAGGATTAGAAACTATTTCCCTTATCAGCTTTTTCTAGTAGTATTCGCTCAGGGATTTGCAGAAATTAAAAACTGTGATTTTGTTTTCTGAGAAACAGAGGTAAGCACACAGGTATCCTGCTGACATTTCCTACATGCAACCTATTGCCTTTTGGAAGGGTTCAGGCCTGGATACTTTTCTCAAACAAGCAGCTAATAGCACTGGATGTCTCAGTAAGGGTTTCAGAGCATAAACAAGAAACACAGATTTGCAAACAATAATCCTCTGTATAGCAGAGAAGGAAACCCAAACATATTTTGATGCTAAATGAAAGAAGAGCAGGGAAGGAAAGTCTCAGACTCAGTGCTCCAATAATATTTTTACTACAGTCCACAAAGAGCCCTCCAAGTCATTTTGTGAAAATTAAATACCATTGTTGTGGTTTTGCAGAGTTCGCTGTTTAAATAGAATGTTTATGAAATGTTTTTGAACTGTTATTGGTCATTGTGGGATGTTTACATTTTCCTGCAGAGCAGTATGAGATGTGCTTATTCACAGATGCACAAGATACATATATTGCTATGCAGTAAGACACCACATTAATTACCAACCTTAGCTCCCTGTCTCACTCCTCAATCCTTCTACAGGTAAGCAAAAGAAACATGAATTTTAATGTTGTGACCCTATTTCTTATGGAGGCAATACTCTCATGGAGGCAATTCTGCAAACATGGTCAGCACTGCATCAAAACCACTGCACTAGAAGGATTCCTTTAACAGTGCAAGAATACTAGGGGAATAAATGTGTCTTCCATAGAAACCACATCCTTATTCACCAGAAGAAATCCGTCCATAGCTGAGATGTTTCAAAGACACTTGCTAAATAACTAGATGAAACTTTGTGGGGTAACAGGTTTCTCCAGGAGACCAACCTCATCACTGTAACAGCAGCCCCAGGTTTACATTGAAGCACACCAATACAAGCAGGCACAGTTGCAAAATACCACCAACATGCCAGGACTACTCCAAACATCCAGTGACTACAATCTCCAGTATATTTTTGATACCTTTGTAATCACCAACTCTATGAAAGTTTCCCGAGAAAAAAATAATTTAAATAAGTCCCATACATCATATGCAAGATTTGTATTATTGCAGTCATTTGGCAAAGGGAAAAGATAGGAAGATAAAGTAGAAGTGATAGGAACGAGCACTTAGCTCTCTTGAATCCTACTCTGGTATCTTGTCTACATGGCTTTTCTGCTCTCAAAAATTCTCAGCATTCAGGCTTTCTCAACATGACATATTCTGTCTTCATCCCACTCTCGGCTGGGTAAAGATCTGCACAATACAAACTTGAGGGAGTAAAATCAACCGCTAAAATCCTTTGGCCTATGAAGACTGTGTAAGCCCAAGATAACATTAGGTCACAGGGTTTTGCCAGCTAATAACTGTCAGGAAGCTGAATGGGAAGGAAGCTATTTAAATTGCCATGGATGATGCTGAACATTGATTTTTTTTTTTTTTTTTGCTAAATTGTTGTCCACACAAACCCCAGTATAGACATTCCTGAATTGGTTTAAAATTGACTTATAAAGATTTAGTGTATGTTGACTCTCTTGACCTGGTTTGTGGCCACAGCGGGGGCGAGGGGGAAGTATTTGTGTCAGAACATAGCAATATGTCCTGTGACAAATCTTAACAAGAAGAACAAGGTCGTCCAATACATGTTCTTAACAACATCAAGGTTGGAAGATTTGTCAAAGACAAGATGTAAAGTCAAGGGGATGCTCATGTAATTTCAAAATAATCACAGATATTATTTCAAGGAAAGTAACTCATTTCATTTAGAAGTTCCTTCTCCTCAGCTAAGGCAGTGAAGCCAAACATGCAACTCTCAGCCCTGGCTGTTTGCTTTGGTTTGTCCATTTTAGTCTGTATTTACTTGATAATCACTGTTTGTTCTGGCAGCTAATACATTCAGATGAAGGACAGGGATTTGTAAAATATCCTGTTTTGACTATTCCAAGTGCTGAGCCACAGGATACGCTAATGCTGACTCAATGTGCTTTGAACAGCAATCGTCCTGCAATGCATGAAGTCCAGTTGTATCGTAACGTAACACAACACCAAAGCCAATTTCACAGGTCACTTCCAAAGCAAGGACAGTCACCAGAAAAGATCTTTTGGCTCACAGAAGGCTACAGAGTAACCCCAGTGCCAGCACTGTACTCCAAACAACAGTCCAGCATGGAAATGGCACCTTGACAGCTCACTCATGGAAGGTGGTTCAAAACCCACAGGTCTACTTGTCCAGTCCTATAGCAACAGAAACCATTTTCATAACGGTTGTGGAGCATCAGAAGAGTAAGGTGCTCAGTGTAAGGTGGCTCCTCAGTGTAAGGTGGCTTAAGCAGAACCCCACCTTGACTGCAAGCAGAGCTGGAATACCTGCATTCCTAAAGGGAAGTTTTAACGGGAGGCGAACATAAGACCCTCTTTACTGTGCAGGTGACCGAGCACTGGAACAGACCACCTGGAAAGGGTATGGAATCTTCCTCGCTGGAGATATCCAAGAACCACCTGGATGCAATTCTGTGCGATGTACTCTGGGATGACCTTGCTTGAGCAGGGAGGTTGCACCTGAGTACCCACTGTGGTCCCTTCCAACCTTACCCAGTCTGTGATTCTGTGGTTGTGGATCAGTGTGAGTTTACCAACTGATAGGCATGCTCTATACTGAAAATTACACTGAAAAGAAAACAAAAATAGACACTTTCCTTTTGACAGTGCTAGAACCATTACAAACCTAGGTATTGACACAGTCCCCCAGCCATTCAAGTTCGCTCATTTCTTTTTGACTTTGAAATATCCTCTAAACAGATGTATTTGCCTTCGCAATTGCAGATGCGAAATTAAAATCTTCTTCCCCTTCCCTGGACAATCATTTTTTCCCTGTACACACATTTTATGGGAGCTCATTCTTTGATTTTTTTTAATAACTTGTGTTGTGTCTGGTGCTTTGGGGAGTGCCTGTGACAGAAAGCACTTTATTACTTCTCTGTTTGAGCTCACCGCAGAGTGCTCACCAGGCCCTATCTCTGAAAGGACATATCTAGGCAGCAATTTAATCAAGCAGTGATTGAAAAATTAAAGGTGGCGGTGATTAATATGGATTTAAGACTTTTTTTGTTTGAATGGGTTTTAGCTAGAGACCACGGCAGTTGGGCTTTCTATTTTTTTTCCCCTCTGAAAGAAAGAGAAGGAGGAGAAGGGGAACACAAAGGAAACCTCTTTAGGCAGATCATTTCTCTCCTTTTAGTATTCAAATAAAAGCCAAGGGAAGAGGTTACACACAGCACATATTATTATCCTTAGGTAAATAACTGAGTGTAATTTCAGCAATCACAAGCACACCTCTGTGTATAAGCAAAGATCCAGCCACAGAAGCTCAGTTTGGACCAGCACCAGAAGGGAAAATTTCGGCCCAAGACAGAAACAAATTTTGACATTGAATCACCAGCCTGGCTTGTGAAGAAACAGATACCTTTTAGGAACCATGAGCACACTCTAAACATATATGAAGTGTTTTACATTTACTACAGATCAATTAAGATCTCTGAAAGCTGGTAAGAAACACTGAAGGAATAACCTGCTAGGCAGTCACACAAAATGCATCTGAAGGTCCTGCAACAAAAGCAGTGCCCATATCTCTGGTTAGAGGACGAGGGATTTCTATAGATAGACATATCTTGCATTAATGTGGATATGCATTCACACGCCTTGCACATTCTGCAACCATTTACAATATAAAGGAGCTGCAATATACCACCATGGTTTGAATCAGATTTCAGGTCAAGTCTCTGTGTGGTAAAACATCTGCATCAGGCAACTTAGCTGAGGTCGTAGAGACACCAGAACTTTGATCAAACCATTTTGTATTGCCCTCATTTACATGTTACTACTGTAAATCTATAGAGTCAATTCAAGTTATTATGTTTAACTGATTGTAAACAACTTTGTGTATGCACTTCCATTTAAACAGTTTATAGCACTTTAGATCACGTGAGAAATAAGGACAAGCCAGGATAAGAATGGTCATGAAAATTTGCTTTGCTTAATTAGAAATACTTAAAAAAAAAGTCTTAGCCAAACTGACATAAGTTGCATATGATACTGACCTCAATTTCTTCCCTACAACAAGTGACTCCCGCATAGGCATCTTTGCAAAAATATTAAACATGCCTCATATTCCATAAAGCATTGAAAAACTTAAAAAGAAAACACAAAAATCCTAGGCAAACAAAGAAGATTATTTGTGGAATATTAACCTTATTATAATAAAAGGCTTTTCTGAAAAAGGATTACCAGAGCTTGCACTTCAACTAATAGACTTATTTTTCCCCAAAAGACTTCTTTTTCCCTTTTCCTTTTTTTATGCTTGGCCAGAGTAGGTGATTTACATTTTCCTCATGCCTTCTGTCCCAATACAGAAGAACATCTTTGTAAGACGTTGCTTGAGAAGAACTCTAAAGCCAATGTTCAAAGCACTTACATTAATAAAAAAAAAAGTTACCTACAAAAAGGCTGTGGAAAGAAGTAACTTTGATGCAATTTCAGATAATTTTTGCTAACTAACTATTATATAATGGTCTGGTTCACACAGGATCCATATAATTTAAGTATAGGGTGTCTGAAAGAAAGTGAATGCTGGAAGGCGGATACCCGATAATCCAATCCCACACGTCCCTGGGCACAAGCATAATTGTATTATAAAGTAGCTCTGCCAAAAGTGAAAACAATTAAAACACAATAAATACTTTATTGCTTACGGTGAATAAGGTGGTTTCATTCTGGTGCATATCCACACCAGTAAACGTCAAATAAAACAAATCAATGAATGCTGTTTGGAAATACAGTTATGAGGTACTGCCATGTCATGTGCATACTGGAGACATTACACAGTCAGAACTAACACTGGCAAGAGAGCTCCAATGTGATCAGTGTTCTTAAGATATCTTGTTAAAACTGTTAAATGAACACTTTTAACAGCAAGGTAAGCTGCAAACTGAAATTCTGCCGAACTCAGACAAGGGTAAAGAACTCTCTCAGAGTGCTGCAATTTCTTTTCTCTTCCACACCTAAGTGGCCAATGAGAGGCTGAGGTGGAACAAAATCTGCTTGTATTCACCATGGTTAAGGTTACTCAGAACAACAACTCCAAAATGCAAGACTGAAACACAACTTCATCACATAAAGGATTCTGACAGAAACTGAGAAGACAGTGCTAAGGCAAACAGTCACCATCTAAAGAATAAAAAGTATAAAGGACAATCTATTGTAGAGCAGCAGAAAAGTAGTGATGTCCAGGATCTTCTCTGATCCCTTTAGCCCAAGGAAGTCTCCTAGGCTAATGTTTTTCAGAGTAGCCTCAGATTTTGTGCAGTATTAATGCTTTCCAGGTTCATAAATGCCAAGCACTTTAGCTGATGAAAAGAGAGGCTCACACAATTAGCATCTCTGAAAATCTTGGAAAATGTATGCTTTCTAATACAAGACACTTTAGAAAATGCTGGACTGTACTACTCTGCATGTCAGTTTCTCCACATGTAAACTGAGCAAGAAAATATTATCCCACCATGAAGGAGAAGCAAACACCTTCCTTGCTGTTTTCAAAGCTCTTTTGAAAGGGGAGAATAACCAACACTATGAAAAAGAAAAATCATCGTAATTGGTGTACAGATGCCTCATAGCCATCCAGCCCACCTTCAACACCTCTAGGGACTGGCTCTTCCTAATAAATGGTTCAAAACCATGAACAGCCAAAAAAAGAAACCTACAGAGAAAAATGGAAGATGTGGATCTGGTTGAGAGAGATCCATAAACAATTACAAGGAAACCCAAGTTCCTACTATTGCCACTCAAAAGACATAGTGGCCTTATAAATATGCAGCAGCAACTTGCCACCAAGTGTAGAAATTTCTTTTTGCTGCCGAATCACAAAGGTTTGGAGAACTTCTAGGGCACTTCATTTTCCAGCAAATCGCTTGAACCAGTTACCTACAAAGCATTCCCTCTGCAGCTTCTGACATGCAGCAACTCTGCAAATCTGCTGTCCCACATAGCAACAGACCTCACATTAAAGCACTCCAGAGTATTATCCCTTTATTTTTCTGCAGTTACGCCTTTATTAAGAAATTGCTTTACGCCCCGCTTCCTCTTTCTCTTCCCACTTTGGTTTGCAGGACAGCAAGCCCAGGCAGCAGGGACTGCCCGATACGATGCTATTGGTGTCGCTCTCGCTGTCCCGTTACACGGCAGAGTTCACTATGCACACGTTGGGTCTGTCAACACGGCAGCAACGCCATCGCTCTTCAGCACAGCCCTGCCAAGCAGCTTGTAGAGCTGATGTCCTCCCTGCCTTCTCTTGCCTTCTCTGTGCTTCGCTCAAAACAATTCTTTTGCTTCCTGCTGCCAAACAACCTTTTCCAGCCCCCAGGGCTCAAAGGAAGAGCCATGTTGTTCATTCCCAGCCCAGCATCCTCCATTACAGCTCCAGTATGTAAAACTACAGCTAGTGTATGGCGTAAATTGTTACTATCACTGCCTTTCTCTCATAAACCAGGCACTGCCAATACCACACTGCTGCGCTTCATGTATAATTCATCTGTTTCTTAATGTGCAAAGCTCTCCGTCGCAGTTCTTTTCTCTGCATTAAAGTTATCTGTGGGTGAAAAAAGTGCCTGGGAAATCTCTGCTTGAAATATTAAGACTACAACTGAATTTCAAAGTGTTTGTTGGCTTCTTTAATTTACCATAAAAACAAAAGCATCAGTAGTGTCCCCACGAGGGGACACAGCCACAGCAGGTCAAAGGGATATCAGGCCGAGCTCTTCCATAGAAAAGCTGTGGATATACTGCCTGCCATTTAATTCTGCTAAAAACCCAAAACCCTTCATAAAAGCCCTAAGCCTCAAGGTCTTTGCTGTCAAGATACACAGGGCAAAGGAGACAGAAATGTACTCCCAGCAGCATGCTCTGTTTTTCCAAAGGCTCCAATGAAACAATGTCATTGTGCAGTTACTGCATGACAGTTCTGCACACACAAACACCCTCATGACCTTTTAACTATTTTTAGCCTTTAGTAGAGTCTCAGGTTGCTTTTAGACACTTGCTAACAGCTTTCTTCAACTTGCCTGTTCCTCCCAAGCCAAACAGCACACGATCTTCATGCCTGCCCTCACATACACACACTCTTGCCATTCGCTTTCAGTGCAGAAGTCTGAAGCTTTCTCCTGTTCTGCATCCAACACCTCCTCCACATCTCTTCTTAAAACACATTTCCTCCAAAAGTACTACATATTCCACATCTCTCCTCCTAGCTGCTGCAGAAAATGTGAGGTTGTGGGGTGATGAGAAAGGAGTAGCTTTGCTAAGTCCTCTCTAACACCCACCTCAGGCCTTTAAATGTCCATCACTCCAGGATGAGCACATAATATATTAAATGATTTATTATTGTACTGTTCACTACAAATAAAACTGCACGTCCTGTCAGCTGTTGGCAGAAAGCCATACCTGGCTAGGATCTATGGCCTCTGGTACACAGCTGGACAGACTAGTGGTTAATACAATGGCTCTTCCAGCTGCTAAAACCTAGCAGCACCAACACCACTCTGTAAAGAACATGAGACTCACACAGACCCATTGATTCTGCCTTCCTGTGCCACCCTGTTACAGTGTTAGGGTCAAGCCAAAGGAGGCTCCTGCTGGAGATTCATGGATCAGAAACCACTAGCAGTACAGAGTGTGAAGGTGTAAACAGACAAAGACCCCATAAAACACATCAGTGCTTCTATCCCTCTCTGATTTAACCAGTAATGACTAGAAACTGGTGCACTTTCAGCAGTGTAAACTTCTCACTACTCTTTTCCAGTCTCTTAATCTCCCTTGATTCAACTTCCTTCCTTTGTAAAGCTGTGTCATTTTGGCTTACACTTGACTTTAATATTGATGGGGTTTTTTGGTGTCAGATGAGGGCAAGAAGCGAGGCTTTTCCAAAGCTAAGGCAATTTCTGTATATACCTACATTTATACTGTCCGTTCCACATTTTCCCTGCAACAAATAACTGTAAGAAATGTTCAGACAAGAGGGTGGGAAAAAACTCCAATATGAAAAAGTAACATGGCATCTATTTCTACATTAATGAAGCAATTCTAACTAATAGGAAGGAAACAAACCAAGCAGGACACAAACACAGGGAAACATTTTCTAATAAAGCTTCCTGCTCACTCAAGTGGCGAAGACATGTGTGGGGGTTTGCCTTCAGAAGGGTAAAACAAAGACCTACAGTAGGCTGTAAAAGAGTTCACTGGTTTCTGAGGTTTTGCCCTTGTCCTGGTATTTCTAACTCAGGCCATGGTTACAGTTCAGTTTTATGTCCAGAAGTGGGTTGAATGCAAGAGTTTACTGCCTTCTTCCCTCCACAACAACTCAACAAATTCAAGTGGGTGAAAACAGACAAGAGCCTAACAAAGAGCCAAGGTCTCTTCCTCTCCGAGGGTTTGAGAGAGGACCCTCCAGGCTTTATAGTGAGCTGTGATGGGACACAGTTGCCCCAAGGCACAGAAGTGCTGCAGGGTTGTGCTACTCCTGAGAGCAGGGGTTTTGTTTCCTATCTTTGCTTAAACCGTTTTGGTACCAAGAAGGAACCTCAAGTGAAAGTATGACCTCTCTGCCTGGCTGCAGCAGGGTCTCTTCCTTTTTCAAAAAACAAAAATTACATACCACGTAATCCAGCGCTGGACTTCTCCCTTTCTTCCTGCTTATTGTGCCTCTGGGTCTGCTTCTTTCCCCTCTGCAGGGAATGAGAAGCCCAGTCTCCTCTCTGGTCTCCAGCCCAATAACCACGCATGAAGCACCAGTGGTCCTACCCATCCCTCATTAATCTTCCTGATTGGTTTTACTCTTCCTCTTCTTGCATTTTTCTCTTAGTTTGTAGCTCCAAAACCTACACCTCCAGCTTTCTCTTGGCATTCATCTCTTCGCATCAGCCAACTGGTCCCAGCTGGGGTAATAGCAAGGCCCATCCTCAACCATTTCTGGTACACTATGCTGTCCATTCAGTAAGCTGAGAAAACAACACTGGGATTTGGTTCATCTTATTAAAAATGTAGGAAAGGGAGCCTTCTGAGACTTGGACCATATTTACACAGTCATGACCCATCACTAACTTAAGGCACACATGAAATAGAACAGCCCTCTGTTTTAAGCTGACAAGAAGGATCTGGAGCACATGCCTCATGAGGAGCAGCTGAGGGAGCTGGGGTGGTTCAGCAGGGAGAAGAGGAGGCTCAGGGAAGACCTTATGGCTCTCTACAACCACCTGAAAGATGGTTGTAACCAGGTGGAAGTCGTTGTCTTCTCCTAGGTAACAAGTGACAGAACAAGAGGAAATGGTCTCAAGTGGCAGCAGGGGAGATTTAGAATGGGTATTAGGAAACAATTCTTCACTCAAAGTCATCAAGCACTGGAACAGGCTGCCCAAGGAAGTGGTTGAGCTGCCATCCCTGCAGGTATTTACAGGACCTGTAGTTGTGGTGCTTAGGGTCATGGTTTAGTGCTGGACTTGGCAGTGCTGGGTTTATGGTTGGACTCAATGATCTTAAGGGTCTTTTCCCACCTAAATGATTCCATCATTCTATAGAAGTCAGATACACTCACATGAGGTACAGCAATATTTGAGAGGCTAGCCCTACTACACAGAGCTGTTCCAGGCATGGGAAAGAGCAGCTGGGAACAGTTTGACACTTTTGACCCACAGAGCTTTCCCAAATAGCTGATTTCTTTTGCTGCCAGCCATCCTGCATCTGAAGGATGGAGATGCCACCTGAAAGGTCTGCAGGAAACAAAAAGTATATTGTTTTACAGGCAGATGGTCTAAGCCTGGGACTGGGTCTAGGCTGAGCATATGGTCCCCCATAACATACGTAAGAACAAGCTACTGCTTAAAGGGACAAAGGTAACTTAATCCAGAATAAGAATACTGCAATACCACTGAGTGATTCTGAGACCTGTAAAGGTAATTTTAGGCAATTATCGCATATGCTCCCTACAACTGCTTTCCTCAATGATGATGGGCTGCAGTCCGTAATAATACAGACACTGAAAGTGATCCGGACACTGGAATCATTACAGGAATAAATTCCCACCTTCCCAAAGGCTGGAACAATCTAGCAAAGAAGGGTATCACCCAGAACATATGGCATGCCAGGAGGGGAGAGCTAGAATCAATCTATTTCATCACCTACAAAGGAAGAAAGAAAAGGAGCAAGAAGAAGGAACAGCTTGTTACAAAGACAAAGAACAACATTTCACAATGCTTAGGATAATCTATTGGGCAGTGAAGGGAAGTTAGCAGTTCCTTCAAGCACAGACTGAAATAGAGATACTTGTCTGATTCTTAGGAGGGGTTATGTCTCTATTGCTAATGGATGCTAAGTTATTCACATTGCTTCTCTATTCAGTCTGAATTCTTAGGGTCTGATAGAGTTCCAGATCTCTGCAGCTCTTTTTGGCCCTCCTGGACTTCAAGGAAGTTACACCACCATGAACTATGTGAGCCTTTGGCTCTGCCTGAGTGTGTATGAGCCAGTTAAAGTAAGAGGAGATGATACATTTGAAACTAGGAGATGTGTGACAAAAGATGCATTAACTGGCTTTGCGGCTAATTGGCTAATTTCCTTTTCCACTAATGTCTGAACACTGTAATGCCAAGGGAGCAGCAAGAGCACACAGAGATCATACCAGGCCTAGATGCAGGAGGAAATCAATATCCATGCTCTGCCCTGGCCAACCACCGGGAGCCAGGAGAGGCGATGTGGCAGTCAGCGGGCGAGTGTCCGCAGGGCTCCGGAATCAGAGCTCACCTTGGACTGGAGCTCACTTTCACCAGCTGCTACACAATCAGGGGACATCTTGCTCAGATTTGCTTTCCTGAACTATTCTGTGCCCTTACGTGGCCAGTCTTCATGATTTAATTCTCCCCATCCTTCTCTTCCACTTATATATATAGCTCCCATTTCTACAGCCCTACAACCATGCCGGAAACAAGGCTTTGGATCTGAGTTTTATGTAAATTTAATCTGTTCTGAAAAAGCACCTTAACAAGTGCTACAGCTTTGTTTTACTGATTTCCCTTTGCATTTCCAGGTTTACATAAAGGTGCCTCAGTGGAAACTGTAATCGAGATATTTTTAAGTCCTGGCATATAAAATTCAGTTCTTCATAATTCACATGCCTTTTACCCATATCCTCCTGTCTCCATGTTTTTCTTTTAAAAGGGACCTGTCATGGAAAAGGAATATTTAGCTGGTTTGTGCCTAGTTCTGTGAGGCTGGTACTAAGTCCTAAGGGAGAATAGCTTGTTCATTTTTTTTGCTGACTGTAAGTTACATTAAATACGTTGGATCTGTGCAGGTGTCTGCTAAGATGCCTCTGTAAAACTGAAATTCACTTGTCTTTTGAATGGCTGGAAACATTAATGAAGCATAAATCATTTCCCTTCATCACCCAGCCCACAGACTTCATATATTATATAAACATATGGATATTAAAATTATACGCAACTTTTAAAGTAAGTGGTATCTGCCTTTGAGACACTGGGCAGGTATATTATAGACTCATAGACTAAGGAAAAGATCTGGGGACCATTAGATATATAGTGCAATGAAATCAAAAGCAGAATAAATTAAAACAGGTAATTTTAGGAGTTGGATACTGTCCAATTCCTCTACAAGAAAGTCAAATGGAACAAGGGCATTGGAACAGACTTTCCCAGTGGGAACTGAAACTAGAAGAGGCTTGGACACAGAATCTGCATTTTGTTTATTATTTTGTTGGTACTTAGACTCTCAATCTAATTTGGCTTCCTGCCTCCTCATACTAAAACAGCACAACTTTACAACCTTAGTGCTTTGCCCTGTCTCTAGGGATCTCTTGCAAACATTTACACCCTCCTGAGATCTAAGAGAACACAGAAGCTTAGAGCATACAGCTTTTTCAAGGTGACAGGGGTGTCAGAACAGGAAAATGCAGTGCTTTGGTAATACTGATCTTGTCTTTTGTTAAACTTTTAACATTTCCAAGCAAATGTAGAACTAATTGAACAGATTTAATGTGTAATGTATTTCCAGTTTTACATACATCCATATGCAATCCTGGGCATACCCTGTGCTGTGTGTAGGGTTCTGAGCTGCCATGAAGCAAATTGGATGGCATTTACGTCAAGGCACCCTGCCCAGCAGGCAGCCCTCCTGTGATGCCCATTCCAGTCAGAGGCTTAGCAACACCACTTCCAGCAGCACAGGAGCTGCTGGGGTGTAACTGGTCCTTGAGCTGAACTGAACACCATTTTGAATTTCTCTGTCCTCACAGGATTTGCTTGACACTTAACCCTGAGCATTCGTATTACTTTTGCTGATTTTTGTGTTATCATTTGCAGTCCACATGTTCACGAGGAGATACTGAGCATAAGGTCAAAGCTGTTTCACATTTTGCAGTATAAGGAGCTTTATCCCTTTCCACCTTGCCATTTAATACTTCCATGTGGTAGAAGGCAGGGATGGAGATAAGGACTAACTTTATTTAATGTGATATTTAATGTGTGAAAAGATCCAAACTCTTCTCTTTATAGACAGTTCTGCAAAACAGACCAAATCACTTTTTAAAATAAAAAAGTATACAATAAAATATTCAACATTTAAATTAAATAAAAAATACTACCGCAGAGAGAAAAGCAAATGGGTTAAAACTGATACTCCCTTCATCTATGCTATCTCTGCAAGCAGCTCCTTGCCCTCAAGCTTTATTCCTGCCAGCAGTCACTTCGTAAGAAGTCCATAAGGAACACAGTCCTTAAGATGTTTTCTCTATTGCCCTGAGCCACTGCTCTCAGCTCCATACAGTGACTTTCCTGTCTTCCATACTCAAGGTCTCTGAGAGTCCCTTCCCTTGCTCATTCTTAGCTGGTGTCCAAGGAAGGTGTGATTTCTCTTTCATGCCCAAGGGTTTCCCCTGACTCAACCATGCCATTTACAGGAACACAAGCAAAATAGTTGAGACTGAGCAGGTCAAACACATGGCCTGTCACAAGGCATGATCACTGGTCTGTTATCCTGAGAAATTAATGGAAAGACTTGACTGCTTCTTTCAAATAACTGTCAAAAATCTGCTGTGGAGCAGACAAAATTCAGGGGTGGGATTTTTTTTGCAAATAGGAATACAGTGAAAATCCAAATAAATGTCATCAGTGGGATCTGAACATGTTGTCAACTAATGTCTTCATTTTTAATAATGTGGGATATCCTATGACAACTCTATTCCCCAATGAACAGTGCTTGGGTCTCATCACCATGACCTGTTCCTCTAGTTTAACAGCTCTGCAATTTATGACAGTAGTCGATTGTGCTGCTGGCACAAACCAACATGGAAACTGAGCCCTATGACCAGATACCCTGCACCAGGGTCACTGATGGGCTCTGCTGACTAATTCTGGCCAGCACACAGAGGTCACAGATCGTGATGGTCACAGTCACCAGCCAGGGACAACTTCACAGACTCAAAATGCTACCGCACATGGAAATATTTCTGCTCTCACAAGGCCAAAGAGGAGAGGAACAAACTGCCTTTGTTGTGTGTCTCACCATGCAAGAAGCATTAAATGAGGCAATAAAAAATGCTGAGAAGCCTTTTCTGCTAAAATTATGCCATTGCAATGTTACTCGTTTTATGAGCTACACAGCACCTTTGATTCAAGAAGGCATTTAAGCAGGGGCAAGGGTCTGAACCAAAATGGTTAGAGAAACAGGTGAGAATGTTTAGATCACAGCAGTATCTCAATTCTGAATTGTCAGGGGAGGAAAAGGAGGGCTGTCAAGCACAGTACTAGACTCAGTAATACAAGGAAACCCTATTGTCTGACCAGGTGAGAAAACCTGTTCACTTTAGGTATGATATTTTCTCAGTGTTAGACTGCTATGTAATACTCTGAGTAGGTTAGCATATATAATCCAAAACCACTTTTCTCCTTATCTGCAGATTCAGTGAAGCTTGTAAAGGATTCCATAAAAGTAATTTTAAATATTCATGCAGTGTTCATCAACCGTGTGGCCCAGTAAACCTACAAGGACAACTTTAGGCTTTCTAGGCAACTCCTCTTCAAAAATAGTAACCTTGCATGCAAACATTTGCCTGTGTGCTGCAATGACAGCATATGCCACTGCTTGCAACATTAAACATTATTCAAAGGAATAATCTTCATGCTATTAACACAACAGCACACACACTGTGAATGCCTTATCTCCTCTCCTAGAGCCAAATGGAAAACAGTCCTCTGTTATCCTCTCCCCTGAAGAATATTCTCAAGCAGCATCATTTTAAAACCATCTCCCCCTTTCGTGTATCACATCCAAAGAATACCTTGCAAAAACATTCCCTGACTCCTAACTAGACTTATTTTGTCAAGTCTTCATCTTCTGCTGAAAGCTGGAGATGTCAACACTGTCCTGCATCTTATCTCTAGTGCCTTGCTGTAGAGGGAAAAGTACCTCCCTCGTGGACCAAATTACATATTCTCAGCCTGACAGTAACAGATATCACTGTGCTGCATTGAGTAAATTACATCAACTTGAACTAGACAAGGGATACGTCTTGAAATATGAAAAAAGGCAGTCACATCTTCAGATTTTGTTCAAAAAAACCCATTTTCCCTACATCACAGTGGGAACACGCAGAAAGGAGACAGAAAATAACTGCAACAGGGTATTAACTCAGAACTGTGATTTGGATCTCCTGCTTTGCACTGGAACGCTACTAGACAGTAGCTATACAAAAATTATTTCATCCCAAAGATTTGCAGCCTTATATACATGTCTGGGGTTTTCAATTTTAATTTTATTTTGATATGTCATTACAATTTTGTTGCTCATTTCTTTTGCACCAGGTCTGGTCATTCTCTATGGCTGGATTTGAAGCCCACTGAAATCTGTCTCATGGTACTAGAAGACTTTGCTACTCAATGAGATGCAGTGGGGAGGAACAGCTCATGCAGTGTAATACATGGAAACATTTTATGGAACTATCTGTCCACAAAATAAAAAAAAAAATATCTAGCAGTTTGTCTCATATACTATGAAACTGTATGAAACCTCTTCAACCATACAAGAGTCAATTCTTCTCAATATCTATCGTTAACATCAGATAATTCTTGTTATTTATAAATATTAGATAATAAACCCAGTAATTTATCAGGAAAAAAAGCATTTAGAAAAAGAAACATTTAAAATTGGAAGACTGCTACCAGCAAGAAGATTTCAGAGACAGCTGATCACCTTTTTGCTCTTTGCTTCCATTCTTCTACCCTCTTCAGTCTTGTATAATGAGATTTAAAGGTGCATTTGGTATTAACTGCTCTTTGAGGTCTTATCTGCAGATGAAAATCTGCTCTTGAGACAGATATAACCAGTGTTTAATTCATTGTTGAGGAAAAGGATCCAGGTGTTTTGTGACTCTACAAAAGTATGTGCATAATGCCTCTCATTTCCAATAGCTGAAGTTAAAACCCCTAACAATGCACAGTTTTCTCTGCATCTACAAAAATACATGAACAAAACAATGTCCCTCCTCTTCTTACTAGCCCCTACCAGGAGAAGAATAGAGAAAAAAACTTATAAATTAGTATTTATACATTGAATCAAAATTAATTAGGAGGCTCCATATAACGAGTAACAAGGGCCATTTTTTTCCCCAAAATATTAGGCTTCTAATACAATGACACTTGATTTAATAAGCATTAGTTCAAAACAAGGGACTCTGAACAGTCAGCCAAGCACACTCCTGAGCAAAGTATAAGCGGTCTAGACAAATCAGATTAAAGTTTACTCTAAAAGCATGGTAAAGAAATAAGACATCAAGTCCAACTTGATTCAAACTTTCATCAAATACAAAGAACTTCATCTCAGGCACAGGACATTTTTGAGTACTTCAAGATGTTTTTCAACTATTTAAAAAGATGTTACCTCAGGGTTTTCAGTCTGGTTATAACAGCAGTTGTTCCGATGACCAAGAACTTTGGTTAATCTATTTTCTTTATAGCCTCATTCCTTTTCAGTGTAACATACTGTGTCTGGTACTCATCCCTACTACATTACTAAAATTGATGTGGCAAAAAAGCAAAGGCATTAATCAAAATTTATGCAAAATATCGTAACAGAGGAAGGAAAAACCCACATGCTTCACTTTTTTTATTGTTCCCCCAAAACAGAATTTGAAATTTGCCTGATTGCTTTGTTTTACACTCTCATCACTGATGACTCTGGGCCTGCATAGATCTGGCAATAATACTAATGATTTAGCAGTCTATGCCTATACCAAACTGGAGCTGAGAGGGAGCGTGCAGAGACATAAAACAAAGCTGTTCTGGGATATTTTCAATAATATAGTATTGTGACAGCAAGGAAAAGTTCTGTGAAATGTAACAGACCATTATCACTGACTTACCAAGGAATTATTTTTGAAGAAAAATTGTAATAATCCTATTGCAAACTCCAGCCACTGACAATCCCAGTCTCTAGGATCTGTGATGAGTTGTTTGTGCTTGTGGCTACGTGAAACGTTCCCAAACTATGGTACACAAACAGGAATCAAGATGACCATCTTTTTCTCTCGAGAAGACTGGGTATTGCCTGAACAACTAACCATCTGCCTCTGTACATGGCCTGATATGGAGTCAAAAGCTATTTGCAGTCACTACTGCTGTCACTGCCACATGGTACCCTGTAATATCTGCTTTTTGTATCTCAGCAGGCTCGATATGCAAAAACCCCAGGCTATACTGTTAGTACAGTGAGATGCAATAAAAGGATATCAAAGATTATGAAAGGGTATTTCAGCAGCAGCTCCTGATCATTGAAAGGCAGAATTAGGGATGAGGAGAAGGTTGGTTATGTTGACTAAGATGACAGCAGAATAGAGACAGCTACTGCATGCTGAAGTAGCTGCCCAGGCCACAAAGAAGCCCTGTGATATAGAAAAACGAGTGTACTGTGATGGGTCTGAATAGAAGTTCTGGAATTTACAGATGAAGCAACTGATTCCTCTGTGCTCTGCAAGGAGTCTTTTTCCTTCTCCAGCATGAGGAGAAGAAGGTCATAGCTGTAAAAAATAGGCTGTCAGTGTCCTCTGGAAGCTCACTTGCCCAGATTCTTACTCATCTATGATTAATCAGTTTAGCAGTAGCAAGCCAATGCCTATACTTTGCAGAAATGGGTTCACAAGACAGCTGATGATGAGCTGTCACCCAATGGTGTGAAGCAGACCTAGCCCAAGCCAGTACCTTCTTTAGGAAAGGAGAGGTTCTATACTCTCTTAGTTTTGCCAACAAGGACATTGCACCAAGCCCAACAGCAAAGACTGCACTCTGCAACATGAATGACATCTTTGGTAGTCCTTGGCCCCAGAATTTGCAATTTCCTTCCCACAAATGCAATCAAAACCAAGAACATACAGTCTTGATATCTGAAAAACTCCTCCTTCTAGTAGTTGCATTGTGTAAATTTCATACCTATGGGAAAAACAAAACAAAATAAAAATTCACCCCCCTCTTTCTCATCAGGACTGCTGTGGAAAGATATCCAAGAGCATATACTTGCAACACAACTGAATGTATAATGTCAGCTAACAACCTCTCCAGTTGTGCGTTATTTATATGTAAAGTTGGCACAGCAAAGCACCACATTAGTGCTGCTCTATTTCAGTGTTCACTAGCTAATGTAGAGGTGACAGCATCAGAACAAATACCTGAAAAGAACAGGACGGATGGAAGCCAAGTTCATATCAAGACTTGGTGCTTTGGGAAAAGCCCTTGCCTCAGCCAAAACACAAGTGAACCAGGGTTGAATTATGACACTGTGTACAAATCCTTTGAAATTAAATGGTTCTGGCACAAATACTTGCTTCGTCAGTTGATTTCAGGCTTTGAAGGCATGTTGGTACATAAGAATATAACAGTCCGCTGATTTTAGGAAAAGGAGAGATATTATAGGACAAAACAGAAAGAATAATACAAACCCTGTGGACTGAAAGTTTTCAGGAAACATTTGTTTACAACTTAGACATATTCATGTCCTTTGAAAATACATCATTCAACTTGGGAACCTCTCTAAGTAGTACCTATTACCACTCATAAAGGAGAGTGGTTAAATGAAAAGGCCGTTTGTTTTACCCTTCTTGTTTGCTTTTTCTCTGTTGACATTACAATGAGAAAGCACAACAGCTGTAAAGCTGCTCACTACTGTCTGTATCTTTTCCAGGGAAGAGAGACTTGACACAAAAATACAGTAAGTACACAGTAAATTTCATCTCAGGCTCTTACAAAGCTAGTAGGCACAAAATGGGAGTGCCTTATAAAAGGTGATGTAATAGTGGCAGACTAAATACAGGAATTACTTATTATAAAATCTACTTTTTCCTCTCCTATTAAAAGAAATACTGCACTGTCTCAAAAGACAGCTCTTCCAAACTGAAACTGCCACCACAGAACGGCCCTTTTTAAAAGGATTTTTCCCCAGCAAGCTTTTCTGATAGGTGTCCTTGAAATTTTGCAGAGGCAAACAACTGCAGCACTAAAATGATAATTTGGCAGCTTGCTGATGTTTGCTGAATCTCTCTCTGAGCCATCTTCTGCTTTGTTTTCTTCTCCCTCTTACAGTGATCTCGTACAGAATGCATATCTCAGAGACTGAGGTGGAACTGCAGTTCCAAGTTTTGGGTTTTTTGCTTCAAGACAAAGACAGGTATTTGGTTGAGATAAACTGGAATACTCTATCCATCCTAACTCCACTGCAGTTCAGGTGTGAAAGCAAGTGCACCTACGTTATCAGAGGGTCAGGAAACTATCTTTGTATCACACTTGAGCACCCTAACCCTAACCCTAGACTTTGTCTAGGATCCAAATGCTCCAGAAATCTGAATCTGATGTTCTCCTCTCTAACTTGCACTGCACTGCACGAGCCCTGGGAAAGTGAGAAGGCCAAACCACTGATGTTGCTTAAACGAGATAAGCACACAAGCTTTTGTTTCCTTTCCTTTACAGTAAATAAGGTTGGGCCTTACAGAAAACTGGTGTACTCTCATTGCTTACAAGTATTTATCAGGAAACAGTTTTGACCCTTAAAAGATGTTTATCTATCTCTGTTATTTATCTGCTCACTGAATTTACACTGAGATTTAAAAAACCACCAAAACTCCTTGACTCTTTGCAATTCAACTCTAAGCAATAACTGAGAAAGCCAAAACACGGCTCAAAAATCTGCCTATCAAATATCATACTTTGTGTCGTTTCTACCTGCTTAGTTCCATCCTCCTACTGGATAACAGAAAACACAATTTCCCTTTTCAGAAACCAGACAGACACATCTTCATTGTTCAACCTCTCCCTTATAGGGCATACACTAGTCCTTAATATTTACCTCTGAGACCTTCAAAGTACGTATGTGGCAAGGAGAACAGGGAACCCACACTAGTGTCTGACTCTGGTTTTCATCAGTGGAGCACTTTCAGGACCATTCGATCAATTTCTTTGTGTTTCCACTGTCAAAGATGCCACACAGCCACTAAAACAGAAATGCTGATTCTGAGGCACGTCCTGATTACATGATAGTGTATGTGGCACAATATAGATGTTTTATTGGCCCTTGTTAAGGATAACATACATAACTCGATGTGGATGTAAAACTTAAGCCAATAAAACTTGTGGCCATAAACCTGTGCTAATAAAAACTTTCTATGCCATATCATCAAATATTTTTTCTTTAATTATATTGAAATACAGTAATATGATGAGCAGGTAGACATAGACATTAGGCCAGTAAGAGATGATTCTAACTGTGGTACATCACGAGATATAAACCCGATCAAATCTGACTGACAGTAATACAGGAAGGCTTAAAATTTATCATGGCCAACAGATCTATGATTATCACAGAGGAGTTATTGCCTGCTGTGTAATTAGTTTGTTCTCACCAAGCTAGCCTGTGGCTTACAGGCATTTTGAAATGCTGTAAAACACCCCAGAGAAGGATGACTACTGCTGATGAAAAAGCACTCTCCACTGCAACACACAGGCCAGGAGAGCTCCGTTAGCCCTCTGTGCAGGGACTAATGCCTTCAGAGCAGAAGAACCTGGTTTACATCCTGCTGCCTCCACTTGGTATTTTATGTGTACAGCTGGCTAATGACCATGTTGTATTATGTATAAAACCATTTACTGTGATATGCTTGCATTGTTAATATGCTGTAGAGTATTTCTGCTCTGCTCAAGGGGCAACTCTGGGAAACATTAATGCTGGATGGTATGAAAACAAGGGGAATTCCAGTCCAGACGGCAAGAAGAAATCCACAAAGTGGCCAAACATTTCCATCTGCTCAGTGAACAAAGAGACTTTCATGCCTCAGTTTATGCCTTCTGCTGTCAGCTGCCATCACAGTAAGGAATCCTCCTTGCATCCGTAGAGGCCATGTTACTGAATGCTGCTGCTAGCACTGCTTCCCTTCAGTGGCCTCCACGCTCCTTGTCCCTCAGCCTGTGCATGAAGCTTTTAGGCTGTTTTGACTACTTCTAGTCCCTTGGCAACTATCCCCAGAGAAGATGCTGAATACAAGGCGCTCTTTGCTACACCAAAAGAAACCAGTGGTCTGAAGGTATGAAGGTTTTGAGAGTCTGGTGCCAAAATACTGAAAAGAACCACAGAGGCATCTTAAAGAAAGCCCCTAGTGACCTTACTCCTTAAGATTACAAAAAAAAAGTGTGGTACCTAAGATGTGTGGATCTGCCAGCACACACATGCAACACACAGTGTTGCTGTGCACGGTTAAATCTGAGTGGGAGTTCGAGGTCACTACCCTGTTAATATCTAGCAGCATAGAATGAACTGCACTTTGTAAAATTTCTCAGCTACTTCCTTGCACTCCCCTCTTCCATCTTCTTTCTTAGCAGGATTGTTTTACAAAATGAGTATAACAGGAGTTATGGAAGAGCTCTAGCTCCCTGGAGCAGCAAATCTGCTACACCACGGATACTAGAAAGATGACTCAGCCCACATCACTATTCTCTACATCAACAGATAATTCCAACAGTGTTTCTAAACTTCGCCTCCGCTGGTGCTTATGGATACTGGAACTTGCACCACAATATGGAAATGCAATACGTGGCTAACATCAGGGCTTAGTTTATGTGAAATGCTTAAGGCCCTTACTCACATTGTAATGAACAAGCAGTGTTTCCTGAGACACCCAAACAGTGTCAGATGTCCAGGTACTCCCTACCACCCTTGCTATCCTGCATCCTCAGTGCTGCTGGCAGAACCCAAAAGGTGACTGCAATAATCACAAAATCACAGAATTTTAGGGGTTGTAAAGGACCTTAAAGATCATCCAATCCCAACCCCCTCTGCCATGGGCAGGGACACCTCCCACTGGACCAGTTCGCTCAAAGCCCCATCCAACCTGGCCTCGAACAGTGCCAGGATCGGGGCATCCACAACGTTCCTGGGCAACCTGTTCCAGTGTCTCACTACCCTCACAGAAAAAAAAATTCTTTCTAATATCTAACCTAAATTTCCCCTCTTTCAGTTTGTATCCATTACTCCTTGTCCTATCACCACAGTTCTGACAAAAGTCCCTCTCTGGCTTCCCTGTAGGCCCTTCAGATACTGGAATGTCACTCTGAAGTCTCCACACAACCTGCTCTTCTTCATGCTGAACAGCCCCAACTTCCTCAGCATGAGAATTGCAATGTGCTGCACATGAAGGCCATTTAACAATTTCAGCTCATTCAGAGGGAAGCCAGCTGTGAGTGTTTCTGCAGAGACTCCAACATACCTCCAGGTCCCTGGATCTGCACTGCCTTCCAGATAATGATGCTCTGCTTGGATTAATTTGTTCAATAATTTTTCTATTGGCTTGGGCTGCTAGTAGATCCACCTAGTTCTGGAAAATTACAGAGATGATTCTCCCCTGCTACAGTTCTGCAGAAGCAGGAATGGCCTTGCAGGCTACACTCCCAGATAAAGCAGTGGGAGACACTGCAGCCTGAATCAGTGTTTTACAGGTCTGCCACAAAGACAACTTTCTCAGGCAGCTACAATCAGAGAAAGAATGCCTCGCTCATGTTAATCCTTATCAGGGGAAGACAGGCTTAAATGTGTTTGTTTATAACAGTACTAAAGTTTGCTGAAGTATTTTAATAAGTAGGTAAAAAGAAGAGGCTCTCAAAAAACCCAGTTTTTCTCTGAGGGAGGAAGGAGAGAATCTAAATTAAAACAGGTATGTTTTCATACACAGAAAATAACAGCATGAAGAGTTGTGATATTTTTCTATGAATAACATCCACATAAGCAGGCTACACTTTATGATGTTACTCTGCCTCCAAGGCTATGGGAAGCTTGTTATCATTTTTTGTGGTGGTGTGAGGAATTTTCCTATGGAGTTTTCTCACTCACTGATCCTAAAGCATGTAAGGCTCACTATGAGGTTGCACTCATGATCAAGACACAAATAGTATTAATGGGCAAAAGAAGTTAACAGACAAAGGTGAAATCTAGAGTGTGGGTACAGCATTTGTTTTTGATATATATTTTAGTTATACACACTGCATGCTTACATAAACTTTAAGGCTATGACAATTCATCCCTAAAGAAATGAAGATGAATGCTACAGTTAAAACTAAACTCTATTTGTCATGAGAGCCTAAAGCCATTGTTCTTTGTAACATTTTGTTTATGGAATTGCTCTAGTGATGCAGATTGATTTTCTTAGCTCCATGTTTTACTATCTCACCTATCTGAAAGTGGACATTGCTAGTACATTGAATAAGGAATTGAAAGTTTCTCTAGTTACACTGCTGTTTCACTACACACATCTCTTTACTCCCTATTGATGATCCCCAAAGGTCCTCTCAATAAATCACAAACACTGAGGTTGTCCTTACTCTACACTTTTCTCTCCCTTCCACCAGGAATTAAGAAATGCCAATTGTAAAGTCTATATGGAAGCCAGAATCCAGGCTAGGTCTGACTTCTACAGGACACTAGACTGAACAGAAACTTTTCTAGAAACAAGATTGAGCATTGTCCTAGCTCAGCAAGCTGGGACCAGTTTATCACCATCTGGGTGTGACCAAAGCTGTGTATTCTAAACCCTCTGTGTCATTTCTCATGAACTGGTAGCAATGGACCATTGGTAGCAGCTGCCCAGGGCACACCTGACCTCTCAAGCTGTAAGCTGGGTGTTAAAGAAGCCTGTGAGATAAGAGCAGTGATAACTCCCCTCCAAAGAGTCGTTAGCACCTCCACACCCAGCCTGAGGGGGTGTGTCTGCTAATGGGCCATCAATGATTCCAAAAATATCCCATGACTCAGGGAGTCAGATCACCCATTGTGGAACTCCCCGCCTTGGGGGAGGTACGGGGCATTCCCACCTTAACATGAGGGTACGTAATCTTGGGGTTTGGGGATTTCTGGCACCACTTGTCAGATCCAGAGGAGGACCAGAACCTCAACAGGACTGAGACTGTCATCTGCACCAACAGGTTTTTCTTTCCCTTCTTTTTACTTTGTACTCAGGGGAACCATGTGGGGCTGAGCACAGGGGTAACAAACACCATTCTGTTTGTGCCTCAGGGTGCTGGGTTATACTTCTGGGGTTTGTGGGTTAAAACTAATTTCTCTTTGTATCATTGCATTTATTGTAATATTTTTATTCAATTGTAACTCTGACTTATAATCTCTTTTGTGTGGGGTTCACTTCTCCTGCCAGTTTACCTTTAAACCATCACAAGGATCTACCAAGTGCTAAAATAAGTAACTCACAAATCACACAACTGTTGATTCCAGTATTTTGAGCTTTCCCCTTTATGTTAAATTGTAGCATAAAGACAATCACCATAAAATTTACTGGGGCACTTACCAGCCATTTGATTTTCTATGTACATATTGTGGATTCAGAATGGTTTTGACAGCAATGGCTGTTTCTGCTTGAGAGACACCATAAGCAGCAGGATTATGACACTCTGTAATGCCCAATGCTGATTATTGCACAAGTGAGCAGCTTTTTTACCACACATGAAATATTTTATATGGCCACAGTTGGAAAAGTTACTTTATATTCTGCTATGAATATGAAGAAAATATCACTTGGAGAATCTTCTAAGATAAAGATGCACAAGCTGAAGCAACCATTTTGAAAATATCCATCTGTAAATAGACATTGTAACTTACTTGGCTAGTGCACGAACACTTGAACTTCCAGCAAGCTATTGCAAAAGCAGATTAGAACTAAAGGAAAGACAAGCAGTCTGTAAAATACATCAATGTTATGGCACACATTGTTCTATGAGTTCCCTGAAGACAGTATCATCTCATGCAAACTATCTTACTTTATTGTACGTGGCATCATACTTTGCTGAAGAGCTTTCTAAAGTGAAGAATATTTGTAATTTAGGATTCTCCGTAAGTAGAACTTTGTGCAAACAATGAACTACGTCCAGGTGATCAGAGTGAATGACATACTTAGTGCACTGTTTGTCCTATTTGTTTCAAAGTAAGTATTTATTTAACTGAAGGATGATAGGGATTTGCTTTGCTTTGATCTTATTTGGAACATAGTGAGTGTATTCAGTGAAGACACTATGATGGGACACCAAGGTAAATTACTATATCCTGAAACATTAAAACGTGCCCTTAAAATTTCAGTTTTTCAAGGCAACTAGAACTTACCCTCTCCCTCTGCACATTTTAATTACATAGGATAGTTAGCATTTATTTTCAGCAAAACACTCTGTGCTAACATCAAGTTAGTTATAGTATAATGTGTGTGTGCATATATATGTATGCGCAGTACACCTTTGCTCTAGAAAAACGCAGTCGTGCTGAGATGCACTGCAGCAGACACACAAGCTAACTAATAAGAAGCCTGATCAGGTACTTACCAGCTACACTACATTGTTTCTGTATTGTAAAAACAATCTTAGCACAACAGGCATATGTTCAAAGTTCACTCTCAAATCAGAGTCCTGAGCAGGTGATGGACTAGTTTTATGGTGGGTTTTTTTCAGTACACCATTTCATTAAATTCATGACAGCTGTGGACAACTACTTCAATACAGATGAACTGAAATGACTGAGGTTCATCTAACGTTTGGCTCTGCTGTATGGAGCATCAAGAATGCGAGCTAGCAGATACCAAGTTAAATTTATAACACATTGACCGGGAACTGGGGAAAAGAAAGAAAAAAAAGGGGGGGAGTTGGGATAGGAAGTTCAGGTATGTCATAAGAATTCTGATATGGTCTCTTCTCCTTTGACCCATACCCTATTTACATACTGTAGGCAGCTCTCCTCTCCCATCCATGACCCAGAAAATTTGAAAAACAGGTCACACATACAGAAATTCTGGAGGAACTAATAGTTTAGAAAAGAGATGACTCATGGGGAAGATGATCACACTCTATAAATATCTTCAAGGCAATAACATAAATGTATAAATGAAAAATGGGAATTACTTGTCTCAGAAGTTGGTAGGTAAGCTGGCAGTATAAGCCAAGGAAAAGAGTAACTGCCAAGTGAATCGAGTCTCCAGGGATGCTGGCTGGGAACCATTTTTATAAATATTCAAGAACAGGTAAAATCGATACTAGTGGGAAAGATGCACTGAGAGACCTGCAAGACCCTTGGAATTTCTAAGGCATCATTTCTGGTGCTATTTTTGCTATCCATGACATTATGGTAAGCCCTAGGCAGATAAAAGATTACACTCACCGAAGTAAATGTGGCTGTTAATTTACAGTTATCTGTGAGCAGGTGTTTCATTGACTCAGCACCTGCCAACTACTTCCTAGCAGTGATAACTTTTATGACACGCTAATGGAGAAGGTACTACACATCCCGATACAAATTCATAGTTGCTAATGATACTATTAATAATGTTGAACTTATCTGCTGCTAATCTTATTGATATAAATAGTATTATTAATTCCATCAGGCGTCAGCAGTGATGTTGAATGACACAGTGTACAGTAATCTCCCTGAATGACTCATTAGGCTCACAGAGAAGGATGACCTTCTTACACAGCTGCACCTGGCCTGCCTGAGTCATTAATGGCTCAGATGTCTTTACTTCCCATCAAACAAATAGCTGGTGAAGTGCAGTAACATATTTTTATTACATTTAAAAAACAAACCCCCAAACTCTCCAGCACATGAGAGCTAGCACTGCAATGCTAAACAATAACAGGTTGCCTGTTGCACTTCAGGTTTATCTGCAGTGCATAAGCACTGGGATGCACTGCCAAAAAACATGTTTCCACAGGAATTATGGATCACTTAGTGACTCTGGAGTTACTTGGTACTTCTTCTCAACCTCCCCATTCAGTACACTGCACCACATTTTATTTCTGTATATCCATAAACCCTAAACAGCTGCATCACTTCCAGGCCTTTATTTGTTACACTAGCTAGCACCAGAAATTTTCTTATTTTGCCTCAATATTCCTAAAACATTTGGCACAATTACAATCTTTTTTTTTGGCAGATATGAAACTAAAGCTAGCCATGATTAAATCCAAAGCAACTAAAATTCTATATTTAAGGAGCAAACTTGAGACCCCTGGGGTGTGATTTTTCCAAAGTACTTACCATTTTTATGGCACCCCACACATGCAGAGCACTGATCCAAGTGGTCATGCTTGCAAATCTGGCCTAACATACATCCTACCAAGTACCCACAAAATCAGGAATGTGCTAACTGCATCTTTGAGTATTTTAGTGTTGCACAGGCTTACCCACTGCCTGCCAACAATCCCTGGCCTCATTCACTGCACAGTTTCCAAACAAGGTAAGGGCCCTACCAAGATCAGACTCAATCCCTGCACAATCTTGAAACTTTACAGTGTGTCCTGTATGAGGAAGTCACTCTGTGGAACAAAACATGAAAACATGAAAGACTATGTCATAGTGTATGAGCACAAAGAGGCTGAGTTAAGACTGCAAAGACAATCAACCAGAATTCTCGTGTCTACGGCACAGAAGTGCTTCATCCATCAACTTCCTACATGACTGCCACTTTTGAAAAAAGCAAAGTAAGCATATTTTCATGGGTCATGTAAAGAAACATCCTCACTAGACTTATGAAAGTACTATCATCCTGCAGTTTCCTACAATTCTTTAGAAATCCACACACACAGAATGGCATGGTACACACAGCAGGATGTGGGCGTTTGGAAAAACCCATACAGTGCCTCCTGTTCCCTATTTAAAAATTCAGATATGAGTATGAAGTAGCTTAGCTACCTAGTGCTTTACTCCAGACTTGTGACCATTCTATCCCACTATCACATAATGAAGGGATCAAAAAATTATTAGCACAGAAATTTTTTGCTCAGTGTTTGTATTAAATCTGGCAAACTACATCTCTGCTTCATCCCTGATTCAGACCATGTGCCATCATTGCAGAAATGATGCTTACAGTTTTGGGTAAGTCAATTTGAGCAGTGATTAGTTTTCCTATCTGCTAAACCTTTAAATATTTGATTTGCAAATGAGTGTGACTTTTCATCCCAGCTATTTTTCCCATTTTTTCACCTATTTTTTGTAAAGGTACATATATATCCTGGAAAAAAGCCTTACCAAGCATCTTACAAGTGCAGTTTCTCTTTATGTGTGTTGCTTTGTATTTTGATCCTTACCATACTTTAATCTCTACACTCACTATGGAAGAAACACAGAACAGCTACTTAAACCTCACCTAAGCAAGTTGCCAGGGAGCCCTGTTCTAGGTATAGAGGAAAGCAGACAGCTCTTCAAGCCTCACTCCTAGTGAAGTTTTCTGGCTCTATTCCTATATGATTCCCTTGACTCCCAAGCTCAGCACAGGCTGCCTTCTTGGTGCAGTAATTTTATCCAGACTGTAGAGAGCCTTGATAAATGGTCACTATTCAATGTGACCTCCAGGAAGATTGTGTACGTGGGAACAGCAAATAGAACTAGAACTGCATCATGAGTGACTTCTGCAAAAATAATAACTAAGCAAACAACTTAGGGGTTTAATAGATAAGTACTAGACAACAATCTGTGAGAGCAACAAACTTACAAAAAGGGCAACTTCAGCCCTGAAGAGACACAGGAAGTAATTTGCACGGGTGCAGCCTCACCTTGCATATTGTTTGCAGTTTTGGACAACATAATATAAGAAAGATATTAAGCCATTAGAGTGTCCATAGGAGGGCTATGAGGATGGTGAAAGGCCTTGAGGGGAAGGCGCATGAGGAGCGGCTGAGGTCACTTGGTCTGTTCAGCCTGGAGAAGAGGAGACTGAGGGGAAACCTCATTGCAGTTACAACTTCCTCATGAGGGGAAGAGGAGGGGCAGGCACTGATCTCTTCTCTGTGGTGACCAGTGACAGGACCCAAGGAAATGGCCTGAAGTTGTGTCAGGGGAGATTTAGGTTGGATATTAGAAAAAGCGTTTCCACCCAGAGGGTGGTTGGGCACTGGAACAGGCTCCTCAGGGAAGTGGTCACAGCACCAAGCATGAGAGAGTTCAAGAAGCGTTTGGATGATACTCTCAGGCATATGGTGTGACTCTGGGGGATGGTTCTGTGCAGGGCTAAGGGCTGGACTCGGTGATCCTTGTGGGTCCCTTCCAACTCTGTATATTCTGTGATTCTGTGAAGGAAGAGAAAGAAACTGGCCTAAATGTTTCCCTCCTGCCTTGACTCTTCCAAAAATGGTTCAAATTTACTTCACTGTCCTGATCTTGTAAATTCTGTATTGCAGAATGGGCAAAGCCACACCTCACGGCACAGCCTTGGATGCTCTGTGGTGGGAATTATGAAAGATTTTTCCACCCGTCCTTACTCATCCAGGCACACTGTGGCTTTCCCTTGTCCGAATATTTCCTGCTATTCTGAGGCATCAGAACAACTGCAGCCAGAGCTGTGGACACTGTATAGAGTTACTGCTGTGCTATACAGGGGAGTCCTTTTTCTTGAGGGCTGGCTGGTGAGGAATTACTTGGATGCTCAAGAGCAGGCAGATCACTCAATGAGATATTGAAAAGGAATTTTCTGAGGGCCTCAAGGGATATTTTTTTTGTCTTTCTCCCTTGCACAATGCATAACTTGCTTGTTAGAATCATGTGGACATTTAAATTAATACATTTCTTGTCTGCTGCTCACTGCCAGGAGCATAGCTTGATGTCCTCAGAAAAGCAACTCCTTAGTTTACCTGGTCTTTGGGTTTAACATAAGGAACCAGGATTGAGCATCTGAATAAAAAATATTTACCATAATATTTACTGTCTCTTTTTTTCTTTAGCGCTCCTAATCACACAAAAAATGCTCAATTGATTATACAGACAGCATGAAAAACAGACAGCAGACTGGGCCGAAGAGAATCACTGTTTCACAATTCATCATCACCAGGCTGTTTGGTGCAATCAACATGCTGGAGGGCAGGGATGCCATCCAGAGAGACCCTGACAGGCTGGAGAGTTGGGCCTCTGCAAACCTCGTGAAGTTCAACAAGGCCCAGTGCAATGTCCTGCACTTGGGTTGGGGCAATCCTAAGCCCAAATACAGGCTGGGCATAGAATGGATTGAGAGCAGTCCTGAGGCGGAGGACTTGGGGATGTTGGTGGATGATAAGATTCACATGATTCAGCAATGTGTGCTTGTGGCCCAGAAAGCCAATCGTACCCTGGGCTGCATGAAGAGAAACATGACTAGCAGGTCAAGACAGTGATTCTCCTTCTCTACTCCACTATAGTACCCTTCCTGCAGTATTACATCCAGCTCTGGACTCCTCACAGCCTAGGAAAGACACAGACCTCTTGGAGTGGGTCCACAGGAGGGCCAGAAGACAATGAGAGGGCTGGAGCACCTCTCTTATGAGGACAGGCTGAGAGAGATGGGGTTGCTCAGCCTGGGAAAGAAAAGGCTCTGGGGAGACTTCAGAGTAGCCTTCCAGTACCTAAAAGGTACAAGAAAGTCCCATCCCTGGAAGTTTGTAAGGCCAGGTTGGACAGGGGTGGGGCTCTGAGCCATCTGGACTAGTGGAAGGTATCCCTGCCTGTGGCAGAGGGCTTGGAACAAGATGATCTTTAAAGTCTCTTCCAACCCAAAATATTCCATGATTCTATGATTATTCTCTGTCATCATTTCCCTTGTGACTGACTGGTAACATTTCCCCCAAGTAGTGCAGCAGCATCAGGAATGCTCTCAGTTGTGGAGACCTCAGAGAGCTGCCTTTGCGAAGCTGACATTTCCACTGTGTGGAAGAGCAGGCTGCACTCATCACTGTCACAGTACAGGGACTAAAAAGAAAAGAAATGAAAAGACAAGGCAGCCTTTCAGGAAATCCTGGCTCAAAAGATGCAAATCCTGCTTCAATAAAAGTAAATCTGGGAGACTAATTTCAAGGTGTGGGTGATGGCAAAGATAAACTAGAATGCTAAAGCACTTAAATATTCAGGGTCACCTCCAGCCTCAAAAGGCATTGTATTTTTTCATTCTTAAAGTACAACAGTAGATATGACAGGGAAAACCCACAAAACATGAGATTTATTCTGATTTCTGTATTTGGAGGCCCACTCAGACTTTTCACTGAGGACAGATTCTCTTCTGCAAGCACAAGCACAGGACCCCAAATGTTTTTCCCTTTTCAAGTCTCTGAGCACTTCTAATGGATTCTTGCTGAGATGCACAAAGGCTCTCTCCAGTCCCACAGCTCTATGCACACTTTAAAGCAGTCCTTTTCATATCTGCCCATGATCTGTTAAACTTTATTCCTTTATTCTCTTTATTGATATTCATGTTATTTATATCTCTACCTGTTTGTTCATAGTGGAGACTCCGTCCAGATCTCCCACACAGATCAGCAGAGGTTTGATGGTACAGTTCACTTAGGATGAGAACAACACCACACTTAACAGGAAATCATTTAAATTAACTAAAGAACACTCTATTGCCCAAATACTGCTAAACAGATCACACAGGGGAAGTAAAAAAACCCAAACCCTAAACAGAAAAAAAGGACATTTATAAAATCGCAATGGTATGAGATAGCAGTAGCAAGCAGACAGTCAGATGGTTTTGTTAGTCAGGTTGGAAAGCAGAAGCTGTGTTTTGCACAGGGAGGTACAATACCAATAGGTCATATCACCCACAACTCTGTTTTCAGAAAAGCATTTTATCTCTATTCTACTAAAACATTAAGCTACAGAGAAATGTTTTTCTAGCACACTTGTGTCTCATTTTTCCAAAGAGAAGTAGCACCATCTTCCCTGAAGACCAACCACATCCCCTGGGGCTCAGTTGTCTGATACCTGGCATGCTTCAGGACAGACATAAGAACCTGGCTCAGCTTTGTTGTACAAAAAAGGTTACTGAGCTGTGAGACAATTCATAAGCTAAAGCCAAGCAAGACAAAAATGCAGACACAAATGAAACTACTGAGATGGTTCCAGTCAGTGTCTCAAGACAGAAACAGTGACACAAGAAGTTATAAAGCCCTAAGTTAAAAAACAGAGAATCAGAGACAGCAATTTAACACAAATGGTCAAGGTTAAGCTTGAGTGAGTAAGCCATAGAGGAGAACGTTTTCCCACCTGACTGATGACTAGCTGTCAATTAACCCACCACCCATTAAGCCTCTGCAATCAACACCATGATGTTCTGCAAGTCTAGCAGTATTTTTATCCTAGTTGACTATTACATGCATTAGTCAGTAAGTTATCGCTGTGGACTCTTAAATTGCATGTAACCTGCTTTCACAGTCTCTCTGCACGCAGAGACACCCAAAGAGAAGTGACCCACTAGAGGAAGAGTTACAGAGTCTCTCCGTCTGCAGGTTCAATTTGCTAGCACATTAAAATGATAAGCATTGCAACTAGACACTTCCATAGGGCTGCAAAGCAGAACCAGAGAACAACACTCCTTATTTTGTTCAGGACTTAACAGCACAGAGGCAGGCGACATGCTGATATAGGCACATGAAAGCAAGCCCACTGGTTCCTTCTACTGTTTAGAACAGCATGCCAGCAACATGCTGTTTCTGAATATCTTTCTCTGAATATCCAGTATGTATCCCCAAAGCATAGTAAAAGAAGCTCAAGAGAAATAAATAGACCGAGTGACAGTGTTGCTGCTGCTACTGCCATTTCTGCTGCTTAATCTGACTGGTGATATGAAAAGAAAAAGCACACAGAGATGACAGCTGCTTTAGAGCCAAGACTGTCAGATCAGCTCTCCGTTTTCCACAAAGCAGCAACACATCTAAATTTCTGTGCCCCAGAATGGACACCTGAGAGAGCACTTTCCAAAACCTCCACATCTTAGATACCTCTTTGGGTCATGGTGTCTCAGCAGTTTTTTGATTTTTTTTTATTTTTATAGATTTTAGAAGTACTTGTATCTGTACTAAAATGCAGATTTTAGTATGTTAATATTTCTAACAGCTTAAGTTCAATGTTTATGTATTCTAACTTCTATCCCAGATCAATACCTAAAAATCCATTAGTTATTTAGACTTTTCAAGGTAGAAGGGCTGAATAATATCTCAAAGCCTGCAGCGCAAGACATAACTTAGGCCAAGGACCTCGAAGCCAGAACCCTGGAAGACCTTCAAGTATCCCTGCGTGTATGAGGAAGAGAAAGATGATGAAGAAGGAGTCCCACTCTGCCCCAGACTCAGTTCCTGACAGGGTGTGCCTGGGGCAGGACCGAAGGGATGTGTGAACTGAGAACTGGGTGGACAATATTATAAAAACCATGGAAATCAGGTTTTGGGCATGGGTGCATCATGATGTATTCCTGAAGGCCCTAGGCCTGGACATTAAAGAATCTACCTTTTTATCTTATCCCACACTAAGTTGGCTAGAGTCCTGTTTTCTGTGGTCTCTCAAGGCATCAGTTTGGTGCCCCAAAGGTGGAATTGAACCACTCTGTCGCTAGACACCCACAGGTACCCAGCAAGGTAATCTATACCCATTAAGACCAGGCTGCAAGCGAAATCAGCAGTGCTTATGGATGCTCAAGATGCAGCCTTTCTGATTGCCCAGTTGTTGTCTTTACAGTGCCTACACATTTTCACTTACCCTGTGTCATAAGAAAAGTTTTAAAAGAACATAAAGCTTAAGCATATGTTTGTGCTACCAGATTATGGAAAAAGTACAAGTCAACATACTCTGTTTTTTTGCCTGTGTGTTGAATGGAAGGGTGGAAATAACACAATAGGCAGCTATTAAATAATAGAGTTGATAAAAGGAACCAGAACAGACACTGTGAGCACATTTAAATTAAAACTCATACTGACATCCTGTGACACTACCAGGACTTTAACACAGATTAAAATGGGGTTTAGGTGAAACTCTATTGCAACTCTGAAGAAATCATAGAATACAGCAATGTTACCTTTAGAACTGACTTAAAAAGGAGGAAAAAAATAAAATGGAAATGATTTCTTCTCTTTTTTCTCCTGTGTTGAAAATCTGTACTGAAATTTTAAGTGCATCCTCTCTCATTTGGGTAGGCAAAGAGTCAAGGATCTTTAGCAGTCACTCTCAATAGACTTTATTCTCTTGCACATCACATTCTGCCAATGTGATGCTCACTGGGACTGAGTATGTCAGAGACATTAGCAAAAGCAGAACAAAATGCTGCTCTTCTTAAAAATCAGTAAATTATTTGGAATATGAACAAAAACGTCTGAATTACTGTGGGCTTCATGTCCATACCTGGGAACAGTACAGTGCTATGCATCCCTGAATCCCTAACAGTGCACTTCAACTCTTACATCAGAAAGCAGAAATTACAAGTTTCTATTGGCCTCAAGTATCCATTCCCATCTGACCACATTTCTTGGTAACAGCTGGAAGGAAAAAAGATTATATCTTTCTAATATACTTATTACACCATGTAAATATTTACACTGTATGTGTGAGTTAAAACCAATCTCTTTCTTGACAGGATTCACCTCTGTCTCTACTCCTATACCCTGTTGTTTACTGAGACTTCACTCCTTTCTGCATCTTCTCTCTCCTAGACAAACAAGATCCAAGGGTCCTGTCCCTCAGTTTCAGACCGTAACAATTACCAGTCTCACTCCAGGTATCTCCTTCCACTCACCACACCTGTACCACTTTATCATTTTTCTTCCCTCAAGACTAAACCCCAACTTCCCCCAGTCTCCATTCCTGATGCTCTTAAAGGTCCAATGTAGTTACAGCCCAAAAGGAACAATGACCAGGGAGATACAGAAAACCTATCAGGTCAGAACAAGGCATGAGAAAACAAGCAGAAGAAAAGGTCTGAGCTGCCCAAAGCACTTTCTGATGGACAACCAGAAGAGTCAAAAGTGGAGATAGGGATAAGACATGAAAGGCTGGAAATTGCATCAGATATATACTGCTGTTTCAATGTAATGGAAACATTTCTTTTTTAATTTTTGGTTCTGCTTCCATCTGATAGTGTGCCATACAGAGTCATTAAAAGCTGAGTAGATTTTTATAGCTGCTATTAGAATTGAATTTTATCTTCCTCCAAAAAGATTTAATAAATTAAATTTCAAAGGCAAAAATAATCACTTACTACCATGCACATTTCTCCATTTTCACTGTGAAAGAAATACATCAACAAGGAATTTTTCATCTGATAATCAATAACCACCAAATTCTTCAAGCCAAAGGCTAATAATATTTGAATTAGTGACATACAGCAACATATCCCTGTTCTCCCTGAGTCCCAGGGCCTAAGCATTTGCATGAATTACTAATGGACTGAATTGTTGATTCAGATCAACAACAAAGCTTTCAAATGCACTATCTTGTTGATAACCTCCATAAAACACACACATAGCTCAGAAACGCTGATCCACACTAATGCACTTACTTCCCAGTACTTAACTATACAGTCTAATAAAAATATTAATGCACTAGAAGTGCTGATGCAGCCCCATTAGAGCAAGATTTCCTCATCGTGGAAGCATCCTGGTTTTCTTCCCCATGAGCTATGCTTTCAGTAAATGTCAGGCTGGTGCATACCAAGGAGGAGAAAATATTAAGCAGCTCTGTCCTCATCAGTCAGACAAGGTTATGGTGATTCAGAAATGATGACGTACTTCTTGCCAAAGAGGCAGGGTGAGAGAAATGGAGAAAAAAGTAACCTGACAGATGAAGGAGAGAAGGGGCAAATGTTGAGGTAACTATGATGTAGAATAGAATATTCTTCTTTAATGTGGTTGTGTATGTCAGGCTGTAGGTGCTAGAGGTCCAGAATTAAGCAGTTCTTCAGGTGAGTGAGGAAGGACTCTGGTCATCTGGAGAAGATAGTGAGCTACTGCCACTGATGTCACACACATTAGTCCACACATTCCTCTCTGTCACAGAAGTGGCCCATATTTGGGAACAGAAGCTTCTTATAATCTAGAGCACTGTTTTAACCACCAGCGGGGATTAGAGAGATCCAGGCACAAGGTGCTGTATGACAAACATGGCTCTTATAAGATGGCCTTTATACCCCTTCACAAATACTAGAAATTGCGTATTAGGAAAGTATTCCCGAAGGACATTATATGTCCTGTTGTGATGACACGATGTGGGGGAAGAATAGCTGGTTGTAAACTTGATGAGCTTTTCTGAAGTCTGAAACTCTCCATTTGAAGACTCAATTATTTGAAATAGGCAATTCATTGTTTCCACTTTCAAAGAAACTGTTTATTCATCCCCTTAGAAGGTGATGCCACAGCCAAATGCAACTGCCAATGCCCAGTTTAGTTTAATGGTATCTCTGATCTCTGGATATAAATGACATCATTTGTAAATAAAAGATAGCTAATCAGATAAGCATGAGGGTTAATTGAAGCAAGTACATTTTTTCTAGAAAGTGTCATTAAAGTAAGCAAACTGGACACACTGAGGTAGTCATTTCTAAAGACTTAATATAATCTAACCAAAATATGTACTAAAAAAAACGCCATGAGACATCAGTCCCACCAGCACTAGAGAATACTGGAACAAAACTTATAACTACAAGATGTTCAAATGTCCAGCTTGGACTCCTTATACTTAAAGAAATTTAGTAAGTTACTACCAATTTATTAATCTACTTCACCATTTAATGGACAGAGGTTTTTGTTGCTATCACTATACATATTTGTGCATCACATTTCAGCAAATATCTGTACCTACTAACCAAAGAAAACATCCTCCCCTGAAAAGAGAAAAAAACTAGTCTTGCGCAGAATTGATGCCTTTCACTTAGGAAAAGCTAACCAAGGCGGAGGTGAGAGAAACAGGTAGCAAAGTAAACGCTAAGGCACACTAAGTAAACGCTAAGTAAACAGCAGCTCATCTTATGGGCAATCTGTCCATCTATGAATCCATCCTATCTGTGGAACACAAATAAATTTGACTTTACTTGACAGTACTCCACTACTGAAAGCTTCAGAGTAAGGCACTTCAAAATTGCATTTATGGAATAAATTAAGTATCCTTAAAGGCTAGAAGGATGACACTCATATTGTTGGAGTTTTTTTATGCATTCCAAAGAATGTTAAAAACAGAATTATATAATCAGAGATGGGCAGAAGGAACTTTAATGTCACTCATTACTCATGGGTAATAATGCCACATAGAGAGATACATGGCATTCTGTTGGAAAGACAGGAATGGAAATGGACTGCCTTCCTAGACTACACTCACCATTAATAATTTCTTCTTCTGAATGCTCCCACAAGCACAACTCCTCACTTACAGTCCAGCAGTTCCTTTTAAACAAAAGCCTTAGAGTATTTTATAGGAAAAAGTAAATTTTGTAGTTCCTATATGAGAATTAGTAGTGATAGGACAAAAAACCCCAAACCAATACAAAAAAACCCTCTAAAAATCCTAAGCTGAAAATAAACATTGACATTCTGAAAGCTGGAAGAACTGTGAGATTCCAAGTAAATGGTAATGCTGATGAATTCAAGCAGAAAAGACACAGAAAATTTCTACAAAAGAAACCGAGTAAATAAATAGGAACAAATGCAGGTAAGGCTGATGGGAACTTGAAATTATTTCTGAACAGTTATGACTGTCCTTGAACTTAAGAGTTTCTCTATCTAACAACGTATCTGTTGGTTCTACTGTGAATTGCACGCTCTGGTCAGGAAGCTACTTTTTAATTTCAGACTCACTGCTTATGTCCTCTGCAAGAGCTCTGGTCTGTCAGGCAAACAACAAATGTCTTGGGGAATAAAGAACCAATAAAGATCAAAATGGTGGTTTTCTGTAAAAGGCCAAAGCACTATTTAGCTTTACATATTTAGAAAGGTATACAGCAGCATGAGCAACAACTTTAATTAAACAAAATTTGCTCTATGTCTACCCTATCAAATTGACTTCTGACAGACAATGTCAGCAGGAGCAAGCTCAGAGGAACGGATGCTGGGAAGTTTTAAAAGGCTACCGTGCACCGTACAGGACTGTTCCTGGTACCAAAGGAGAAAGGATTCAAATCCCAGAGACTTTAGCACACCAGGAGCATGCCTCTAGCTATGCTGTTTCGGAAAAATTCAGTCTTGACAGTTCAGGTATTTCCCAGAAGGAGGTTAGAGAAAAATACATTGTTTTGCTGCTGTTTAAAAACAAAAGAAAAAATATTTTCTTTAAGAAGCTCTAGATGTGTAGTGTGGAAGTGCAACTTGGCAAGGAAATAGCTTTCCAAGAATAACAACTCAGAAGCCTTTAGAAAACCTGGAGCCAAGTGCTCTCCTCAGCCAAGTTACTGAAGTTTGTTGCAGCTGACTTTGCTGAAGACTCCATTCAGCCTGAGCAGGCTGCAGCCAGGGCTGTGTGGGGCCACACAATGTTTTTCTACAAATGCAGATTCCTCAGTCAGCCTGAGCATCAAAAGCACACAAACAGTTTCGTTTGTTGACTCAGACTCTGGCAGGGTGGCAAAAAAGATAACGTATAAAAATATCAATAATGGCACAAGAAGGTGGTCGGCACAGAAAGCAAAGAACCATCCAAATTTATGAAGATGAGAAAAGCAAGCATTTATATATGCTAAAAAAAGCTCTGGACTTTCAAAGCTTGGAATAGGATCTAAAATTTTAATTGCAGCATTTCAGAAACACTCTTCCTGTAAGTAAATGGCTTTGTAGCATATTTAAAAATGTGCACCTTATTCCTGTTTTCATTAAAAACACCAAGCTACTAACATATCAGTTACGTCATTAACCAAATTGGTAGAAACCTGATGAATGTGAAGCATCTTCCTCATTAATACATGATGCAACTGCCACTACTGTAGGATGTAAGTACTAAACCTTTACCATAAGTCATTTAACACAAAAAATGTCAAGTTACTCCTGTTCTTGTATTTCCTAATTTTAAAGCACTTTGCAGTTCTATTATGGTTCTTGTGGGATTTTTTTGGCACATAGACAGGAGACTGTTGGTATTTACGCATCGTTTTATGAGAATAATGAAAGCATTCTGTTTGCCTTTATTCTGAGACAGGGAATATTCACAAAAAAAATTGTGTCATTCCAATTCAAAGGGTGGGAAATGACACAACTAGAGAATTGAACTGTAACCCAGCAGTCAAATGAAAACAGTGTTTTCCCTCAAGTATTTATAAAATGGGAAAACTGGTTAATTCTGACTTTTATAACTCCAGCTCATCTGCTGGTGTCTGGCACCCAATTCCTCAAGCGTGCCTGCCACATGTAGTCAGGCATTTACAGTTTTTACACCTAGAGCTAATATGAAAGATGCATCTGCTGAAAGCTTTAAGAGCTGGAGGTGTGAAACAATAACAGTATCACATTCTGAAACTGCTGTTTATGTATTACTTTTAAGAAACAATTAAACAATCAATTCTCTAACCTTTAGAGAGACTTGAAGTGCAAGTCTCCTCTACCATGTGTTTACTCTTAAAGCAATTCTGAGTACTTTTATGGTTACATATTTATATATCAACACTTACAAGTACACTGACAATTCAGACCCTGAATGTATCTTGAATGTATCTGTGCAGCTACTGAATGCTATTTTCTAACGTAGGCATGGCTTATTTTGAAACAGAGAGACTGGATTAAATGTTGTTCCTCTCCTATGTGCCCAAAGAAGCATGCTTTAACACAGACCTCCAAGACAGACTACATAATATTCAAAGGAATCTAAATTATTAAGGTGGTTCAGTTACAAACACGGTTTTGAAAACATTTACCCTGTGTGCTTAAGTTATACTCTTCTAGTCTCTGCACTGCTATATAAATACAGTTGACTTGGTTTTCAAATGGAATCAACATCTAAAACATCACAGCAAAACCTCTGGTTTTCCAGCACTCATTTACAATGGAAATACACCTACAGTTGATGAAGGGCCAAATTTCTGAGAAGAAACATTACCTGCTCTTGGACGACAGGAAAAATTCTGCTTTTTGGTACCACTAAATGGACAACATCAACCAGGAAAATATTTGGAAACTGAAGCAATTATGGTTTGATCCAAAGAGCTTGAGATCACATCTGGAGCCACAGAGACACCTGAGCTGTAGGGAGGTAGGCAGTAAAGCAACATGTTCACTGCTACGCCATTAGGCAGTTGGTTAAAGATGTACAAACAGTCCTCCACCCCAAAATGTGGATATCTACAAGCATGGAAAACACCTTGTGAATCCTTCTTCCCCTGTGTATAAAGTCAGCTTAAAGAGAAGACAGACAACAGTCCTTTGCCATAAACAGTTGCCATCAGAAAGGACAAGGATATTCACTGTATCATCAAGATAACCTTAACTGCTGCCTTGCATATGCAGCAGTTTTGGTAAAAGCAAAACTATATTCCAGATGTAAATCAAATGCTGCTGTGGTCAGTTTTATGCTACGATAGCAAACTTGTTCAGAGAAGAAGGATCATTGAAATTAATAATGAGGAAACCTGGAGCTGTAAGACAAGTCTAGATCAAACTCACTGGCTCTGTCCCTCCCTTCAAACAACAGATTTATTAAGGCACGGCCCAGCAGTCTAGGTCAATTACTGGGAAAAGGCCACAGCACAATGTATCAGTTGAATGACTTTCTACCTCATTAAAGGTGAAAATAAAAGAGATTTGAGCAATAGCAGCCTCTTGTGCTCTTGCTGATGGGTTTTGTGATTTGCTATTGATTGTCCAAGTGGAGGCACTTAGTTCTCCTTACTTTATAGAAAGGACATTTTGTCATTAAAGTGAGTGACATAAAAAATTCAACCCAAAAAACCTCAGCTACAGTTGAAGTTCCAGGGGATACGTAGACAGCTGGTATTAAAACTCCTTCCTTATTGACTACTACTTTTACAGGACTCGCCTTAGCAATTTTGCTTTTATTGATATGGAAAAACTAGGCCCATGTAAATTCCAAGCTGGGAGGTACTCTAGCCCTTAAAAGACAACTAAACCAAATGAAGTTCTAAAACTAGTGTTCTAGCATCTTAATTCCTGACCTGCCCCAAGTAAATGTGGGATAATGAATACGAAATATAATCCCACGAATTTGATTACTTAAGTTGGAGCCTGTGTGCTGAAATAAACATATATGTAGGGGGAAACATGCATGTTAGAAACAATCAGAGGTAGTCCTAAAGCGGATACAGCCAAGTAAGAGAGGCAGAACGATCTGAAATCTCTGGATAGCAGTCCTGTGCCTTATAGATCTTACTCTCTAGCTCTGACTTACAATTGTTCCAACAGAGTTTCCTCTGAAAAACAGAGATAGCTTTATTGCATTCATGATCTGTTTCCATAAAATCAAGGTTGTTTGGTTTTGGGTTTTTTTAGAGAAGTCTCCTTCAATTCAGGACCTGCATATTCCTTAATTGAGGAAAACAGCAGAACACGGCATGATACCATCAGTCCTCTGTTGCGTATCAGCCCACCAGCCAGACTGCTGGTCCAAACTATCAACTGTGAAACCTTGAAAACCTCTGCTGAGCAAAACCTTCCTCTGCTCAAACACCCGGCAGTATTTTTCATCTGCATTTATTTTTAGTTTCCTGTTAATTAATTTAAAATAATACTTTTGCTCTGTTTGTATTCAATTAATTAGATTACCAAGTTTCTGGCACAAAACAGCACATTGAAATAGGAGCTTAGTAACAGATAAAATACTGCTCTTTCAGGCATTACTTTGTCACAGACCTAACAAATGAAGACAAATTCAAACAACATTTAAGCTTTGCTTTTTAATGGCTAAGACAATTACAATCCTTAAAAAAAAACATAGTATGAAGGGCAACCACTGGGCAGAAATATGCCCAGCTCAACGGGACCCATCAGCTGTGCTGGGCAGAAGCAGGAAGATTCCTTGAAGCCATTGGCACTCTTGGAAACCCCATACACACTTTTTCTGGCTTGGCTTCCTTTTTCACTACAGAGCTAATTGTAAAAAGAGGTCAAATGATTTTTGTGCGATTTCAAATTCAGAGCAAAAGCTAGTACATGTCGTTAATCAAGTAAATTGCTAATGCCTCATTCTGCAAAGTAAATTACTTAAGTTACATCTCTTTTTCTGCAGGCCTGGTTAAGGACACAGAAGACAAATGGGTTTTCAGCACTAAAAAAATTGAAAGAATATATTCTTCATAATTCATGTGTGGCACTAGGAAGGTGGGTTGGATGCTTAGTTGCTTTTTAAAAGGTCATGCATAGAAGGGCATGCATCTAGTCTGCTCCCTTATAAACTACCCTAATTCTGAAGTTCAGTTTACAGCAAGTGTAGCTTACACAATGCACAATTATCTGAATCTCTACAAATAAACCCACCCATGAATATCCACAAAGAGGCATTAACTGCTGAAACCCCCTTCACAGCACAGCGTACAAGACTTGGCAAAATGCCTTTGCAATCGGCTGAGATTTCCAAAGTGGATGAAGGGAACTGAACGTTCAAATGTTATTGATGAGTTGTAGGAGCTGCACACTTTTTGTTTTCATGAGATTAGTTGACAATGCTGGCTCTAAAACAACAGTATAAGAGAAAGCCACATTGTTCCACATGCAAGATAGCTAAGATAACTGAAGGGTGGAAATTTTCTCACTTATCCTTACACTACACCATGTCTCTTGACCATGGACATGTTTTACTCTTTCTCAGACATACACAACAGCAGACATTAGCAAATTTCAAATCTCCAGACATATTTTGATTTACTATTCTAAATAGGCTCCTGGATGCTCCTCACTTTGAGTGATCCAGACTACTGATGGAAGCCAGTCAGTCTTACCGTATTTTGAGCAGCATTCATACATTTTCAGACCTAATTTAGAATCACAGAATGCGTTCAAACTTCTCCCAGTATGGAATCCAGACGACACTAGTACCCAGCAACATACTCAAAGATTTAACACAGACCCGCCACTATGTATACAGAGAATTCCTCTTCTTCCTTGGCAACCGGAAACACAAAAAGTAAACCAGCTTGCTAAAACAGTTCAACAAAATGGGTAACAACCTAGATTACTCCCAAAGAATTAATGGCATTTGAAGAGTTATTGTACTTCCAAGTGAAAAGAAGCTTGAGTGAGAAAAGACCTCCTTCCCTTCATGTCAGAGTCCATTAAAGAGAGACATCTGTGCAAGGCCACAGGCTGGGTCTGCAGCAGATATTCTTGTCCCCTAAAAGTTATGAATAGTATACTTTCTCCAAAACAGTCAAGGTTTCTGCAGAATGAGCCATGAGCACATGCTGAGCAGTGTATGAGCTGTCTGTCACTAGCCAGTCAACATGCTAACAATGCAAGTAAAACTCTAGGCATCATTTGCTTGTATCATTTAACCTTTATCTCAGCCTGCTCACTTCTTGTTCTCTATTGCTTTGCTCATCTGCTACCTCCTCTCTCATGTGCAGGAAGTACACCACCAAAGTAACAAGGCATAGGCTCCATGACCATTCCCATCTCATTGCTTTCCTACCTGTCCCATCTCCAGAATATGTGTACTTTCTCGTCTCACTACAAAATTAACTCTATAGATCCATCAGAGTTCCATCAGTTGATGGGAATTTTTCTTGCTATCTACACTTGTGTAGTGCTGGAGATACTAATTGCTCTTGATGGATCTTATAGAGAGCAGAAGAGGACATACTAAATAAAAAGAAATTTCATAGGCTAAGATATTATGAACTTAGTCTTAAAATGTATCAGCTCGCAAGCCTCTTTGGGTAGAAGCACACACTTCCTCTACAAACCCACATCTGCTAACATTTGTAGCCTGATGTAACACTATCTGCACATCTCCAGACACCAACACCATAAAAACAAGTAATTACAGTAATACTACAGAAGTTTTTGTAACAGCAGGGAAGGAATAAGCTGAGATAGATACGCATGAAGAGTGCTAGAAAGTTCTGCAGCAAAGACTGAGCCACCTGCTGACTGCATAAAAGAGAAATCTCGTAAGAGGCAAATACAGTCAAAAAGGCAGTAAGTGCAACTTGAGTTAAAGTGAAGTTTTTCTGCCTCAAAAGACCTGTAAATACTGCTTGCATTACTTCCTAATCACTACCTACATACATAGGTAAGAATCCTTTAATTCACAAACATATGCAAGAGACAGCTCATAAAATCTAATGGGAATTATGTTCAGACTTTGAAATAGCCTGAGTAGTTCCTCTTTATGATGGTAGTGGAAGTCACATCCAACTAACAGCTTCCCTACTGCTAAAGACACTGGCCACCATCACTGTCAGAGACAAATCAAATCCAAGCAGATTACAGAGGAGCTGCTCAGCCTCTGCAAATGTGCAGTGACCCAGCTCAGTTTGCACCTTGGGCTCTGTAAGCCAGGTAAAACCATCCACAGTAAGAGAAAGGGAAGGAATGACTGAAGAAGAGAAGAGGAGGGAGAGAGGAATACCACATTCACAGGTTTTACATCGAGTTAATGCTGCCCTTAGCTGGTTTTCAGAGGCAGCCACACCTGAGCCTTGCTCCTCTCTCACAGCAAAGTGCTTCAAGGTGCCCAGAAATATTTGTCAGGTACCAGACATGAGATGGATTTTATGAAGACGTGAAGTGAGGTGGGGAGGGCAGGAAGAAATGAGATGCTAATGCTGATCATAACAAAAACTGCTGGAGCCAGCCATAATGGGACAGTGGGAGTGTGTCTGAAGGGAAAATGAAGGTGTTAACAGATGCACCACACTACATCAATGTCAGAGACTGCCTGGTACCTCTGAGCAGCTCACAAGCAGACACATAGCACGATTGCCCATGCACGGCTCTTTGTGGTTATGGCAGCTATCTGCACCCTCTCAAAAATTAGACAGCAAAAGCTTTCATGAGACAATTGTGTGCCAAGGTTGTGGAAAGAAGTCAGAGATGCACTTTGTAATATAGGTATTCTTTTATTTACCAACTTTGTATCCCATTTTCGCTTAACACAAATACATTGGAGAGGAAAAAGTTAATGAAAAGGCAGGAGCTGTGGTTAGCACAACACTCCTCAAGCCTCAAGTGATTCGGCCCTCTTCAGCAATACAGAACCAAGATGTATATTCACCTCCTGTCTCCCACCACTTGTTTTTAAGTGTCCCATCATCTGTATTTACTTGCAGGTCCACAGCCATTCCCCTTTGGACAGGAGAGTAAAAAAAGATTAAAGAGGGACAACAACACTCTTAAAACATACCCAGCGAGTTAAATGGCTTTATAAAAGCTTGGGCAGTGATTATTCTTCAGCAGCTAACTTCTATTTCTGTCTAGAGTAGCCTATCACTTTTATTATGCTGAACTGATTAAGAGGGCAAAATCTTACTTGTGTCCTGTTTTCCAGGCAATATAGGGCCTGAGCTGGCAGATCTGCACCAGAATGAGTGTCTTGGTGCTTTGCAAGAACGCTAAACAACATCTTGTAAGAGCTGCTTTTCTTAGGGAACACCAGATCTCTGAATCCATGCAGTTTTGCTTTGTCCCCTCCAGGGAGTGCATATAACTCCTTACAAGACAATATACTCTTGCCAGGAGCCTATTCTTTCTTTACTAAGATGGTGTAATGTACTTAATAGTACCCATAACTTCTTGTAAGGGACTATGCGTTGTATCCAAATTAGATTATTTTGTCTCATTACCAGGTTTTTATACATGGCAGGATAGAGTAGATAAACACACAGTGTTAGTCCTTTACACTGTGAGGAATACATTTTCCCAAGTGTGTACACATGGCATATCCCATTACCTAACACATAGTTGTAAGGGACACTGGTTCTTAGGCACGTGTTCACTTGCTGAGTTCACATGCTATTTGTTGCTCACCTACTTACCCTTATACCTAAACACCTCACAATGCCAAGTACAATGGACACAACCTAATCGATGAGAAACATTAAGTACAGCTGGCACATCCAAAGCCTTTTAGACTAGGAAGAGAACTGAATTTCAGCAGCCTGAGAATGAGCTGTGGTCAGCTTTGAGTGAGGCACTACCAGCAGCAGGAGGTGCTGGACTTCTCTGATGGGTATGCTCACAGAATACCTCCCAGATGCAATTCCACATGTGCCTAGACTACAGATTTTGGTAAGTGTAAGCTACGAAGTAGGCTATTAAATATAAAATATTTCATGAAGTATAAAACATTGCTTTCATGTCTGTATTTCTAATATATGTTCCATCATTACAGCAACTTTTTATTCCATCCATGAACTGCCCTTGATTTAATAAACTGAGCCTCGAAAATTTGCACAGGTAGATACACTGGCTTACTGATTAATGACACTTGTACAAGTGGTGGCATCTGGGATCTTAATGAAGTTTGGAAAATTATTACCTTCCTAATTACAAGGTGAAGAAATAGTTAAATAGGGCTTGTATTCGGAACTACACATTTCCATGCATGAAGAAGACTTTAATGTAATTGCCAGGCCCAGCCTTTGCAGTCACCAAGAGTTACACTTGTTTATTGCATCTGACTAAATTTGACACAAGAGCATTTTCAGGCACTGCCGTAAGGTTTATGTATGCTTGGGTGGCACAATCTGCATCTCTATATTTTGAAATATTTAGGTTCATCAATAAAGCTAAAGGGTAGTGAATTAAAAATCAATACAAAGACAGACTCCTTAAAGCAACACAGAGAGAGTTCACAGAATACAAAATTGCCAGAATTTGTTAAAGATAGGTGCAAGATAGAGAATTTTAACAAGGAACCTCACATAAAATAGGTAGTAAAAAAAAAATAACACACTGGAGTGCAAACTGGCAGATACAAAGGTCATGAAGTAATTCCTCTGCCTTTTCAACCTTAAGTAAATTACTGCACACTTGATTAGATAAATTACTGAAAGGAGCTGTGGGTCACCTTGATACAGCTCCATCGCTGTCACAGGCAGTGCTGATACACCACAGGAGGCAATGAGCTAATTCAATATGGCAAAGTCTGCATTAACAGAGTATTGTTTCCTGTTATGATCCTAACATAAGGAAGCCTGAAAGCATTCCTCATCCTTTCCAAAACGTAGACAGGGAAGCAGTAGGTTTTTGTTTGCCTTGTGAGAGCAGTGACCTTGGACAACCTTCAAAAAAAGTAACTAAATACAAGTGCAAGCATAGCAGTGACGTAATGGTGATGGAAATTCCTCAGACTTACGCTTTTAAAAGACAGAAAAAACTGAATGAGAAGAAAATCCTCTGCCAACACACGCAGTGACAACCACATTTAATTTCAAATTGAAGCTGTCTTTAATCTCATCTGAAAACTGATGTCAGCACAACAAAAAGACAACTCGAAACAGAGAATACTGGACTACAGCTAGTTAAGGGAAACCTCATTACAATTACTTAGGCCACTCTGAAAAGCTGTTAGGATTATTTTATCCACCATTCCCTGTGTCTGTCATCCAATGCCTTGTTTAAACAGAGTTCATTTGCAAAACAAAAGAGTAAAAAAAAGGAAGTAAAAAAAATTAAAGACATTCTCAAATGCTTCCCATGATACATTCATAGGATTGACTACACTAATACCTAAGATAAGCTGCTTAACCAGGCTAATATGAACTAGATAATACCAGATACCTGATCAGATGGCAGTTGTTATCTCCAGCCTTTTTCCTAACAAATCTGACTCTCAGCACTTAATACTTTAAAACCTTGACCAGTGCAGGGACGGAAGTTTAGCGCTATCCTCACTACTACTGCACCCTGTTCATCAGGTTTTACAGATTTCTTCTTCCTTGACTCAACAATTGTAAACCAAAACATTATTGAACCTTAGTCACTTGTAAATCTTGGAAGGCAATGGCAAATTGATAGCCATTACAGAAGCTCTATAGCAAAACTGCATAGTTTCTGACTGGTATATTTGTACAGTCAGCAGCAGACAGAAGACCTCTGGTTTTGTTCACTCAGTCAATGAATAAAACTTGTAGAAGTAGAAATCTTAGGAATAGTAGAGTTTGTTAACAGAATATGCAACTTACCAAACCCAGTATTTTCCACTGAAAAACCAATCTGCTGAAAAGTATTCATCATCATCATTATTATTATTATTATCATCATAACCATCGGAAATTTCAGATAAAATACCTCATTACAGATATCCTTACTCCAAAAGGTGTTTGTAGGGTTTTTTTAGTCTGAACTAACGCAAAATGTTACCTTGAACTTGGATTAAGAAATTAATAAACTGTAGTTTCATAATAGCTTGTTGATTTTTGTAAATTGAGGAATGGGCCCACATTTTCTAACATAAACTGAATGGCTCAGAAGATTACATTTCCTATAATGCAATGCAGATCTTCCTCTAAGGGATCTGTATGATATATTACAGAAACTGCATAATTTTGCATAATCCCTGGAGATGTAGTCCAGAAAAGCAGGCCAACCCAAAAGGGAGAATAGAAAACACACCATGCTTCTTAACTGCAACCCCCATTGTGTATGTAGCTTAAATTCTAAACAGGCTCAAAATGAAACACTGCAGAGCCCAACAATAGTAGAAATTAAGCATTTTCAACCTGAAAAGTGTTAAAAGATTTTATTTTAATTAAAGAAAAGTCAAATGGAGTGTTTTGGAATTCCCACTACGTTAAAATGTCATATTTCGCATTTTAACACCAGTCTGGAACAAACTCAAATATTGAAATGCAGGCATTCCCACTGTGATGGAAATTTCAAATTTTGCCTAGCTATAATCACAGCTAACTCTTCTTTAATTTCAAAGGCAAAACTGAAGTCATGTGTAAGGAGAGTAATTTGCCCTGTTTCTGTTGGTTTGTTTTCTTTTAAAAAGTCTGTTTTTCTGAAATGTGAATGCCTCCAGTGAAGTTTAGAGAACTGCTCTTTAGATGCTAATCAAATGTACACAGGCATATCAAGGCACAGAGCTCAGACAGAAGTCAGTAGGTTATCTACAGAAGATCAAGTCACATTAATGAGTCATATCAACATTGATTTTTGTAAACTAATACTACCACCTCCATGGAAAAATTATGATCAGGTAGTTCCCCTGGACTGCAGACATGTCAGTGAAATTACGACAACTTAAATCCTCCTCTTCTGAACCATCCACGCAGCACCACTCAACGAGACACGCTTTCCTATGTGCATTAGGTAGAGCATACCCATCTTGCCCCATGTATGTATACTAATTTCTTCCAGGTACTAACTGATGGTATGGAAAAATACACAACTGTGGCACACAGTCCAGCCTGAGCAGCTGGACAGCCAGCAGCAGCTGGAGGCAGCCACCATATAAGCGACAAGCTGGGGTTTTCCTAATGAAACATTCAAGTGCTGATTTCAGGGAGGAAGATAACACCACATATTTCTCATGGACAAGCAGAGATAGATGCTAGCTCTCCAAGCCGGCAACACATCTTTTTCATTCCTCACACTGCTAATAGCACAGGATTATCATAGCATTACAAGGAACTTCCTAAGAGCTAACCAGACTCTACCATGTCCACAAGCATGATGATGGCCCTAAACATTATGTTAAACCCTCTTTCTTGACCTTATTTAGTTCTCACAAGTGTTTAAAGGTGATAAGCTTGATGTCTCATTGACTAAAATACAAAGCTGTAATTTTCACATCACAGAGAAAAACTAAAAGTTTCAGTTTTACAGTGTATAGTCTCATGTTCTATAAAGCTCTCTATTCTCAGGAAGTCATGGCTTACCTTAAAATTGCTACACAGGATGTCTTTGGAAGGGATATGGCATTTTAATCCCTCTTTGGTAGATACAGAAAAGTCATGTGAAAAGGATGAAAGATAGCAGACATTCCACAGGCTTATGCCACAAATACCTTCACAGGGACACTCTAGGCCCATTCAGTTCTGCACGGTTATGCTACCTGTATAACACATATGCAAACTTGGCAAGCTGAATAGAAATTGCCATAGTTTTGTATATTTGGCAGAACACAAGGGAAGCTCAGGCTAATGCATCAGGCTTTGTATCTGTTACCCATCCCCTCTTTTCAAGAATCACCTCACTAACTTTTTTAAGAACTGCCAGAGCAAAAGGCCAACAAGATCACCCCATCCTGATTGCCACAACCACTAATCCAGCTTTCTTCATTCATCTATTAGGTGTATGAGCTTCAATCATCCTTACTCCTGCATCCTTATCCCTGCCCACACCCGTGTCAGCATGCTGAGTCAGCCGCTATTGCACTGTCTTGGGTCAAACAGTCCTTTGTAACACTAACCTGTGTGGGAAAGCTCAGCCTGATCCTAGCTGTTAAACAGATTATGTCCTGAAATATTTGTTGTGCTAAGGTTTTCACTTTTATACACCTTTGCATCACTGAGGGAGAGTGCCATTAACAGCCCATCACACACTGAGCAGATTAGGGAAAATTTTTCTTCTAACTGACAAAGTTTCCTTTTTGGGATTTTAATGGCCATGTGGCAGGTTCCTCATTGCCCATTTCTGCTGACAGGCTGTGCTCAGGAAGTACCACAAGAAACAGTACTGCTCCCCTATGTCCATTTCCTCATATATTAAGACCTAGCTGTACTACACTGACCACAGTTAACTTTTGCAAAAAAAACCTCTAACAAAAAATGGTATCGTGTGATCCATGAGAGGACTGGAGAAGCAACAAACTGAAATTGCAGGTAGTCAATTAGCAAGTGGCTTCTACTCTCCCTACCTTTCTGAAAATCCTGGGAAAAGGGCATGAATCATGCTGATAAACACAGGAACCACTCACCTTTGGGTTACAGATTCAAATTAAATCTTGAACCTAAAGCAGCAGAAAGTCTCTGATATCCCCTGAAGGTTATTTGGTAGTTTGTAAGAAAATTCCTAGAGATAAGTCATACTGTATGGAGCACTTATTGCCAAATAAATGTCCATCCAAAAGCAGCACTACTGGGAGGATAAAGCACATAGGACTGTTACCTGTTGCCTAAGTTCCTGTGGAAACAGACATTCAGAAGCAATATTAATGGAGAAAGACAGATGGTATACCTTTACTGAAAGCTTTCAAGGTACATATCTGAGGTCTGTGCACACACATGCACACAAACATGCACAGATACATGCACCTCTGTGACCAGGGATGTCACGGCTTTCATAACCTCTCCAGCAATTAACATATGAGATCTACAACCAACCATGATTCTCATTTCCCCTGGTGCCCCACCCATAGAGGTCTTCAGAACTGCCCCTTGGAGAAGCTCAGGACCTCTAGGCCTTCTTGTGTTTTGTCTCCAAGCTGTCTTTCAGGTGGCCTCTTCAAAACATCATGTCCTTGGGAGAGCTTAAGAACGCATAACAAAATGTTTTAGTAACTTCTAATACCACCTAGTATGTGAGCAACCCAGGAAAATCCATGTAACCTATATAATCCCAAAAATACACAAAATATGTACTAAATCCTTAGGCATCAGGACCATCAAATTATCATGGTCCATCTATAAAAGCTACCCCACTGGCAGAACAAGTTAAAAAACCAACCTCCTTCTGAAAGAGGCAGCATTACTGTTTGGAACTTTAAGGGCTGCTAAAATTTCCCTTTTTTTCTTTCTGTAAGTCAGACTTACAGCACATCCTGTGTGAGTACTTCCTTGTGGAAACACTTCTATTTTACAGCACTCTTTCTCCTGCATAGCTTTACTTGGACATATTTATAGGCCCCACTCCTTCCCAGTACATGGTCACTGGACTTTTCTGACAAATGGTTGGAAAAAGGCATCTCCTGACAACAGCCATGCTGTTACTGTGTAGCAGGCAGTACAGGTAAACAACATGACAGCCACAAAGGGAGGCTTTCAGCAATGAGCACTTCTGATGCTGTAGCAGCAACACTGATTCCTGACAGGTACCTGAGGCAACACCCGAGCACAACAGCTATCTCCCATATGTGAAGATCACCGAAAGGTCAGCGCTTCAGGGATACAAATATACATATGTACCACAGACAGGAACTTCTGCCAAACTTTACTGTCACCTGTTTCTTGAGTATGACATCTGCTGAGCACAAGGAAGGTGGTTTGTGGTGTGCCCACCATGCAGGGTGCTGCACAACACGAGCTGGCACTGGCCAGGAGACCCAGCAAACCGATGGAGCTCGGTGTCATCAGTGTCATCTCACTGCATCCCAGCTGCGTGGGCAGGGCAGGCTGGGGACACCAGGTGGCACTGGCTACACCAAATGATAAAAGGTGATGAGAGAAGCTTAAAGTCCATTCAGGAAATCCACTCAGGACCTGCAAGAGAGGGGCTGAAGACAGACTACCCTATTGGGATACACTGAAGTGAGGACTGGAGAACTGCCAACAACAGTGTTCATACAGGAAAAAAACAGTTTCCAGATATGAAAACCAGTCGGTCAGCTGTGTCCTGGGCTGGACACTGGCCCCGCTGGGCGGCAGCTCCAGTCAAAATGGGGACAGGTGGCAGGGCAGGGCCAGCAGAGCCTCCTGTGCCCACCAAAATGCCTTGTGGACAAGTGTAGCACCTTTGGCCTCCAAAGGCACATACAGTATATGAGGGAGTTATTTTAAAAGCTTCCCTCCATGTTTGGCACACACATTGAGAGGTGCCTGTTTAGAGAAGGCAACAAGTGCTGCAGCGGGACCAGAATTTAAGTTATTGGATTAGAGGCTCAGTAAATCTCCTTATTTCCTTCAGCCAGGTCAGAAAAAACTTGTCTGCTTTTCTGAAAACTGTATTACATTTGCAGGGCCCTAGACCTCAGCCACTGTATGTTGTGGCACCCCGCAAGGAACCCACACTGCACCTCAGGCTCCAGCCATGCAATCCCCATGAGGGTTCTGCCAGTCCTCACTGGGCACCAGACTGGCCAAGCGTACTTCTGAACACCACCTTAATTTTTATCTTGCCTTCATTTGAAGAAGACACACTTCAAACATCATTTCATCCCACAAATACTTAGTGAGAAGAAACCTGTAATAATGAATCGCTGGCGATGCAGATTTTTTTGCATTCATACTTCTGATCAGATTTCCAAACAGAGGGCGACTCCTGATGGCAACAGCACACCCCCTCAAAATCCTTCCACAGCCTTTCCTTTCTAACCTTTCCTTCCCTCTTTCTACCCATCAGGATTACACACAATATTTATGAACATAATTACCCTATCTCTTAAGAGAGCAGACGTCTGTGAAAACCACAGTTAACTGATTCTATATTTCACATTAATAAGTCTCACAAATAAACCTTATTTAATTTACAACAGCTGTTTTCTCAGAAATACAAAACTTGCATTTCAGTTTATGATTCCTTGATGGTTGTTTTAAACATTGGGGTGTTTTTCATACTAGTGCATGTATTTTATAGCTACTGCTGCTTTGTACTGTAAAAAGAAAAAAGGGTAGAGAACAGGTTTGGTCTCCCCCCAATTCAGTAGTAATAAGAATTGAAAGAAATGTCAAGTAACTGCAGTGAATATACACTTGCTTGGAAAATTACTCTTGCTCCCATTATGCTTTGAAAGGGACATTAGAAAAAGTCTTAGAGGCTTCTCTATTACTCATGCTATAATGTGCTACACAAGAATAATTTCTAATATTGTCTATCTTGTAAAAAACTAGCTGTGGTGACATTAATAATATTCTGTGGTTAGAGAACCGGCCTGGGGACTCAGAAAATTAAAACCAGGGCTCAATATTTGACTGTAATGGATTTCCTGTGCTTAGTTTGATATAGAATTTCACCCATCACTATAATTAGTTATCTTCTACCTAATTCCTCTTTCATCCTTAGTGAGCAGCCATATAGTTTATACATATGAATGCTAACCAAGCTCTCTCTTGGATTACATGCTTTGCCTACCTCAACAGAAGATCTCACCTACAAAATCAAAATGCAGGGAAATGTGTTCACGTTTTCCTGCATTTCTGCCAACCCATGTTCCCAGCACTGGCTCGCTCAGGTCAAAAAGCACAGGCCCAGCCTGTTGGCCTCCCTGAAGCCTCACATGGCACAGAGACACTGCCTGGCAACCTGTTTGGCACAACCATGTTCCTACAGCAGCTCGCGGAACAACACTGCCTTCCTAAAAGGATTGAGATAAACGTTGAGTAACTGGGATCATTGCAAAAGGCAAGGATTTTCCAACATTAGCTACACTTAGGAGGCACCAGTTTATGAAATATCTGTATGCTGAGCTGTATGTTGAGTGTGACTTCAATACGCATCTGTGTACATACCCCGTGGGTTCCCACTGAAATAACCACTTGCAGAAGAAGAGTAATGGATACATAGTACAGAATCACCATGTGCGATCCACACAGTAAATTTGTTCTACACCAACACAATAATCTATTGATTACTATTAAAATCAGATTTATTTGCACTCTCTTCAGTGCATTACCTGCCAGGAATCTCTGAGAGAGAATATTCTGGCAATGTATTATTACATTTCAGTATTTCATACTTCCTCCTATTTGAAATAACTCTGCAGTGCAGCATTTTATCTCATTTAAAGTAGTTTGCTTATGCCTGTGACATTTTAAAAATTATTTTGTTTTTCAGGAGGACATTTAAACAGCCATTCCTGCTACTCAGTCACAGCTCTGGGGTACTACATGCAAATGTTTCTTACAATAACAGTACCTAAACACGGAAAGGCAATAATTTCAATTAAGTCTAGAAATACAGATGCAGATTCTCTCTTAAGTACAGATGACATGGCTAGCAGAAAACTGTGTAAAAGCAAGAGAACAATAAATAATAAAGTCACTCCAATGTAAAGACATCCTCAGACAATATAGGGCTGGAACAGCACTATCTGTGTAAAAGTAAAAATTCCCCATTTCTAATAATCTATAGGACAAGTACTCGCAGCTTATCAGTATTATTAATATCTGCAATCTATTTAGTGTTTTCCTTACAATTCTAGCTCCCATCACCCTGGACAACAACAGAGTCCTTGCTACCAAACAAAATTACTCGCAGTTGTGGTTTCAAAGAGTAGCTGAAAAATACAAGACTTTGGACTTAAGAACAAAAGCATTCAGATATCTGTTTAAAGTTTCATAATTTTCTAGGTTGAGACTAGAATGTTTTACTCCCCAAACAAATTGGGCCTTTCCTCATCACCATAAGTTAAAGAAACTGCAACATAAGCTTGTGACCAGCCTTGGCGAAATGTAAATTCCATCAAGCAGAGAAGTACAGAAGGACCTAAAGTTCCACTTCCTGTATCTCTTCAGTCTCAACACGCATTTTAAGTTTTAAGCTTTAGACTGGAACTTAAGAGAAATGTTAATAAAGTTCGTATGACTGGAAACATTACTTTTTTTTCCTCCAGATGAGAATAGTTTGGGGTTTTTTCAACATACACAGTCTTTATGTGTGAAGAACTCTAAATAAATTACACTGTATTGATTTAGGGAGTCACAAAAATCGTAACTGACCCATTAGTTTTTACTATCTTAGACTAAGGAAACCACAGAAAACAAAGCAGCAGAACAATTAGTTAAAAAACCAAAAATAATAATATTTGCCAACAATATCTTAAAGTTTGCTAGTAATGCAGTCATTTCCAAACCTAAGTAAGTTTAAATAGAATAACTATAATAAATAAAATTTAATATAAGAACTCCCACCTAAACCATTAACATTCCACCTAAAATTTAAAGAAACAAAGATGAAAGCATAGTGATGTGCAACTCTTAGTTTTCTCACTTGCTTCCTTCCCTGAGACCATCTGCACTTTGCACAGAGATGCTGAAATAGCAAGTGGAACAATTAGAAAAGTAATTATATGCTTTACCAGAAGCAGTAAACACTGGAATATCATTAGAAAACACAAAGTTATCTGTAAGATGCAAAAATCAGGCAGTGAATATATTCCTGTTCTGTAAAGACAATATCATCCTTAAAAACATTTCTGCATGTTACATTTGATGGAGGTGAACACTCCCACTGACTTCCCTGTTACTTCTTACAGGTCACTGAAGGGGCTTTGCTGCATGCAAGACTCAGTGCTCAAATGGAGGCACAGTACCCCAAAGACCTGATCCTCGTCTCACAGCAAACTGTGGAATACAAGCCATTGCTCTGAAGTTGCTGGGTACAAATCTCTTAATTTGTGAATTCAGTAGTAACACTCCCATTCAGTTTAGACAGATCAAACACCACTCAACTAACATTAAAAAAAGTAAGGGCGAACAGAAGCAGACTTGAAAAATACAAGCTTTGGGTGAAGGAAGTAGCAGACAAACTGGAAATAAGTTTTGAGGTTCTCCCTAATGTCCCAAAGCAAAAATGGGTAAGATAAATCAGTCATGACTATAAGGTCATAATTAAAAGAGAAAGGTTAGCTCGTCCTTAAAATGATTTAATATTTTCTTCTGGTGAGTTGGAAGGTAAGCATTTCTGAATAAATTACCCTTTTTAAGTCTTGATTCATGCTTCAGTGCTTTTTTTGAACATGTACTTAAGTTCTGTTGATAGGGAAACTTATTTATTCACCTGCTAAAGCACTTTTCTAAATTGAGACCTAAATCAGCATCTATAAAAGCTTCATTCAAATCAATGGGAATCTTTTTATAGACCTTACTAAGAGCTCTATCAGTCACTAAGTCAAAGGAGACTGAACCAAGAAGGGGAAAAATCCAAGCTCCTCCTGGAAGAAAAAGCTCCAAAACCTCTGTACTTAGTAATAACTTTCTTTCATCCCCTAATACTAAATGACAGCACTAATAATATGCAATATCAAGTTATTAAGCATCTAGTCTCGAGCCATCCAATTAGTCTGCTGCGATGTAATTAAAACAAAACCAACATTAACTCAAAAGTGAAATACACTGCAGTTGAGATGAGCAAAGCCAAAGAATAAAAGTTCATTAGAACGAGATGAAATTCATATCCAGATTGGTGTAAACTCTGGGTAATTAGCTCGAAACAGCTTGGCATAATCCAAGGAGGATATGGATAATTGGGTTCAACATCCCTGAAGATCTGCTATGTTTCTAGAGACAATAAACCATTTTGCTTTGAAGCTGCTTCTCGTTCTCTCAATCAGTCTCGTCTGACAAGGGCTATTGATCTGATAATTTACTTGTCAAAACTTATTAGTCAAGGCAGGACAAAAGCAACAGGGCATGTGGCTAATCCAAGAGATGAATCTGTCCTAATGACTTTCAAAGATCCCAACCACTGCAGCAATCAAACACCTCTCTGCAACAGTTTAGTCTAAGCCAGAGATCACATGGTAGAAGAAAATGAGCAGGCCAAGAATTACAATAATTATTTTATGCAAGGTGGTGACAGAAAGATAAAACCAGTGTATGCAAACACACACCAAAGCACCCAATCACTTTGCTTCAGACTCAGGCAAAATGCAGTCCTCTACTTAAAATACTTATGTATGCTTAAGTTTAGTGTCAAAGAAGGGCTTCCTTGGATTTATTGTTTCTTGATTCCAACCACCACCCTGTCTGGGACAAGTTATAGCTGAAGAAGGAACTGATCAGCTAATATGACCATGGGGATTTGTTATCCTGCTACTGTGTCAAAAAAGATTATCTTGCACAAGTGACACAAATGTTACCATCATTTTTCTCAACTTCTCTTAATTGACAGAAGAGCTTCTAATTTATTATGGAAGATAGGACATTTTCTCCTTGAAGTTTTAAGAAGATATAGCACCTTCCAATCATCCTTCACATTATCAGTCATGTAGCTGACCTAAAGAGATAACAAGAGAGCCCTGACAACTTCCCATTATGCCCAAAATGATCTTTGGGCAACCTCCCCACCTCCCTCAGTCTGTTCTGATTTATAGTTGACTGAAGTTGACTCAGCTTACTATATTTGTAGCGTGTTGTAGACACAAAAGGAATAAAATCCAGCTCAGTTAAATAGCTTTTATCTTACATATACAGAAATCAGGAATCAAACTCCTAAAATGTTGAAGCTGGATTAAAATACAAGATGCATTTCTTTTGCTAAATGTTAGGAGTCTGAATCTTCTAGAACTTTTGAGAGACTCATAAGTGTGACATTTGAGTGACACCTTTTCATCTGGAAAAATGAGGTTTAAAATCTGCTCACAGAAAAAATGAAACTAATATTCTTTAATATTAACGTAATTATAAATGTTGGGGGTTTATGAAAAATAGAATCATAGAACAGAATCATAGAATCAACTAGGTTGGAAAAGACTGTAGGGAAGAATTTCTTACAGAGAACGGAAATGTGAGCAATCCCGCCTGTTTGCATTCTCTAAAGCTGGTGGAGAGATAAGCTGAAGCAAGACCCTGCGGTGAGCTATGGGAAAAAAGTATGCTGAAGTAGTTTAATGTAAACATTGTATTCGCGGGCCTTTGTGTGTAACCAATGAGAGGTGTTATTCTGTCACGTGAACATACTCAATTAGCCAATCTGCATAAGGAATGGGGCGCGTGAACAATGCTTTGGGTTATAACAGGCACGTGTGCGATCTGAATAAATGGCATTCACCTGAGCATATTGGTCTGCACATGATGTCCTTTGATCCTACGCAAAATATTTTTGCTTTACAAGACCTTTGAGATAATCGAGTCCAACCTTTGACCTCGCACCACCCTACCTACTAGACCATGGCACTCAGTGCCGCATCCAGTCTCCTCTTAAATACCTGCAGGGACAGTGAATCCATCACCTTCCTGGGCAGTCCATTCCAATGTCCAATTACTCTCTCTGTAAAGAACTTCTTCCTCATGTCCAACCTAAACCTCCCCTGGCAGAGCTGAAGCCTGTGCCCTCTTGTTCAACTGCTTGTTGCCTGCAAGAAGAGACCAATGCCACCATGGCTACAATCTCCTTTCAGGGAGTTGTAGAGAGTCATAAGGCCTCCCCCAAGCCTTCTCCTCTCCAGGCTGAACAACCCCAGCTCCCTCAGCTGCTCCTCATGGGACTTGTGCTCCAATCCCTTCATCAGCCTTGTTGCTTTTCTCTGGACATGCTCCAGCACTTCAATATCCTTCCTAAATTGCCCAGAACTGGACACAATACTCAAGGTGTGGCCTCACCAACGCAGAGTACAGAGGAAGAATCACTTCCCTCGTCCCTGCTGTCCACATTATTACTGATACAGACCAGGACACCATTGACCTTCTTGGCCACCTGGGCACATTGCTGGCTCATGCTCAGCTTTCTGTCAATCCAGACCCCCCAGGTCCCTTTCTGCCTGGCTGCTCTCCGGCCACCCTGTCCCCTGCCTGTGGTGCTGCAGGCGGTTGTTGAGGCCAAAATGCAGGACCCAGCACTCGGTCTTGTTAAACCTCATCCCACTGGATGCCGCCCATCTATCCAAACTGTCCAGGTCCCTCTGCAGAGCTCCCCTACCCTCCAGCAGATTGACACTCCCTCACAACTTGGTGCCATCTGCAAATTTGCTAATCATGAACTCAATCCCCTCATCCAGATCATCAATAAAGTAGCTGCAATACTGACCCCTGGGGGGCACCACTGGTGACCAGCTGCCAGCTGGATGCAGCCCCATTCACCAGCACTTACTGGGCCCTGCCATCCAGACAGTTCTTAACCCAGCACAGAGTGCCCCTGTCCAAGCCTGGGCAGCCAGCTTTTCCAGGAGTATGCTATGGAGACGGTGTCAAATAGCAAATATTGCAAGTACCACAAGAAAATTCCATGAGGACAACACTGCCATCTTGCTACATTAGTCTTCTAAGATTAATAAGAGTAAAAAAAAAAAAAAAAAAGAGTATCTCTGTATTCAGCACCTCAATCCTGATGCCACAATCAACACAGTCCAAGAAGTACAGCCATGCAACTTTTACATAGCTATTTTCCAGAACAGAAGTACAATTTCAAAACCCTACATGAGTTGGAGAACACACTTTGTTTTATCAGCTATGCCATCTCCTCCAGTACCACCCTTGGCAGGAGAGACAGGAAGGGACTCCAGACTGGAGTGATTTTTTGCAGGGTTGCAGGATACCCAGTTTTTAGCATGCAGAACTCATTCCTACCCACGTCACAACTCCCTCAAGCAGCCTCTCTTTCACCAGCTCACTCTGCAGCTGAAAGCCTGATGTTCGCAGAGAAAAGGTACCAGGGGAAACAAAAAATAGCAAACTAAATATGCAAGGCCTTTCACATCCTACTGATGAGCAGATATCCCCAGCTATAGTAATAAAAATGTTTTCTTTCCTGCATGCACATGGGAGAAGGAAGCACAATTTAATTCTAAATGCAAATCTCAGGAAAAAAGAAATCTTGCAGAAGAGTAAGGGCAGTAGGGAAATCCTAGAAACAAAATAAAGCATACGAGAAAGCATTTATAGAAATCAGAGATAATAACTCAAGAGATTTTGTTTGTTTGTTTTTGTTATTGGCTTTAATTAAAGATTCTTCATTTTTTCATGCACATGGCTCATTTTTCCCTTCCCATCCACTAGCAAGAAACATGGCCACTAAAGATTATTTTTCAATATTGATAAGGGTTGTTGTAAGTTTTTCCATCTCTTAGTTCTGGCTGTGGGTTTCTAGTCTCCATGTGAGACAACATTGACTATGCTGTATAGGATCACACATGAAGTCAACACTGGATCCTTATCCATGATAATGCATCCTTAACACAGTTCTGACAAAACGGCATGCTAATAAAGTCGCTGTATGTGAGACCAAAAAGCCAATAATTCCACAAGCTAAAAATACTGTGAATCAGGCTTAAGGGGTAATATAATTAAACAGGTTTGCAAGCAGATGTTAGTTTTGTGAAAAGAACGGTCATTTTATATAAAGTGGAGATATAAGAGAAAACTAGAGACTTCAGGATTTGTCCAATACTCTCCAAATAAAGAGGAAAGTGAGTTGTTGAAAGAGTGACTGAGAATACTACATCAGGCACCCTCTGTTCCTGTGGGCCACTGAGGAACTGAAAATGCAAGATGCCTAGAAGGCCTCCCACCATGTTGCCTAGGGCACTTCACAGGTAATTTACAGAAACATACTCAAAATCAAACTACCTTGGTGAAATTCCTCAAGGTGGACATACAGGAGAACAGATCAGATGATCCACTGTTCATTTTTTCATCAGTAGATACGAAGACATCACCTATTACTCCAAAGGAACTCCAAGCAGTGTGACATCCATGAAAAAAAAACATCAAATTCAAGGGATTTGCCAATAATCTTGGGAAAGGTTCTCACAGTGTGGAGAATATTCTGCTTCTACTGATTCTGCCTCACAGGTATAAGCTGCAAGACCTTTCTCCCCCTCTCTTAACCACCTATGTGATTCTGTAGAATGGATGGGGAAAGAATTCATTGACTGTGAAAATCATTCAAGCCCTATTTTTGACTCTTCCATCCAATTATTGGTAATGGAAGAAAAAGACCATTTTTCAGCAAATGAATTAGTTAAGATATTGTGACATTTCCCATTGCCTTGTAGCCAGCTTGTTACTACTTGTTTATAACAGGGAATAATGAGAACAAGAAAAGTCATTCTGTTCTCATTAGATTTTTGTGTCTCAGACCAAGCTTTTCCATTGCACCATTCTTTTTGCAGTCACATATTTACAGAATAAAATCAGAAATGAATTTGTTTGAGAGTGGTCAACCATTGCAAGAGGTCCACAGAGAGACTAAGGAGTCTTTCATCCTTGAAATACTTAAAACTTGACTTGGCAAAGATATGAGCAACCTCATCAAGTAAGACCTGCTTTCAGCTCATCTTCATAATCCCCAGAGATCCTTCTGAACCCAATTGCAATTCTGTAATTGATTATCTTACACTGCTCTTCTGCAGACCAAGGCAGCTGAGAGCACTTCTTCCTCAAGAAATCAGCTCCAGAGTGGCAATGCAAGTACTTTCAGCACAGGAATGCACTTGTCATTTTTGTTGATGAAAGCCCTGAGTTTGCCTCCGTTCTTTAAGTTGGATTTTACTCAAGTCATTCAATGCTTCATACAGAATTCAGCTGGACACAGACCTGGCTACCTGAACAGGAAAGACTATGAAATGTGCTGGCACTGAACACAACAAAACCATTTTCAAGAATTGGATGGACAAATAAAAAATAATAATACAAAAATCTCACAGGCATAAGACACAGTGAAGTCCAACATGTGAGACAAAATAATTCATATATAGTGCTTGAATTATGACTCTAGACTTCAGGATTTTGACATATTTTTTGTCTGAAAAAGCAAAAAATGTAGGATTCTGAACCTTCTATGTGTAAAAAAAACCTTAAGGTGAATATTATAAACTGAAAGGGTAAATGCATAAACCATAAAGAATAGGTGCCTAATTCTCTTAGCTCCTTTCACAATCATTTTGAACCACTCTACATAGAGAATGTCGAGGAAGAGTCGATGTGAAGCAAAGCATCTGGTTTAGTAGAAAGTATTTATACTTTTAGCAGAGTGACACCTCCAAGACATTTTTCAGTACATGAAAATGCATCAGAACTCAGGATAAATGCAAGTGCTAGCATGATGTTTTAGTGCAGCAGCAAGTACCTCTTTGGAGTTTGTGGAGACTGAGAACTGTTCTCAGACTGGGACAGCACTAAAATGTATGTAATAGGCTAGGAGTTATTTTAAGCTAGCAAATCTATAGAAGGTAGGTCACAGAGTTCCAGACTGGAAAATGACCTGCAATTATTTGTGCCTCTTCATGGAAAGGCAAGACCCAGTGCGCTCAAGTCAAAGTCGGAAAAAAAAGACTCAATTTGGAACTAATTCTTACATGAAGATGGCAAGGTATATATCTTGGATTTCTTTACTCTTCTCTGAGGTTTAACAACTGCCTTCATTTTTAACTTTGCTGTTGAACTCACTTAGCATAAGCTATTTAGTTTACCTTAAGTGACAAGCCAGCCACCGCAGAGTTGTTGCACACTTTATCTCCCAGTCATTCAGCTTTGTGTTACCACAGTGGCACCATCAAGGCATTTGCAGATAAAAACATGATTTTTTTCACCCAGTAACACATTGCTTCTAAAACTCATTGATTTAATGCTAAAGAATTCCCTCCCCTCTTCTCTAATTTTACCTTTCATGTAATCATACTTGTTTTCCTCCGCTATATACTACCAGATTCTTAAACCATGCTCACAAGTACCACAATGCTTTTTCTTACCCTCCAATTCCTCTCACATATTTCTACATACACTATATGAAAAACCCCAGTGGTATCAGGGGGTTCAGAACCAGATTTGACAGATCTTATTTGAGAGGTAGGTAGAAGAGAAGTTATCACCTCTTTATTATGGGACGTAATTTACTCAACAAAACCTGCCTGCACGCCTGCTTGTGTTTTCTGTTGCCATACCATGCTGTAGACATGTACCATCTGATATATCCCATTTACCACTTCTGAAATCACTCCTTCAAACATCACTGCACATTATTTTATCAGACATACTCACTTGAATTCTGCTGTGATGAATTTAATTCTCATTCCTACTTCTATTCACCTTTCCAAGTTTCTTTAACGTATTTCCTTATTTTCCTTACTATCTCACAGGTGTCACAACTTCTATCTTCCTTCTCACTTCTTCCAAATACTTAATGGAACTGACAAATAATGTTCTTCCAGCTATCACATAATACAAATTATTTATTAAGAAAATAGGAAAACTTTATGGAAAACAACAGACCTAAGTCATACCAAGCTTCTGTTTAATAGCATTTACCTACATTTTTCTCAACTATTTTTACTCCAACTAATAACAATGCAGCAAATCATTTTGTCTGAAGAACTCTACCAACTGTTCCACAATAATTATATTTATCTCCTCTCCCCCCATGGCATTCAATGAGCAAATACAGAGCAAAAAAGAGCTAAAAGGAAAATATGATTTGTACCATCATGACCTCACTGAAATCAACCATTCTCTGGTAGTTTAACCAAGCCGAGATTATTGTCCTCTTTATTTTTGTTAAAGATACATTTTTTCTTACAGTACATTAGTAGTCTAACCAACCGAGAACTAGTAGTCTAACCAGAAAATCTGATTTTTGCTTCAGCTGAAATTGCTGGTCAGAAGCACTATTAAACACTTGAGCATGGCCATACTAAGGCAAATAAAAGCATTCTGTTAACAGTGAACCATACAGCCTCTTGGAAGTTTCAAGAAGCACTAGAAGTCCAGGAAACTTTAGAGATTGAATCACAGAAACCACAGTTTATCATGGCCAGTGGAAATTTCTATGTATCAGCTAATAACTTCATACTTCTAAAAGCCCAGAAGAAACTCAGTCCTCTGGTACAGAAATAAAATTCAGGGTGGGGGTGGGCAGGAGAGAGAAAAAAATATTAAAAATGTAAAAACCAGATTTAATTAAAAGCAAAAAGACGGTGGCAAGAAGTGGAAGCAGGACACACTGTCAAGGGACTCTGGCTCACTATAGTCTATTTTTAGCTGAGTGGTTTTTAATGCAGTCTCCTCCAGAGGCAGTGACAACGGTGGTTTGTATCAAATAAACTGGGAGGAAATGCCAAAAGATAAGCACAAGCGTTCACCTCACTACCAACAGAGTCAATGACCCACCCGAACAGTTCTGTGCTCTGAGATGGAGCTGAGCACAGCTCCAGTGATGCTGCTCCCCCGCTCTCCACAGCTCTCTAGATCAGGGGCTGGCCAGGAGCTGGGGTTTACACCAACTGCAGAAGTGTCAGCTGGCACTCCACAGTTCTCCAGCCCAAGGTCATTTTATAAGGACAACTGCCAACACTAGATCAGCTCAGCCAAACCATGGTTTGGTCTATCTCAGTCTTGAAAATGCCCAAGATTGGAGATAAATTGTCTCCAGACCTCAGTACCAAACTGCAATTTGGTACTATTACACAGTTATTACAGAGCTGCAGTGCCAAACAAATGCAAAAGCTCATGTTAAGTAGTCTGAAGCTTCCAAGCTGTCACTTCTGGCCACAGAACCCTTGACCCACCACCTGCAATTACTGAGAAGAGTTTGGCTCAGTCATTTTTGTTACTCCCTGCAAGTACTTGTAGGTTATTATTTAATGACCCCCTTTCCTAGCCCTCACACAAAGCCATTCTTGTCAAACTCTGCCCATAATTCATGTGCTCAGTCCCTACTCAACCGAGCAGGTCTTTGTGGGTCCTGTTTAAGTATCCTGACAACTTTTTTCTTTAAGAGAGGCCCAAAACCAGATCAAACACACCAGGAAAAGCCTCATCACTCTCAAATGGAGAGGGATACTTATCTTCTTTCAGTCTGCTACCCAGAGTGCTCCAAAGGCAGACCAGCCTTTAGTTCATCTTACTCACATATAGAATGCAATGTTGTTCAGCATTAAGCTTGACATCCCTCCTAACTTGCAAGGCTCCACAGCAGGATTGCTACTCAGCCCCTTGTTTCCCAAACTGCATGGATACCAGGGTTACTTGCTTGCAAAAGAGCAGGTTTGCACTTCTTGTTAAGGGATCTCCCTTGGACTATCTTCTGGCTTCTCAAGATGCCTTTGGGCTGAAGTTCTTCCTTCTGGCATTCCACCAACAGAAGCACACAGTTGTCATCTCTCAGGCTTTGCAACAAGAACTGGTCACGGCTACAGCTTCTCCTTTTGCTTTTAAAAAGATTCCACAATCCAAAGAAAACAACAAAGCTCCAGCAGTATAAATTCCACTCCCAAATATGAGGTGTGAAGCGCCTTGAGCATCCTTCTTAGGAGTAAATGTTTCAAAGTTGTATTCCAAAGGGAAAGCAATATTGCTGCTGTGTAAAAGGCAGGAAAATATTTCCATACATCTAGCCATAGATTCAGCATCCAATTGAAACGATATATGCTATAAAGCAGGAAAAGCCATACCCAGCTGGTAGTATGCAAAATGCGGTTTGGGATGCCTCTGAAGCATTAAAGAAATTCTTTCAAAAGGTACAGTGTTTCTGCTGATAAGCTCTAGCTTTCCTTTCAAAAAAAAAAGGCAGAGACCTACCCATTAGATTCTGTACCACTGTAGCCCTTCATAAGTACAGGGCATCTTGCACTTTGCAGAAGTGAGTAGCACCTCCTTCTGAAACCACTCAAACCATGTTCTGTGCAAATAATTTTAACACAACCTTATGTTTCAGAAACTGAAAGAACTGTATAACCTCTTGTATTTTAGGATACCCTATCACAACTGAGGTAAATGACAAAGCAAAACCAAGCACATTCTACTTTGGGTACTCATGATAGTCTGAGCTTGCTTCCCATCCTCAATCAGGCAATTTAATCCCAACAGGCATGAAATGGTTAACCATTTAAAAGTACTGGCTGACCATAACAACTGGACTACAGTGGAATTATTCAGTAAAACCAGAATGATTTCCAGACCCTGAAGGAATAGGGATGGTGCAAATACAGTTCTTATTCAACACCACTCCTCTTTAACAGACATTTTCTTTTCAATTGTACCTATGGATAGAGAAGGTTTTTTAGCTCTTTATTCCCAGTGAATAGCTAAGTCAGACTTGGAATAGAGATTCTTATGACTAATGCAACCCAGCCTGTGACTGTACCTGTAACATGCCTGCACTGCCAAATATTATTCATTGTTAGGTTAAAGCTAACACAAAGTAGACTTCATTACACACTTATTTTAACAAAATAACATCTATAAAACACACAAAAAACATCTTTCGGATCCACTCACAGATATTTCCCAGTTTTCTTCTTCATCTCTGCAGTAGATATCAATCAGGAGATGCTTGTCTTTGGTTCCCCCCACCACCTTTGAATTCTTGGCATATGGAGGGTTAGCATTCTACCTGCTGTGCAGTACCTATTGTTTGAAATGAACTATTGGATCAGGTCATATTTCTAGCTGACAAGACTTTTAAAAAAATAAAGGTGATTTGCTTTGGTAACTCTGAGGACAGATCCAACAAAGGCATTGAAAAGCACTGAACCACAGGCAACTGGTTATCACTTTTCCCTAAGCTCTTGTATTTGCCCACTGCACCTTGACTCACACCCAAAAAAACGCTGAGGACAAATGAAACTTATTGGAGGCCCCTAAAAGCATATCATTTTAAGAATTAAGAGCAGTAAATATAGTTCAGCCACGGGCTTACAGGAACTCACTGCTGACTGACTCTTTCAAGGTTATCTGACTGTAGTTTGCTTCCCTTCATCTGAGACTTGTAAAACCTGTGCAGACAGCTCCTGAGCAATGCACAACAAATTGCAAGTCAGCACTTCACTCTTGAAAAAGGGAAATATAACTCTGTGCTACAGAAACAGTGTGGTACCGTCCCTGCCACCCCATGCCCTCACAAGACTCTTTTTGAAAAATTATGCAAAAGCAGCTACACTCTGAAAGGAAATCAAGCAATTTATAGCTGATTCATCTCTGCCACAGACCACTTATCTAGAGTGTGTGTTTTTTCTTTCTTGAGAGATTGAACAGGATGAGGATATTGAATGGTTCTAAAAAAAAATTCAATCTAAAGCCATCAGCCTTCAGAGCCAGCCAAAATAGTCATCAACATGTACAGCAGCACGAAACAATCGGAGATCCCCAACCACACAGCACACCCACATGCTTCCATTTGGCATACCAACTTCCCCTGGAGGAAACCGCAAAAACACTGCTTCAGCCACCAGACAAATATTCCTACACTTGAGGAAAGGATGAATGGACACAGAGGAACAACTTTAACTGTTGCTGCAGCCGCACATGGATGCTACAGTCAAACCCCAACTGGCTGAACAAGAGCTCTATCAGTCCTACTATCCCAACTATGGCAAAATAAGAGATTGGAAGGTGGTTTGTCATTGGGAGATTTTTTTTGTATTAAAGAAGCAGCAGCTCATTTACATAAATTTCCAGTTGACAATGTGAGGTCCACCTCAGACAGCAAAGCTCTTCCAATATCCTGATGTGGGCAAGCCATAGTCAATGCAGGGGAATGATTCCCTCCCCAGTCTGAGATTATAGCATTTGTTTCTTATCTACACATCTGTGGCATCTGCACCAACTGCAAAGGCCCCACAATTTGCTTTGAACCTTTCCTTTTCCTGACAGTGAAGCACAGAAAAAAATGAAACTTGGCTATTTAACACGAAGTGCTGCAATGCGAGTTCAAGTCCAAGGTCTGAGTCACCATGACCCCCCATAGGACCTCCCCCCGCCTTCTGCCCAAGGGTCTCAGCCCTGAGCCTTCAGGCACTGTTGTAAAGGTGTGCCAGTCTCCAGCTCCTGTCTGTGCCAGATAATGGACCCTGTGGATCTGGACCTTGCTCTGCATACTAACTTCCCAATCTGACCTCAGTCCTGCCTCACTCATCACCATGGACCCGCCTGATGTCACTGGATGTGGTTCTGACCCTCAGTTGTGTTCTCAGCTTGACTTTGGACCACTCTCATTACCATAGACATGTCTAATGATCTGGACTCAGATCAGCTGAGCTGACCTTGACTACCATCCCCAGCCTGGCCCCTCTTGCTTTGCTGGGGGGAAAAGTGGAGACACGCTCTAGCCAGCCAGACCCCTGTCCAGCCCTCTGTTATGGTACTCAGGTGCTGGAACACATCCGGCCTTTATTGCATCCCAACACACATGACAGAGATGACATACCCTGAATTCACCCATTACGTGAACAAAACAAGCTCAGGTTGCGTGCTAAAAGAGAACTGGATAAAACAGATGTTCACATGGCAAAACTTGAGGAAGAAAACCTCTAGTTTTCTTCAGATGTAATTTTTACAATAGAAGGAAATTCTCTAATGACTCTGCCCTGTGAAGTTTCTGTGCTATGCCTCTCATGTAGCTCTGGCTTGCAGGGTGCTGGCAGGGAGACAGTCAGATACCTGAAGCCAAGACACAGCCAGATTCCAGAGAAAACTACCTCACCTTGGAGTCAATGGAGCTTCCTTAGATAACTCTTGTTGTATATATAACTTCACTGAACTTCCTTTCTGTGAAGAGCAGTAGCTTGGCAGCTGACAGAGTTTCCAGCTGTGTAGGTCTCTGTTAAAGTAACTGCACAAGCTGGGACTCATTAACTAAATGTACAAAAATACAACTGAAAATAGAGAGGATAACAGTCTTTCCTCTCTCAAAAAAAAAATGTTCTATCAGCACAGAGCTACAAACTGCACAGTTTGCATGACCACGGGAACTGGGAAGACACTAACCAGTGCAGGTCAACCCTACTTCAAAGGAACTAAGGTCAATTTAAAACCTGAATGCAGGAAGCTGAGACTTCTGGGGTCAGGCTTTGCTGGGTTCACAGCAGAGCATACAGATACACGGACATTCATCCCATGGCCATATGTATTGAAGGAGTATCAGTGTACTTTCATTTTCTTACTAAAAACGTGAGCTCTTAGTTTGTTACTACTGTGCACTTCATACTCCCTGAAGCAAATGATGACAGACTTACAACTTGTCAGCCCTGGGAGAACCTGCTCTGATTATTCCAGTCTTCAAATGGGGACTTTCCAAGTTGTGGTTGATTGACACGTTTAATGTGCTTCTCCCCACCAGAGACTATTACCTGGTTTCATAAACTCCATTGCCATCTGTCCTCCTGTCTGTGGAGTACAGAGCTTGTTTTGATTGCAGTCACTCACATGTCTGGCCTCATTTACTGGACAGGCTTCCCTTCTTGGATCTGCTGCCTTCTCAGCAGAACATCGCTCTGGCAGATCACACCACCAATGTGATCACAAAAGAAGGGCTGCATTCAGAGTAGGTAGCATTTATCTCTGGATCACTCTAGGTATTTCACTCCTCTCCCAATGGTAACAGTTTCCTCACATGTTCACTAACACTGACTTGTAAGTAGGCAAAATATGCAAAGATTGAAACATAAGCCTCAAAAGAACGTATGAAATTATACTGGGAACTGCTTTCCATACCCTGAGGGCATCCATGGTTCTTGAAACAGCTTCCATCAAAATGGGTATCTGGTAGCCCAAGGAAAGATGCTCAAGTATTGAAGTTCCCAATGAAAAGTAGGAAAGCGCTTTGAAAATACACTACTGTTCACAGACAGCAGAGAACAGCAGGAAAGAATTCTATCACTTTCAAGCAGAAAATAAGAAATTCACCACCCATCAGTTTCTTACTTGTGTGTAATTACTGAGCATTACAATAACTTCATTGCATTGCATATTATGCTAATCTTAATTAGCTCGCTGTTTCTTTGCATACCCTCCCATCTGTCATTTTTGTTGGTTGCCTCTCCTCGCACACTTTGACTGGAAACACTTTTGAGTTGAGGACTGATTTTCTGTCAAAGGCGTAGAAAGCCTGGTCTGAGGAGGTCTTGGTATCTGGGATTTTCAAATTAACTGATTTATTGGTCTCAAATATATCTCAGGTTATTTTTGTTTTGCTGTTGAATTAACTTTCACCTTGAAATAAGTGGTACTAAACTGAAAAGAACTCCTCAGACTTGTCAGCAAAAATATATCAGCAAATAGCAGTACAGAATCAAGTCTATTTCCCTTTCCTTTAGCCCTTCCCCTCCCCTTGCTTTCAAATATTTATTTAGTGATAGGAGTGAAAATCTGTCTTCTGTTTGATTTCTCAAAAAATCCAACATTTCCTAACAATCAAAGAACCTGCAAGTGGCAGATATATCGGCCGTTATGATCATGGCACAATAAACACCCCAAACCAGAGGCTCCTTTAGAAAATAGGGGCTTCTATTTTGGTCTTCCTCCTTTCATAACTTTGCTCCCTGAATACAGCTTAAATGAGTAAGGTAATTTCCCTGACATAACACTAATTGCTACATCCTAATGCTGAGACCTGGAAGCCTCCTCCCAGAAAAAATTTCCAAATCCCTGCATCAGGACAGTCGGAGTCCCTGAAGCATAAATATCCATGAAAAAATAAGCATGTGTCTCAGCTTGATGGATCTTCTGTTTCTATAATCTGAAGGGGATTTATTTTCACAACTACATATATGCAAGTGTCAGGACAGTAGTGTCCCTCTATTTGAGAAAAGCAGCAAAATTGTATAAGGGATTTCATTATTAGTTTCTATCTTAATACAGCAAAGCAAGAAGCCAGAGTCTAAACCAAACCTAAAAGATTCCTTTTATAGGAAAAAACCCTTCACCTCCACTTTTTCCAAACGAAAACATAAATGAGAGTTCATTTGACTTATACTGAGGTTGATTGTGAGAACAAAACCCATTCCTGACCAGCTCTAGCAAACACTGCTTAGGAGGGAGTTTGGACGGAGCAAGAGGCATGGATCCTATCTGAATTATGTCCAAACACTGATGGACAAGCTGCCAAGCAGCTTCCAAGTTCAGAGCCTAGGAGCAACCCAGTAGATAAAATTTAAACAAATACTTCTCTGTATCTACCACACAGCATTCTGCCCTTATTTGCACAGTTAGAGTGTTGAGTTGGCTCAATCCACACTCAGATTCGCAGCCCTGCCTTTCCCTCAGCTCCTGCGAAATTTCAGAAGCAACTTGCTAAATCAGTAGAGAAAAAACCCCCAAACTTCTGTTACCACAGACACATTGAATGAGCACTTGTTATTAGTTTCAGGGAGTTCTAGATTCAAGTGTGCTGCCAACAAGACACAAGTGCCTCTCTGCTCACAGAGAGGCAAAAGGGTCATGCCAAGCCTCAGACTCAGAAGCCACCTGGACTTTACAGCTGTGTCACATCTCTGCTAGGATTGCAAACAAAACCCTTCATATCAAAGGAGTCTCAGATTCATGGAGCTTGAAATCCAGGCTGAAATTGAGATTTTACCTTTCAGCTCCATCTTGAATCAGCAATGCAGCAGCTAAGCCTCAGCATGCCTAAGCAGTATGCGGTAGGAGTGAAAAAAAGAGCACAGTACAGTCTCCTGCTCTGCTTACTGTCCGTTTGACCTCTGGACACAGATGCTCATTCTCCAGAAGAACAAGACTTCAGAAGACTGCAGAAGTATCAGCCACCATGACAGGACCAAAAAGACAACATGGAGGAAGAAGCACATTGTTCACCACAGACACACATCTTACGCTCTGCTCTGGTAAGATGCACCCTTACCCTTATTTCCTGAAGTGGGCCAGTGCTGAACCCTGTGAGCACCAATGAGCCCACCATTGGAGCAATCAGTTTATAGAGAAGCGTCAGCACAAAGCCTGCATTTATTCTCTTATTGCTTAGTTTATAGCTTAGTGATGGGCTTTTTCTCCCCTGACAGTTCAGAAATATCATTTTGAGACTGGAAAAATCATGCTACATTTCTCCTGTCTCTAACAGCAACACAGGTAATAAAGACTCTGAATTGCATATTCAGGACTGTGCCTAGGAGTTAAAGTATCAGGTGCTCTAGGCACAAAAGACTGCAGGGCACTCTTCCATAGTTTTATAAGGTCTGTAGGGAGAAGCAGCATAAAGATTTCTATTTGTCAAAACAATCAAATGTCTTGAAAATACACTAGGGAACCATTCTGAAATCAGAATGGAGTTATTTTTACTTAGTCACTTCCGTGACCAAAACCACACTTTAAAAAATATATTCTCTGGCTCTAAAAATCTTTGAAATATAGCAAGTAACTCATCAGGGACAGCAACACTGAAGGGAGTCTGTACCAGTATCTAAATATCTGGACAAAAAGTCAGTAAATACAAATATTAACACAACTCTGCAATAACAGGAAGCAGTGGCAGGTGGGAAAACTGGCCAAAGCCGGTTTGGACACAGCATATTTGCCTCTAAGGCTGCTTTTTCATCCAGGCTGCCCAGGCAGCAGATTGCTGTCACTGTCACCCACAGCGCAGCCCCGCACCTTTGAACACACTCTGATCCAAGCTGGAGACTAAGAGGTTGCCTCTGCCAGCATCACAGCCATTTCAAAGCTAAATTGTTGTTACTAATGACCCCTACTGACTTGTTTTACTAAGTTAATACTTTTTCTTTTTTTTCACTTACATATTTTTCTCCACAGAAAGGAATTCAAGTGCTCTACCAAGTTTGAGACCAGAGTGTCCATACCAAGGCAGAACATGAAAAAGTGTTTGTGTGGCTCTGTAAACACAACCCTGCTGACAACACTCAGTGCAGATTCACAACACTTCCTATCACTTCAGGTTCTTTGGAGCAGAGGCTGTGAGTCAGATCAACCTGTCAAATCATGTAAGGAAAGCGCATGACAGAGTGGATACCCCCCTGCAGCCCATGGAGGACCCCACACTGCAGCAGGTGCCCAAAGAAGGGTGTGACCCTGCAGGAAGCCTGCACTGGAGCAGGCTCCTGGCCCGTGGACCCAAGGAGAGAACAGCCCATGCTGGAGCAGGTTTGCTGGCAGGACTTGTGACCCCATGGGGGACCCATGCTGGAGCAGGGGAAGAGTATGAGGAGTCCTGCCCCTGAGGAGGAAGGAGTGGCAGAGACAATGTGTGAGGAACTGACCACAGCCTCAATTCCCTGTCCCACTGTGCCACTGGGGCAGAGTAGGCAATAAAAATCAGAAGTAAAGTTAAGCCCAGGAAGAAGGGAAGGATGGGGGGAAGGTGTTTTAAAGATTTGGATTTATTTCTCATTATCCTACTCTGATTAGATTGGCAATAAATTAAACTAACTTCCTCAAGTTGAGCCTGTTTTCCCTCTGACAGTAGTTGGTGAGTGATTTCTCCCTGTTCTTATCTCAACCCACCAACCTTTTGTTATGTTTTCTCTCCCCTGTCCAGCTGTGGAGGGGAGTGATAGAGCAGCTTGGTGGGCCCCTGGCATCCAGCCAAGGTCAGCCCACCAGAGGTGTGAAGATAAACCAAGCTTGTGCCTTGCATATTTTAAAGGAATTGCTTTCCTAGTTCAAAATATATTCCTGTCATCAGAGAGCACATACATATCACAGCTGGCAATAGCTCTTTCACATATAAGTCTTCAATCAGGTTGTATAAATATGTATCCTGTGGAGCTGAAAACACACTGACAGGTACATAGGAAGCCTGACAGGATAACCACTCCTCTGCCTACATCCACTAAGCCATTGGGTAAATAACTCTTCAAGCTTGTGGGCTTTTTTCTTTCTAAATACATTCTATTTACTTGATCATCTGTAATGACTTCTCTCTGAAATCATTAAGCTCTATCACGTAGAACCATATTTAGATGGGATTACACTTACACTCATAACAAGAAATAAAGATGGCATCACTCACCTAACACTGTCCCTTGGCACGAAGTATTCTCTTTTGCTCAAATAATGGCTACATTCCAATCCTTGCTCCTGCAGCAAATAATACCTTAATCTACAAGATATGCCATATTCCTGGGGTCTGGCACAGAGCAAAGTGGTATTTGTTACATTATTTACAATTAATGCTCTGAAAACTGGCACTTTATGTCCTGAAGTGCAAAGAGGGATTTGAAACCATCTGGGGTTTTGTGCCTAAATGGAGATATTTTTACACAGCCTCTTCCTCAAGAGGTGAGAGGTCGATATTTGACTCAGAAATGGCTGCATCAAGTCAGAAAAAACTTCTATCGAGAACACGTGAATCTCCAACCATATATCCTACACCAGAGGAAAGAGAAAAAGCAAGGACAGAGAACACTTCCCCAGAGCCCTGCCTCAGGCTCCAGCTCTTGGGCACTTCCTAAGTTTGAAGTGTCTTCTTATTTCATATACTTTATAGGTTTTATTCCCAATTTTCTCATTTTTGAACTCATGCTGCCCACAGTATGTTCTGTGACAACAACATCCACAGGGTTAGCCACATATTCTTCAAGCAATTATTCCTTATTCAGCTTTTTCCATGCAACCCCTAATTTTATGCTTACAAAATCTGTTGAGTCACCTCATTCCTAGACTGAAAAGACCTATTCTATTTAACTGTCCCTCATGTAGAAGTCATTCACTATCTCTGATCCTCTCATCTCCCTTCTCTGCACTTTTTACAGTTGTTTTAGGCTTTCTTGAGATGAGAGGCACCAGAACTTTACACAACATTCAAGGTAAAAGTGTTTTATTTTTGAGACATCAATGCCCTTCAGAGGCTCACAGGTTAAGCACAACAGAAAAGAAACATCCAAATATCTCTTGTGTTTTCAAAAGTCATGGTCTCTAATTCAACTGTATTTATAGAAACTTTTATTATGTGCAGGAAACTCAGGAATTGAAGAGACTCAAGAAACCCAAGTATGCTCAATGCCAAAGCCTATGAAAAAAAGAAAAGGAACACAAGATCCCAAATTACTTTTCTATCTTCATTAAGATAACAAGCACAAGTAGCTTGATTTCCAAGTACTTTCTTTGTCATTGAAAAAGTGATCTTTGCTGGGCATCATCTGTTCTCACTTTATGGGAAATGGCAAACAGGTGCATGTGATGTCACGTGACATCATTCTGTCATACATTTACTACACCTTCTTTGATTAAACAATGTTAAGTTCTTCACATGCCAAAAGGTCTTTTGATCTCAATAATCCTTATTATTCATCAATAGTATTCTTTCTGAGATGAATGGAAATGTCAGTTGTACAGAACCACTGATTCAATCCCAGCCTACTTACAGCCAAGTGGCCAGAGATAGCTTCCAAGGAAGATAAATTTCAGGTTTGCTCTCTCACCACTATTATCAGCATCTCAATTACAAATGATGTTAATAAACATGAAATTATAAATTACTTTCAGGAATTTCAGCAACTTCAGTGTAGTAGTGAATTTCAGAGACTATCTTGCCTCTGAAGTAAGATTTCTTACTTTGATCATATTTTTTCTGACCTTTCATTGGCCAGAAAGATTCCTTTTTCTTATGTCTTGGAAGCTGGTAACAGAAAGCACCTAATCACTGCATCTTTACTGGAAGGACTGAAGGCATGTGAATACAAACATTTGCAAAATTCACATGGAACAGAAACGCAGCAGCAAAAATGAGAGTTATTTAAAATTAATAATAGGGAGAAGGACATATTGGGAGACTTGCAATTTAAAAAGCAAGAGCTTGTTAATCTAGCTCTAATACCAGATTAGTTCATTACTCATTACAGAGTGACAGGGAAAATAAAGCTGGAGGAATTGCTAATGATGCCAGAAGTCTGTAATATGCATTTTGTAGTTCCTAATCTCTTAAAACTAAACACACACATACACACACACAAAAAGCCAGCTAATCATTTGTTCCTAGACCCCTGCTTTCATGTTAAATTGCCAGCAAACAAACCCATTTATGGGGAATTTTTTAGTTCCTTTTCTGCAGCAGTGTAATTAGGTTCAACCAATAAGTCTCTGAAAGCAACATAATTTATTTTTTCAAAGCAGTTAGATGAGGCTTGTTCTCTTTCTGTGCAAACAGTATTTGCTGTCCTACCTCCTGCTGCTGAAGTACTAGAGAGGGGCCCATCCTGTCCTGGCACAACCTTCCTCTTGGTCAGCGCCTTCCAGGCTTACACATCAACATCACTTCCTACAAGTCAATGCTGTTGAATCTGCTATTCCAAAACCTAAAAAGGCTTTTACCCCCAATTTCTGTTAGGGATGTTTTCTCTGAAGACATTAAGGTGAAGTAGATCTTGGGTGATCTAATAAATCTATTTCTAGAGTTCGTTCAGTTGTGTCCTGATTTTGTCTGGGATAGAGCTCCTTTTCTTCAATAGTAGCTGGTACACTGCTGTGTTTTGGATTTAATATGAGAATAGTGTTGATAATACACTGATATTTTAGTTGTTGCTAAGTAAGTACTGCTCACTCTCAAACAAGGACTTTTCAGTTTCCCATGCTCTGCCAGTGAGGAGATGCACAAGAAGCTGGAAGGGAGCATGGCCAAGACAGCTGATCCAAAGAGGCCAAAGGGATGTTCTGCACTACAGAACATCAGGCTCAGTGTAGAAACTGGGGGAAGTTGGCCTGGTGCTGCTGATCACAGCTGGGGGACAGGCTGGGCATCAGTCAGTGGGTGGTGAGCAACTATGTTGTGCATCATGTATGTTTCTTGGGTTTTATCCCCTTCCTTCACTGAATTATTATTTGTATTATTAGTAGTCAATTTATGATATTTTACTGAGGTTAAATTATTAAATTGTCCTTATCTAAACCCACAGATTTTACTTTTTCTAATTCTCCTTCCCATCCAGTGTGGGGGCTGGGGAGGAGGGAGGAAGTGAGCAGCTGTGTGGTACATAATTGCTGGCTGGGGTTAAACCATGACAAGCTATTTCCCAAATTATCTCTGACATTCGTTTGCCCAGCCTGATTAATTTCGAGTATTGGAAATGGTGAGTGAGAGCTGCAAGTAGAAAACTCTTCTTACGTTATTGCAGGACAACCAATTCATGCAGGCAAAGACACTGCAAGAGGCAGCACTGCAGGATTGTAAAGTACATTCCCTCTTACAGACATCAAGCAAATGCTTTCCCATATCCTTTTTTCTAAGGATCCAGTCAGCGATAACAATTCAAACAACACATGGAGTCTGCATATACATCCACTATGAGGCCAGAACATGAAATACCAGAAATATAAAGACAAAATATTGATGAGAAGAGTCAATTTGCTATCAGAAATAGAAACTTCACAGTCCCTGGTTTTGTGCGGAGGATGTTCACTTGGAGCTCTGTTTATCCACTCTCACATTTAGAGAGACACATAGCATGCTTTTGGAGGATCAAAAAATCTGATTTACACTGTAAGGTAATTCATTGCGTAAGCCTCGTTGAAAATAACAGGACTTAACTCTTGACAAATAATTTCANTGAGATGAATGGAAATGTCAGTTGTACAGAACCACTGATTCAATCCCAGCCTACTTACAGCCAAGTGGCCAGAGATAGCTTCCAAGGAAGATAAATTTCAGGTTTGCTCTCTCACCACTATTATCAGCATCTCAATTACAAATGATGTTAATAAACATGAAATTATAAATTACTTTCAGGAATTTCAGCAACTTCAGTGTAGTAGTGAATTTCAGAGACTATCTTGCCTCTGAAGTAAGATTTCTTACTTTGATCATATTTTTTCTGACCTTTCATTGGCCAGAAAGATTCCTTTTTCTTATGTCTTGGAAGCTGGTAACAGAAAGCACCTAATCACTGCATCTTTACTGGAAGGACTGAAGGCATGTGAATACAAACATTTGCAAAATTCACATGGAACAGAAACGCAGCAGCAAAAATGAGAGTTATTTAAAATTAATAATAGGGAGAAGGACATATTGGGAGACTTGCAATTTAAAAAGCAAGAGCTTGTTAATCTAGCTCTAATACCAGATTAGTTCATTACTCATTACAGAGTGACAGGGAAAATAAAGCTGGAGGAATTGCTAATGATGCCAGAAGTCTGTAATATGCATTTTGTAGTTCCTAATCTCTTAAAACTAAACACACACATACACACACACAAAAAGCCAGCTAATCATTTGTTCCTAGACCCCTGCTTTCATGTTAAATTGCCAGCAAACAAACCCATTTATGGGGAATTTTTTAGTTCCTTTTCTGCAGCAGTGTAATTAGGTTCAACCAATAAGTCTCTGAAAGCAACATAATTTATTTTTTCAAAGCAGTTAGATGAGGCTTGTTCTCTTTCTGTGCAAACAGTATTTGCTGTCCTACCTCCTGCTGCTGAAGTACTAGAGAGGGGCCCATCCTGTCCTGGCACAACCTTCCTCTTGGTCAGCGCCTTCCAGGCTTACACATCAACATCACTTCCTACAAGTCAATGCTGTTGAATCTGCTATTCCAAAACCTAAAAAGGCTTTTACCCCCAATTTCTGTTAGGGATGTTTTCTCTGAAGACATTAAGGTGAAGTAGATCTTGGGTGATCTAATAAATCTATTTCTAGAGTTCGTTCAGTTGTGTCCTGATTTTGTCTGGGATAGAGCTCCTTTTCTTCAATAGTAGCTGGTACACTGCTGTGTTTTGGATTTAATATGAGAATAGTGTTGATAATACACTGATATTTTAGTTGTTGCTAAGTAAGTACTGCTCACTCTCAAACAAGGACTTTTCAGTTTCCCATGCTCTGCCAGTGAGGAGATGCACAAGAAGCTGGAAGGGAGCATGGCCAAGACAGCTGATCCAAAGAGGCCAAAGGGATGTTCTGCACTACAGAACATCAGGCTCAGTGTAGAAACTGGGGGAAGTTGGCCTGGTGCTGCTGATCACAGCTGGGGGACAGGCTGGGCATCAGTCAGTGGGTGGTGAGCAACTATGTTGTGCATCATGTATGTTTCTTGGGTTTTATCCCCTTCCTTCACTGAATTATTATTTGTATTATTAGTAGTCAATTTATGATATTTTACTGAGGTTAAATTATTAAATTGTCCTTATCTAAACCCACAGATTTTACTTTTTCTAATTCTCCTTCCCATCCAGTGTGGGGGCTGGGGAGGAGGGAGGAAGTGAGCAGCTGTGTGGTACATAATTGCTGGCTGGGGTTAAACCATGACAAGCTATTTCCCAAATTATCTCTGACATTCGTTTGCCCAGCCTGATTAATTTCGAGTATTGGAAATGGTGAGTGAGAGCTGCAAGTAGAAAACTCTTCTTACGTTATTGCAGGACAACCAATTCATGCAGGCAAAGACACTGCAAGAGGCAGCACTGCAGGATTGTAAAGTACATTCCCTCTTACAGACATCAAGCAAATGCTTTCCCATATCCTTTTTTCTAAGGATCCAGTCAGCGATAACAATTCAAACAACACATGGAGTCTGCATATACATCCACTATGAGGCCAGAACATGAAATACCAGAAATATAAAGACAAAATATTGATGAGAAGAGTCAATTTGCTATCAGAAATAGAAACTTCACAGTCCCTGGTTTTGTGCGGAGGATGTTCACTTGGAGCTCTGTTTATCCACTCTCACATTTAGAGAGACACATAGCATGCTTTTGGAGGATCAAAAAATCTGATTTACACTGTAAGGTAATTCATTGCGTAAGCCTCGTTGAAAATAACAGGACTTAACTCTTGACAAATAATTTCATATGCTTGCTCCCTGCATGTCTTTGAAGCATCTCTGCTTACTTCATGGATGCAAACAAGTCTTCATTCATTACATGCATTAATGCACAGCTATATATAGTGCTCCCAGAGCAACTGGATCTTCTCTCTGCCTTACAAATTTCTGACAACTTCTTACTTGAATTTTGATGACAAAGACATTAGGAATACAATTTTGTAAGCAAAACTGTCACAGCAGACAAAAATGTCATCCCACTCGAATCATCAAAACGTGTACCTCCATGAAATGATCCTACTCTTGTAATAATCCTGCTTAAATAAATGCCTGGCATTGAAATGTAACTTGCCTCATTTAAAATGAGACCATAAGGTCTTAAAGAGTTGGTAAAGAACCCAAAATGCCACTTATGCCCTTTTTCCCTATCTGGGAGGAGATTGTACTGTTAAAATGGGAGACACTAAAAGGTGTAAGTGATTTCTGAAGAGTAGGAAAACAGAATCTGAAGGTGATGCATAATGATGCATCAACTGAAGCATCTGTAAAAAGATCATTAAAAACCATGGTGCAACACTAGGCCCCAAAATAAATTCCTTGAGACTTCAATGCAAGAAACAGGATTCTTTCCTCCTGCAGGCAAAGATGCTCTCTCACAGTTCTGGGTTCTACAGAAGTCTGCAAGCATGAAACCAGTTTTACTGATTTGCAGAATCAAAACCTTAACGTACTCTTCCCAGCAGATCTAGAACATATGAAAATTTAATTACCTTAGGCAAAACAATGGCCTTTGAAGTATTCACTGTGCATTTGGGAAGGGCCATGTAAAGGAAGGAGAACACAGTGGTTTACATCACCCTTGCTCGCAGGGTTTCAGAATGAGGGAAGAGAAAAGCAGAACAGCTCCTGCAAATTTGTGTGCAGTTTGTAAATCTTACTGAAAGGAGGTGGCAATGACAAAACACACATTTGGGACAAGTATGTGCTTGCAAATAAAAATAAAAGAGGGAAAAGAACAAAATTACCTTTAACTGCTTTTCCTTACCACTTCTTATTTAGTCAACAGGCAGACTTGGAGAAGGCCTGATGTAAAGCCAATTAAGTCTTCTTTCCAATTGTTTTAACTGGATTTTGATGAGGCTTAGCTTTCAGATCTTACTATTCCTAATTATCAGGATCATTACAGTGTTTCTTGAGGACAAACCACAAATAAAACCCCAATGCTGTAAACAAAATGCAAACAAACCCTAAGACATTGTTGACAAAGCTTTGTATATAATCAAAAAAGGAAAAAGACAGGAGGATAATCAGCGACAACCTGGACCATACCTGCTGGTTTGCCCCCTGAAAGCCAGGCATGGCCAATGGAAAAAGAAATATATTCCTGCATTAGCTACCTTGAAGCTCTGCAATGAATTGTATGGGGCATTAAGTAAAATACGGTTGTTGCGATCTTCCCCATTCCCTGAAACTGCACATCCAGGTAAAGTAAAAGATCTTGTGCATTTAAACTGTGCAACATAGTCTTTCAAGAGCCTATGTAATCTGACAGAGCAGTCCTGACTGCCCCCAGTTACTGCAAGGTAATACAAAGTACATTCTTTGGTAATATCACAGAGAAAAAGTGCTTTCAAGGAATTGAAAATATTTACATGCCAATGTCTCTAACCAACAAGAACAAAAAATATCTAAGGTAGAGCTGATGAAATTTGAGTGAATTCCTGATATGTCATGAGACCTTGTGTTGGTTAAAATATGCATTAATATGCATTAAAGAAGCCCAAGGGCATTCTTATTTCAGCTGAATTATTGGCTCACAGCATGGCAACCACTTGTGAGGACCTCACAGAAAACTATGCTATATCTTGGTGGGGAGGGAGTATGAAATTACAGGATGTTTCTGTAGAACAATACCCCAGTCAGATCAAATCAGAGAATGGAAGAAAAACTGAACAGAGTACAAGAAAAGTTAGACTGGATTGATCCCCAAGTCAAGGAAAAAAATCTAGGAGACATGAACAAAATCAATCCACACTGCACAGAACAAAGATATAGTTTGCTAGAGTCCACAAGAAAGCACACAAGATCTTATCTGTAGTGGATAATATGCACTCCTACCAGGATTTATTTTTGTACAATAGAACAGGTTAGAAGGTGAAAGAAGAATGGCAAATTGGAACATAACCAAAAAAACCCCCACCCAACCCACAGAACAGAATACAATTGATTTTTATATAACATGCACATTGCGAAGTGTTGTAAATCACCTTGCTGCAAGATAGTCAATCACAACCTAAGGGAACAATAAAGTTTTACAGCAGGGTAAGTAGAGGGGAAACAGCTTAGAGAGGAGGAGAAAGAAAATGTATTGGGAAAAGAAAATCCAACCATGTCAAACATGACAGGATCAGTTTGGAGGAATAGGGAAATAGTGTATGAGCTAAAAAGGCAGTAGCCTTGAACACATCTTTACGTGAAGATTGAAAGACTTTTTCCTCTGAAACAATAACAAGTATTCAACCAGATGGAAATAATCCAATGGAACCAAAGTATTAATAAAAACAATTCTATCAGAGAGGAATACTGATTTCTAGCTCCTTCTCTTCTACAGTAGCTGACCAGTATCTTACACAGTTATTTCAGTGAGCATACAGAGATTTATTTTTAATGGTCAGAATGGTTCATTACAATCATCTTAGACCCTGAACTCATACAAATGCCAGGAACATGTAATGTTGTCCTCTCCAATGTTCACAATCATAGACACCATGACAGCTGTGCCAAGAAAGCAAGTTTTGAATTAATTTCAGAATGCTTATCCAAGCTCACACCCTCATATATCTACATCGAAGCAGACTGATTCCAATTCATCTGTAACAATTTCTTAAGTAAAACATTGAGGCTCACGTGTTAGGTGGTTACACACATTCAAATCTACCCTGCCTTATTTGTTTAGCCCTCACACCTACTGACACTCAGACCCACAATCCCATCTTCTCACCCCAAATACCACCCTTTCCTAAGTGCTTTCTTTTCTAGCCAACATGAATATAGTCTGTAAATCCTCTCGATAGCCAGGACTTACTCTCCTCATCTGTATTCCCTGCTGCTGTCACCTGAAGAGGCTGGTGCATGTCAGCTATTGGCTGCTGTAGGCAGTTTCCTGTCATCTGCACTAAGTGATTGCTCTTCAGATGGACAGGAGAAACTCAAGCATGTGAGCTGCATTATTTGCCACAGAAACCAAGAGCTTTGCAATGGGAAGTGAGGCTGGAGAGGAGGACAAGGAGAAGGAATTCTGTCACGGTTGAAGGATGCCCTTGCCCAGGCAAAACACATGGTTCTGGAAGGGCAAGTGGAATTGATTATTTGCAATGGTTGGATTTCCAAAGACATCACCTTTAAGCACAGTCTTTAACCTGAGAATGAACATGGCCTTCACAACTAGTGGGGAACAGCAAAGATAAAGAACTGTTGGATTAAGCATCTCTTACCCTTTTTGGATTAGGTCAGTGGTACCGTATAGTGCACTACGACTCTGGCAGAGGAAACAGAGAGCAGTATTGATTCCCCAGCATTCCTGCAGACACTTAAGGTCTGTAATGAAGTTTAATGAATGTAATGAAGCAGAGAACAGTTCCTTTCCTCTAGAGAGCTGAGCAGCCCCACACCTTTGAGATATGTGCAAAAGTGCAGTATAAGCAATTTTCTTTCTTCCATCCCTGAATAGTTTCCAATTGGCAGAGAACACCAGGGTGTCTACAGTTGTTCCCTGGTTAATTACATACTTGGAAGGCATCCGACTCCTACATCCTAAACACCTTGAAGAGTCATCTAAGAGTTTGTCACCTTTACAGAAGATTTTCTGTCCCAGAACAGCAGTCTGTAGAGAATGGTCTCACAGAAAACTTAGAAGCTATGGTTGGAATCATATTCCTGTAGTCTACAAGACTTTTCATACTAACAACATCCAGAGCAACAGCAGTATTTAACAGCATAGCTTTAGCAAAATGAAGTGAAGAAAGGGCAATGAAAACATCACCAGAAACAGTTAAATAAATTACATTTAGGGACATCAGGGGAAACATCCTTAGTAAGATGCTTCACATCCCCCTAGGCTGCCTCTCCTCCTCTTTTTTATACACTGCCCTACCAAGGAGAATAAATTGGTTCAGATTACTTGCTAAAAATAGAATACATCAATAGAAGTCACTTCCAACCTCTTTAACCACTTCATACTGCGGAAAATGTACTATTGCAGGAAGAAGATTTGAGCACGCACCTCCATTTCCGTCTCTTAGTCATATGCACTCACATATAAACACTGAAAACAGAGGTGGTGTGGTCCCACAAGAAACCATTTTAAATAGTATAATTTCCCTCACATTGTGCACAAGAGGCTTCACAACTAATTTGGAACAGAACATCACTGCTTTCAAGACCACTACAGCTGTGCATATTGCTAGGGATTTAGCTCCTCACAGTCTGTGTCCGGATCTGAGGATTTTTTGCCTACTTATTCAATAACAGGGATTTTTTTATTGCTGATTCCTCATCATAAAAAGGAACAGTAGTCTTTGAAGTCAAAAGTATTCCTTAACTCTGTAATAACTGCAGGATAATAAGCATCTTTCAAGAATAAAAAAGGACTGGTAATTTGAAAATAATTATGTAACTATAGATACACATGTTTTGGTTCCTCAACTTGTTTAAAAAGACTTTCCCTCCTTTGGACATCGAGCAAAAACTATACTGAATCTTTTGTTTCTTTTTTTTTTTTTTTAATCTCCTTTACAGCAGCAATCTGACATCCTGGTGCTATTAATCATTGAAACACTCCTCTGTTACCCCAGTTTCTCTTAACCTGAAAATCTGTTATGTAAAAAGAGCAGTTGACAAAACACAGTTCTAACAGCTGAACAAATTTCAGACTGAAATGCTGCTACAACTTTTTCCCTCTGCTGCCCCCTCCACTCTGCCAAAGAAAAAAGGATAATAAGCAGAGGGCAATTGGGAAAAAGTGTATCTGCCTGGCAGCAGCAGTGCAATTTGTGAACACAATACCACAACGGTGATGTTTTAACTGAAGCTCTGCAAGGGGTGGAATCATGGAGCGTGTCACTGAGCCTCCATGCCATGCCTGCTCACCGTTCTGAGCTCCTTCAGGTTTTCTGTCCAATGCTGACTGTATTCAGAGGCAGAGTTTACACTAAGAATGTGTGCTAAGCAAGTAGCTCAGGACTTTAGGGTTAACGAGACCAAGCACTTTGAGCAAGGACTCTGGAAGAACTGCAATCTTAAACATGGCAAATATTTTATTTTCAGAGGAAAGAGCTGTCAGTCTTGAACTCAAGGGTGGCTGTGGAGGGAGAAGGGAAGCCACTATTGCTGCCTTCTGTTTGTCAGACCACGTTCTGACGCCTTTTCATATAGATTAGTAAATCACACTAGAAACAAAATGACAAAAATCAATAGGGCCACCAACAGAACACAGTAGTATTCAGTGCCAATGAGAAACAAAGTATCTGTCCACAGACATCCCTCTGCGGAAAGTCTGGCCCTGCTCAATTCAGAACACGCAACCTAGTACCTAGTACCTTTGAACTAAGAACCCAATCCACAATAAAATTACCATGGTTTAAATGGTTAATACTTGTCAGTTCATCTACCTGTGTGCTTTCAGCAACAGTAACTGCAAGAAATATGAATTTTTCATTACTAGTGAAGCTAAGCAGGGTTACCTCAAATACATCATGGATTATCAGTGTAACTGTAGACTATCACCAGCACTCCCCTGAAATGATTAATTGACCATGCCTCAAAGGCCTAAATGTTAACCAGAAACATATGAAACCCAGCATGATGTAGAGACTGATACATAGCATCAAACTAACACTACTGTTGTTAAATCATAATGACACCTGGGAACAAGAGAAATTCCCATTTTCATGACTTTTGTCTTTTAATAAGACCAGTATGCAGCGGCGTGAAAGGTGGGTATTTTCACACAGAAGATTATGATTAGCAATGCTAGTGGTGGACTCTGCAATTTAAAGAATGCTTTGCAGTGAACAGAATGATACAGGCTATCACCTGGTCAAACTCCCTGCTCAAAGGACCAGCTTAAATACAAAGCAGAAAGGTGAATGCAAAAGAAAGACTGGCATTAAAAAAGAAGAAAATAAATAAGAAATTAATGCAGGGTGGGGAAGTACAGAATAGCACTTGGTTGATCTGAATTCTCATCATGATACAATGTAGACTTCAGACACCACAACCCCTACTAAAAAGATACCAAGCACAGGCAGGAGAATTGATGGATGATGGTCAAAACAGCCAGATCAATATGCCCTTCTAAGTGGGTGATAACAGAAAGGAATTTCAAGAGAAAGGAATCTCAGAAAGTCAACACCAAGAAACACCGTATCTTACCTTTTACACTGCCTTCTCCCATTTCTTTGGTCCTGCTTACTCTGACATGAATGTGTCCACATCTCTGGAATGTGTCCATCTGGCAGCTCTTCTAAAAAGCAACAGCAAGGTATAACAGCCTGCAATATCCTAACAGCTCTGTTACACTTGCTCTGTAGGAGAAGTAAAAGTAAGTATTTCATTAAGAGAAGCTTTGTGATAATTTGCTGTAGCACGTCCTCCAGCTGAAATGGAGTCCTGCCTAGACATACTCTACAGAAAAGAAAAGGAAAGGAATGAAAAATTCTGTACGCAATTGAAGGATAGAAGGTTATTGAAGTTGTCAAACTGTATCACATACTGAAATTCATCAAAGATCAAGATGATTCTTTTACTAAAAGACTATCACTTAAGTATCTTTGAAATGTTCTAAGCTTATCTTATATGTTGGCCAAAGCCTTCACTTCTAATGACATATTTGTCTCCCAGATGCCGAAGTGGACACTTGATAGTGTCTGTCTCATAACGATGCCTCTGCTCATGGTATTTGATGTTTCCTGATGTCCCCCGCAGCTACTCTAAAGTGGATTTACTTCACTGGCCTGAGTAGCACCAGACATGGTGCTGCTATTAAGTGAGATTTGGTGAATGTTTCTACTAACACTGTTTCCATACAAAGCTCTGAGAACAAGGTCAAGAAAAGCGTGAGTGCAACTTTCCTCTGAATTCTGTTTAGGCAGTAGGCACTGGGGGTTATTCCAGACACTTCACTTTAAACTGAGGGTTTGCCATCTGTTCTGCACTCTAATTACAAAATAAAAAAAAAAACAAATATAACTCACTATTGAATCATAGAAAGTAAGCTACAGGAGATTCAAATTCACAGGCAAAGCTCTCTATTTAATGCAGAAAGCATCTGCAGAGTTTTTCTTACATTATGCTTTACGCAGTAATCTAGGGAAAATGAGAGTGCCTCTCCAGGACCCTGACAAACACATTTCTGTCGAACCTGGATGAGTCCCTGGGATGAGGGGTGGGATGCTCAGTTCCGGAGAAATACATTGCAGAGCGGCTTCTGCATCCATCCATCTATCTATCTATCTATCTGTCTATCTATCTGTCTATCTATCTGTCTATCTATCTCCCTCTCCGTACCTACCTACCTACCCACCCATCCAGAAGTGGAGGTATTACTATAATAAAATGGGTAATACAGTCATGATAATCCAAAGAGGCAACTGGGGCAAGAATGCAAAAAAAACCTGGCCTTTATTAGACTGATTGATAAAGTTTGTTATAAACATATAAATATTTTTAAATTAAAAAAAGAGGAAAAAACCTCACAGATTCATTTTTGACTACACAATTCATTGCTAATTTTTTTCTCCAACTATATCCAATTACGAGACTACAGTTTTTCACTTTGTTTAGTGACACAGACTCTCATTGTAATGGGAATACAGATACAATGAACAGCTGAAGACAGCACCAGGGTTTCTTAGAAGCTGGAATTGCTTTTGTGAAAGAGCAGCAAGAAAGGAGGAGTTTGGGACTTCCCTTTTATTCAGTCTGTTGTGGCTACAGTCAGCTCTTCCACCTGGGGTTTCCCATATTGCAATATTTTGGAGAACCTTTGCAACACTCCAGTGCACTCTGGCATGCAGTTTCATTACAGACTGCAATACAATGAGGACTGAAAGCAGCCCTTGCATTGTCCCCCCACAACTAGGTAGCAAACAGCACTATGGAAGCATCCCAACAAAATGGGCTGGTGCGCCTTGAACAACCTGGAATTTCACAGACTTGCAGCATTTTGCTTAATCAGGAGCTCACTGCCTTAAGAGATGAACGTGCCTAATTGCTGTTTACTGAAGAGACATCTATCAGTGACACACTTAATGAAAGCAGAGATGTGGGTAAAGACGAGGCAAATGTAAGGAACTGCCACTGGATTTCGCAGAGTCAAACACAACCACTGTTTCACCACATTTCAATACCCAGCATCTATCCCTAAACTGAGCACATTTAGTGAAACCATATTGGATGACAGCAGGGAAAGTCTAACAATAAAAGCCTGCATGGACAAATGCCAGCATGGACTCACTCTCTTATGCATAAGGAACAACAATATATCGATCACAACCTCCAGCATAAAACTGGGAGTGTGGGAGTGCAGGCCAAGCTAAAATGCATATGCTAATCAGATCCACTTTGGACAATCTTCTCCAAACATCCTCTCATGTGCAACCTGTACCTAGGTTCCAGACACATGGGGTTTATGTCAAATCAGGTCTAATTAGTTTGAAGGTGAGGAACTGTAGCAACAGATTATACCAACTGAAAGATGCTTCTGTCAGGTAAGTCAGCCAGTAGTTCCTGCATATACCAGGAAAACAGGTTCTATTAAGGGGTTGATAAAACTCCTAACACAGGCAAATGCCCACTTTTTAAGGGCTGAGTTGGTAAGACATTTGAATGAGTACAGCATCCTGTTTGCCAAAACATTCTCTACTGTGCAATGCTAAAGACAAGACAATTTCTAGACTTGGAAGAAGGTTGGTATAATTGCCAGTAACAGAATGCTTTGACAAGAGTCACTTCCTGAGCACAGCACAGTAACAAAAGTCAATGGGATGCCATTCAGGAAGCACAGATAAGGGCATAACACTGGGAAGATTAGTCTACTGAAAGATCTCTGTAATCTACCAAGAAAATACTATTGAGTGAACAGAGGAAGTTGTATCTTCAAAACTACAGCTATAGGAGTACAGAAATGTTTAAATTGACTCCTGCAGGCAAAGATAAGGGAGACATTCAGATGAGCAACCATCTCTGCATAGGCACTGTCAGTGCCAAACCTTCCTTGGGATCTTTTGCCTAGAAGATAAGGAGAAGCTGGAGTCAATGCTGGCTAAAACACACAGAATTAAGGCAATTCAGAGCAGTAAGCAGATTGCAGCAGTGGCACTAGTTCTCCTCATGATATGCTGAAAAGAAATCACTGTGCAGGCAAGAGCTGTGATAAGTGCTGTTGATAAGAGGTTTGGGGAATTATAAACAAGAATGGTGCTTTGTAAGACACACAAATGAAAGTTACACTTTTCAGTTGTGAATGATATATGCAAATTCCCAATCAGGTCCTCAGCACTCCTGTCTCCCCTCACTGCATCAACACCTAAGTCTGTACATGCATGAGATCTTCCTCAAGTTTCTTCACACAATGAGTGATGGCAAAAGGGTCTGGCTTCAATAGCCCTAGCTAGTGACATAATTTCTCAACAATCAAAAATTGCATCACAGGTGCAACTAAAGGAGCATGGTTTGCTATCACAATCCATAGCACTTCCATCAGATATGACATCACTGAAGGAAGTGGGAAGAATGCTCAAAGGAACTGGTACATTTAATCCTTTGAAGACAAACAACTTTCGCAACCCAGTGACCCATAGCTTCTAAATTACACAAATCACATAGAGGAGGGGATGGAAGCAGCCGTGGGCACATCACCAGCCACTTCCACTTGCAGAAAAATAAAAAGCACCTTGAAATCTATTTACACAAAATGCTGTCAAAAGATCAAAATTACGGATTTGTTAGGGACTTGCTCCAAATACAGCAGAGTGCTTCTGCCTCTGTCCCTCTGACTCTGGTATGCTATTTAACGGTATGTGCTCCTCTAAAACACTCAATCTGAAGTGGAGGCAGCAAGCATAGATGTTTCAACATTCATGCCACATTTTACACTGTTTCTGTAAAGCTGTTTTCACATTTTATGAATCTGGTCAAGTAAATCATGAATAAACATTTTTAATGGTTTATTCAGCTCTGCCTGATAGCAGAATTAAACTCTCCCAGTTGTACGATCCTTCTGTCAGGTTTACAGGTAGTAGATTAGAAGAACATTTAAAAACTTAGGATCAAAGGTAATCTAAAAAGACTGCCATGTACAAACAATATCTAGATCACTGCAAAAATCCTCTGGAGTTTCAGGGAACATTATAAGGTTCAAGCCAATAACAACTTCCTGCTCAATTAGTAACATTCTCAAAAGAAGCAGACAGCAAGTTTGAGGTTTCCTAGAAGAGTGCCTACCAAATAGAGACAAACAACCAGGGCAGAGGGGAAAACTTAAGAAACAGCTCATTAATATTACTTCCTTGGTAATTAAATCTTCTTTGGGATACACAGGTCCTCCGGTTCAATGGCTCCAGGTGCTTCTTCTCAAAAACTCAAGCAAGTACAGTCTATGCAACTGAGGCAAGAAAAAATAAAACCAGAAAGCCTGTCAACACTATCCACACAACTGCAATATCCACCTAAAGAACAAACCCACCAGTCTGTACCTGAAGAGACAAAGAAAATTGCCAACAGGGGTGAAAGACCAAAAACTGAAGCCAGAAAAGGAAAGTCCCAAAGCAGAGATTTGTGGAGGGGTAAGAGGACATCTGCCAGCCCATTAGTACCCACAGAAGCAGTGAAACAGTGGTATTTCAAAAGGTTACCACAAGGTTACAAGAAAACTCAGTCTTGCTGTGCCATTCTCAGGCTTTTCTCACTTGAAAAAAGAGACTTATACAACTAGAAGCAGAGCATCTAAGACTATGGAAACTACTTAAGCTTTCTGCCTTTCACATATATCCTGGATTTTATGGCACCACACGCAACATGGTTAACGCTTCTGCTCAGACTTGACATTTGCTAAGAGAATCACAGGAGTCTGGAAAGCGAGAGGTAAGGACCCACTTTCTCAAATTCATGTCACAGATGCCTTGTTCAAGGCTCCTCCTGTCTTCTGTGGGCAGACGAGAAAGACTTGGAATAAAACTTCAAAGAACTTAAAACATGTCCTGCTGCAAGGGAAATTCAATAGGACATGGATATTTAAATCATATTAATCCTTTTGAACACACCAGGCTCAAAATTGTTGCTATAAAAAAATATCCCCAGCATGGATGACTCGGTCATTCCCAACAACAGAAACTATAGAGTAATTAATGACCAGTAGTGGAAACGTCTTGAAGAAGTTAAAAAATACACCAGCTCTTCAGAAGTTAAGAAATATCCTCTTTTTTATTGCTTCCTACTGTATGTATATAACTGTACACTCTAAATGTCACACACCCAAAACAATTCTTTTGGAATCCCTTCACTTCCAGCCACAACATCTGCCTTTTTTTTCTCTTCTGGGACACCTATTAATCACATAATAGCTTGGAATGGCTGCTGTTAGATAAGCTAAGTGGTGAGGGTGGCTGTGTGGAGGCCAAGACTGAGCTCACTATAATGATTTCTTTGATAATTTTGCTTAAGTGGTTTTCTGAGAACAAAAGTACTTATTTTCATGCCTCAGGTATTGTTTTTAATTGGACAGAAAGGAAAACTGTTTGTTCGCAGTATTTTGATATTTCTCCAGTAACGTTAGTGGTAATGTTCTATGTTACCAAAGAGAGCTTCAAATAAGTAACAGTAAGTAAACAGCCTGGTTTGTGAATTCCTTCCTGAACACAAAACCTGCAAAAAAAGTCTACCGAAATTTTCTATTCCATGACCTGTGGGTCTTGGTAAAGTAATTGCTTTGTATTATATCCCTCTTATATACACAGTGCCTCTTGCAACTCTCATCTCTTAACTTGCACTATTTTTCTCACAAAAATTGATGTGATTTTCTCTTAATATCTCTAAATATTCATATAATTTGATGTATATTCTTCTCGCTAGAACAAAATACACCTGTGCAATACATACTCCTACTGTTCTGGTGTAATCATTGTAGCTTTCAAACCTGACAGATCTTTTAAATCCCACAGCTCTCACTTGTTTTTCCAAATTCTAAGTGAAATAGGATCTTGTTAGCCAAAACCAAATGCACACTCACAAAAGCTCAGTTATCTCACTCTCTCATACACATGCACACACACATGTACACAGTGGAGAAATCATTCAGAAAAAAACAATGATTCTACATTCCACACAGAATGAGAGAGTATGTCTGGGGTGTGAACATCCACCTGTTGTTTCCTATAGCTCTTCGTGCGGTTTTTTAAGCATCTGCTTGTCCAGGTCAGGTCAAAGTCAGCAGCAGCACTTAACTGTCACAATGATGTTTTTTAAAACCTTTTGGAAGGCTCTGGAGATCTCAGAACATGCATCTAAGACTCTGATAAACTTATGAAGTATTTTTCCTGTCCCTTTACCTTATGAATCCTACTTCTTTGTATACTGCAAAACAGCTTCATTCCACAATACTTGCATATAACAGAACACAGCCCTTCATTCCTACTAAACTCTGGCAGTGCAAATGCCATCAGTAACATTAGTGCCAAGAGGAGCCAGGCTGTACTTGACTTGTTGCTGTACCACAGACAGGCTCTGTTCTCTCTTCTTCTTGCCACTGCCTGTGCAGAGGTAGAAGCATGAGGACATGGCACCAGCCTGAAAACCACAACACATACAACCACTTCAGCAATACTGGCATTCCTGCTGCCCCGTGACAACTCCTGCAGTAGGAACTGTAAGGCACCTGTGCCTGTGGTTCAGGAACTACAGGCTGGACAGTCCAGTGCAGCACAATGACAGGCTTTTAAGCACCATCTGAGCCCTCTGGCACTGTCTGCCCTATCTTCTGCAGCAGAAGTCACATGAACTTTAGAACAGAGTTCATGGATAGCTGAGGCCTAAAGGTTGGGGAAACCAGCTGTGCCTCAGCAGCTTCCCCACTTTATGAGCACTCTTTCGAAAGAAAGGACAAAGTATTTGGCAAAAGGGGTAATAGCCTAATTCAGGAACATAACAAAGAAGGTGTAGCTGCAGAGACAAAACCAAAAATCAAACTAAAACTACTGTGTGCAGCACTGGATCTGTGAGCAACCTGCCACATAGAAAAAAGGTTAAACTGAACTGATATTTGGGGAAAATGGACCTGTTTGGTAATTCAGTGGAAGATTTGACACCTTTATTGATTGACTGAAACAGTACATAATAGCCAATGGTATCTGTGATGAGAAAAGATGGCTGTCTTACTGAACATAATGGGGACTGAAGCCTATAACTTGCTGTGGAACCTAACAGCTCCTATTATACCAGCAGACAGCAAAGCATGTGCCAAGACAGTGTGAATTCTATGGAGTCTCCAGTCCGCAGACACCATGTGGTCACAGAGCCTTTCCACTTTTATAGACATGATAAAAGAGGGGGGAAAGACCCCCAAAACTCAACACATGGCTGAAATACAAAAATTTACAGAGTACTGTCAGTTAAGACAAAACCAGATGATGCACAAAGAGGATTAACTCACCAGCAGGATACAAAGGGAAGCAATCCAAAACCAGGTACTGATGGGATCAAATGTGACCCTGAAGCATCAAGGTTTGGCTCAGATTTCACCAGCAGCGTGGGGCATTTGTGCAGCTGCTCAGCCATGTGATGGAGGGCAAGTGCACATGCAGCACCAAATGGTATACAGTATGACACCCCTTACTGCTTTCAACTTGCACTGTCTTTCTGAAGCTTTATAACTTCTCCTTCTATATACATGCCAGGGAGTTACAGTATTACCACTCATACACATGTTTGCTGAACAAAAGCATGCCATGAACAAAACAAAGTGAGGCTGTGCTTTTGATGTCACAAACAATTCCATAATACAAATGAACCTTGGGTTAAAGCAAATCCCACAGGGACTAAAAAAATGGCAATGTATACAGAAGTTTTAAAACCCTCATGAAAAAAAAATCATCTTCTTCCAGGAAGAAAGAAAGTGACTTGAGAAAGTATAACCCACTGAAGAAGAATGTGCCAGAGAACTTCAGATTTCTTAGTTGGCCAGTTAGATTTGGAGTCCATGGAAAACAGGGTACAAGTGCCAAGCACACAGGACAACACATTACTACACATATATATACAGATAAATATACTCCTCCAGCTAGTAAGGATGAGATTTAAAATGAAGGGTCTTCTGCTGTTTTCATAATTTCACATCAGAATTATCAAGCTACTAAAATGGGTTAGGTTGCAAAAGGGAGCACTCCTAACACATGCACAAGGAAATCCACACTACTGTTGCAGAGAAGCCTACACATAACTGTAAGCAGCTTGTGCTAAAAATACTAAGCCAGGAACTGAATGGGTTGGATATTATTTTGGAGAGAGAAATTTCAACTGCAGTGACAAAGCATGAAGGATTTCCAAGCTCCAGCCTCAAAATAATAGCCCTACTGCTGCTTCTGGATAAAGCAAGCAGAATCTTAGAGGAAGGTACTAGTAGCTCAGAAATCAAAGGAAAACAAAACCTGTGTTTGATGAAGGACCAGTGCCTTAATCTTGAAAAACCTATTCCTGAGAAATGAAAGCTGAAAGAAATTCAGTACGTAGAAAATTCAAGAATTTAATCTAAGGCTTTACTAGAGTATTGAAACATCCCTTTAATGTCAGCAGTGGAAAAAAATGAGACTGTCCAGTCTGTGTTTTGTCAGGACTGTAATTTAACCAGTAGCATAAGTGGAGACACATGCTCTCCTTAGCTACAGGACATTTTTCTCAGTGACTGTTAGTTGATTTTTCTCCAAGAATTATCTACCTAAAGCCTATTTACAAAGGGAAATTGGAAAGCAAGAAGGGATGAATGTTGCAAGTAACATACAAGAGCACATTCAAGAAGACAGGTGAGAGTATGGTAGAAATATTTCAGGTCCTGTGTAAATTTACCCAAAGAATACAAATGGAAATTGTCATAAATTACACACAGGATTTCAGTAATGCTTATTTCAGATAAATAGATCCTAACTTACTATGCTGCCTTTTTGCCTCTGACATGAACCTGAGACCCCCCAGTGGCACTGGAGCAGTAATTCCATGAGCCATACGATCCCCTTGAAACACGTATTGTTTTGCTGCCATGTCATCATGCCTTTGCAGAACTCAAAAATACTGACATAGAAAAGGAGCACAAGAGTTTAGCCTGGAACATTCAAGACATCCCAGACTGGCTACCAAAACTACTGTGATCGTATTTACCCCTAGTTTCAGCTTTCCATAGCCAGGAGCACCAGGAAGCCTGACTACAAAGAGGAGCAGCATACCTGTGTGCTGCAGCTGGGCCACTGAGCTCTAACACACCAACCAAGAGAGAGATGGAGATCTCTCAGCACATCTGCCATTTGGAAAGGAAGGCAAGGGCACCAAAGCAGTGCAAGACACAACGAGCATGTTCTCCATGGTACAAACCAAAATCTACCACTGACAAAAGACATGGAACCACAAAAAACCGTAAATGAGATCTTACATATGGCTACAATGATCATGCACACTCAAACTGCACCTGGTTTTCTTTGCACTGAAAGACCAGCCAAAAAGCTCTCAAGGTTGCTTCCCTTTTGCATCAGACCTTTATTACTACACTGTTTGGGGCTTGCGAACATCAGAAAAGTAGTAGTACACTTAAAAAAGTGGAAGTCTCATGGTTGGAGGTCATGAAGTGACTCATGAATAAACAACAAAACACGCATGCTTTTCATGTACAAAGATTCTTCCCTGTATCCTTGGTAGTGGTTGCTTATGTATATAGGATGAATTAGACCACTTTTGTATTCTTTTTTTTAGTTTGCAAAGTCATTCTGGAACAACCAAGTATTCTGCATTAATATACTAAGTACAAACCAGATGGTGGATGTGTTAAAACTCAGGCCTTCAAGGACTGGAACTTGTGACAGATTGCAAGTGGCAGTGGAACTCAATTCATATCCAGAGTTCCAATTGTTTTGTTCAAGAAAATGGTATTAAATGTGTCACTCTCAGCTCCTTCCCATGCTGCTACAAATAGATTAGTGAAAAGATTTATTCAGACATAAATAACCACTTTGTCCTACAACCTTGGATGAATGTCACTTACAAAACAGGAGTACAAATGTACAATTGGCCAATATAAAGTCAGTTAGTTTACAAACATTTGCAAACTTGTCAGGAGCAATGTGGTGGATAGCACACAACTTAAGGTTAATTCATAGGGGGACCTCAGAAAAAAAATAATGTAATAAAATGGCCATGAATAACCACATCTAAAGTTCTAGTTTCTACTGGGGGGAAAAGAGATATTAGAAACATGTTATTGAAAGACAACCAAGAAGGTTGTTGGAATGCTTAAGTAGTTCAGGACAAACTGGAGCTCTGTTTTATGTTTTACAGAAGAGCTCTAAGTCCACTTCATCCAGAACATATCTTCATAATAGCCAATGGTGAATCCTGAGAGAGTAAAGAACATCAGCAATGTCACAGAAATGCTCTACAGCGAGTTGACCTAGAGAAAAGTCCAATGTTCAACAGAACCAAACACACTCCTGTATGGGGTTCCCCAGGAGACTTGCACCGTTCTCACTACTACAGGTGACTCTCCCATGTTGCCACAGGAACTGCGACTAGAAATTGCAAGTACTACTAATGAGAGACAAAAGTATGGCAGGGGAAAAAACCCTTAGAAGTTCTGAGGCCAACAACTGCCTCCTATGGAGGAAGCCATCAGTTGAGCCTTTCCAAGCACAGCAGCACCAAGAGGTACTTGGTCTTGGTGCTTGAAGAGTAGTGCATGAACATGTTTCCTGAGAATATAACTTCTTCTTTGTGCTCTCCCTTCTAAATACTGCATAGACAGCAAGAGCAAAACAACTGGCAATTGAAGAAGGAAGGAGGAGGTATAAAACAAGTTGGAGCCATTATCTAATTTTGCTGCAGAAGCTTCTGGCTACTATTTTTCCTTGGAGGTTAAGCTCTTCCAACTCATTTCTGCTCCTAGGGGAAGCACTTTGCTCACAACTCAGATGGTACTGCCTCCTCATGCTGTGGCATAGGTTAAGCACATGGCCACTGAACAACAAAAAATTTTAATTTCCTACAGGTAACATTCCTCTTCCCTTTATCCAGCTCCATTCTGCCTTTTTGGGTCCCACACTGTCCAACAGCTGCACAGAGAGAGGACCACCATCCTTATGCCTTGTGGGCTAAAACACCAATTGTCTGCATGTTAAACCAGCAAAGCCTCTACTGGGGGAACAGTTAATACTAGGAAAAAACACTTCTTGCCATTACAGCCTACACCAGTTCTCTGAACAAAAGCCTTCTTGGCATAAGCACAATTTTGCTGGTGTAATTGCAGTTTATGTAAAGGCTTTGTAATCCCACCACAGGCCCGCCACATAGTCACTTATTAAGTCAATGAGATTTTTGCTCCTAAGTGCTAAGCCTTTTTTAAGTAAGAGACTTAAATTGTTTAATTCCAAGTATTGCACTTTGTGTTGGCTGTTTAATCATTAAAGTTGGTCACTGTGACAAAGGAAAGCCACTTAGGGATAAAGAAAATGAACTTCACATGAAAAAATAAAGTGCAAACTGACATCTGCATGAAGGGCAGGTGGTTAGCTGGGTTCCCCTCCCTCACAGCAGATTTCCCTTGTTTTCCAAGTCTCAAACTAAATCCTGTTAGGAGCAGGGGGAAGTCGGTAGTCTATGTGAGTGGAGTGGGAGTGAGCTTTTGTGGCTTTCCTTTAAAGTCATGTTTTGTTATATCCAGAGGCCTCTACATTATCAAAGTAACCATTGATAGTGCCAGGAATGATACACAGGAAAAGCTAAAACGTCCTCCCTGAAGACCTCATGCAAAGAACTGTGTAAGCACGGGGTGCTGGTGGAGGAAAAGCACTAAATAAGAGCCGGCACAGATTAATCGGTCTGTGCAATGAACAACATCAGCACTAGCAAATCACTATCATTCCACAGTCATCACAGGCACACAGAGGATGATTTCTCAAGAAGGAGTTTACACAATACAGCTGGAAGGGAAAGGGGAGCTTTTGTAAAGCAAGATTTTCCTGTAAAGGATGATTTGGGGTGAAAACATGAAGATGCTTATGAGAAGAGCAGATGATCAAGTATCGCATAACGTGCAGATCAGACACAAAAGTAAAGTGATAACATAATAAACCAGTATGGATTAATCCAATCAGGATTTAGAGCCACCCCTAAACCATACAGCTCAGAAGGACTTCAGCAATAAGATGATATAGACCAATAGCTGCTGCACTATCTTGAAAAGACCTGTAAACAAACAAAGCTGGTAGGGCCAAGGAAATGAACAATCTGGAAAAGCAAACGGGGAAAAAACACAGCAGCCAAACAAACAAACAAACAAAAAAACCCACAAAGAAAAACATAAAACCAAAACAAACATCCTGAAGTCTTGAAAGTCTGTGTATAAAAACTGACAAGACCAAGTAATTCTGGTCCTTTATCCTTGTGTATCAAACCTTCTGTCTCATTCAAATTACTATTTCAAATGCATGGTATCTTTAGAACAAGCCTCCGTTGAAACATGTTAAATTATAAAGCACTGCATGCGTTCACACTTGATTCAGGTTGGGAGGGTTTTGTGGAGTGTGTTAGTTTTTCTGGTAAAGATAGATTTAAGATGTGTTACAGTATGACAGTCTAATTACAGTCTGCAATTTCAATTTCATTTACTTCTCTTGCATCTTGTGATGGTTTAACATTTCTTGCAGAAACAATTACAGGACAGTACTAAGAAATACAATTTACTGTCTCCAATCTTTATGAGTATGTAGAATTCATTCCATTCAACACCACATTTCATTTTTGACCTCGCACTGCTCACTTTGCACTACAAATACCAGAGAGAAGTGTCTTTATATATTTTATATAGATACCGTATATTATTCCAACTTGAACAGATTTGCAACCTTAGCTAAAAGTTATGTTCTAAATAAATAAATCACATGGCAGTATTAACAGCTATCATGTTTTAAGCAGTAATGTCTGGAGACAAACTAAGACTGGGATTTTATTCCTCTAGATGTGTAGAGAATTGCAATCAATCCCCTGGCCAAAAGGTTCTTCTTCTAAACTAAAGTTCCAAAGGGGGTGAAAAAGATGTAATCCATCGGCAGAATAAACTGTGAGGTGACAGCATATGTTGTAGCAGTTACTCTCATTTTGATCAGCTCCCCAGCAATGAGAAATCCTGTGTAAGAAAGAAGCACTAGTTACCCTTCAAAATTCTTCAAGCCAAAAAATGGAGGAAGAGGAATAGATAGAAATTTTCTCAACTGCCTATTTTTTCCTCTGTGTAGTTCAACGTATTGGCTGCAGTAGATTTAGTATCTATCATAGTCCAGAAGAGGGAATTATGTTTGCAGCCTTTTCACTCATTGCTTTACAAAGGCCAGTTTGTCCACAGCCGCAATATCTCCTATCCTGTGGGTCTACTCACTCATGGGTTTCCTTAGTTTTTTGTACTAGCTCTGAGTTAGGTACAATGGATGTACTTCACAGGAAAACTTACAAAGCAAGGTGCTTAGTCCTTGCCAGTACTCATGGCCAAAAAGCATATCAATATGATAGCAAACATACCTAACACTATGAAACTACACTTTGTCCTGAGCAACAGAAGCAGAATCTGGCCCACAGTGAGCGATTTGAAGATGGTATCTATTATATAGTCAACTTCAGGGTAATTCTTTTCTTCTCTATTAACAACCCTTTGAAACTGGTTTCCTAAGGAAAAAAAAAAGAAGATTATGAAAAAGAACTGTGTTGGCTGAGTATCCCATGAATAACTTGTGAGCCCACTGGTCACTGTTAGCCTGATTTGACATTCTTTCAAAGTCGTTAACTTCTTAAGAGTTTTCAGAAGTATTCATTTAGATAGCAAATGTAGCACTTAGCAATGCCTTCACAGGAGATAAGACTCCAGCATGATCCCGAATCCCTATTAGACATCAGAATCCACTGTATGAATGGTGCTGCTATGGGAAAAGCTCTAATTGGTGCCCATACAAATCAGACATCAGGTAATAAAATCATCTCTCTCACACACTTGATACCAGCCCTCAATAGTTCTGCTCCTCATGGAAATGCCAGTTTTTGAAGTCTGTAATTCCCATATCAAATGACTCTCCTTTCTTTAAAAGCAATGCTCCTTAATACATCCTCAGCAAGCCCTCAGAAAGTCAGAGGCAGAGATAAGATGTCAATCAGACTAAGCAGTTTCTGGAAGAGCTAAGTAACAAAGGAGAATCAGAGACTCAGAGGCAGTTAGAGAAAATGGCATTCTGGGGTGTCATTTCACATGTTTTAATTACACAGAAGCAAAGCAATGTCTGCTTTGCTGATTAATCAAGTTTTTGTTTGTCACATATTATTCACCTCTTATACATTTGAAAATACACAGCGTGTCTCATTTCTAATCAATCTTTCTTCTCAGAGCACCACCCAACTGGTAGATGTGTGACTGTTTGCCCCCCAAAACAACCTCCAGCAGCTCCATGAGATGAGTGGCAGCCCTTGCCCATCAGAGGAGAACATGCACACATAATGATGATGAAATGGGGGGCCTGCTTTTAAAATGGCTTACTGTTCTACTGGTAATTTTTTTTTCACGAACTTAAGATTTCAGCCAAGTATAACCACAAAATGATTGCTGTCCTCAGCCACTAACAATCCCTAGTGTTTCTGGCTCTTTTAGCCATCAATCTCATTCAGCTGCCTGATGGAGGATGCAGATGAAGAATAAGGAATCCACTTCAACAAAATCAGCTACTTCTCAATTCTCCAGCTTTCAGCTAACAGCTCTTCTCAAGCTAATGATGTCAGCTGGTTTCCCAACAAGCTACAAAGATACCCTTCTGCTTCTACCCTCTGGCCAAATTTGACCAGGATCACTCAAACACAACCCAACGCCCCATGGTGCATTTTCAGATCAAGCTGTTCCTTTTTCCAGTTGCCCTGCCTGGTCTTCCACACATTATACAGGTTTGCATAGTCCTTATAAGAAAACCTGTGCCACTGAAGTTGAAGCGAAAGGAAGGAAGAATACCCCACTAATAAGGGACTTCTCACTTGCATTCCTTCCACTCCTTCTTTCCAATTACATACGAGTAACAAAGGCTGACTGCTAGCAGGACCACTTGTGCACCAGGCCAGCTGGACTCTGTGGTGCAGAGCTTCCAAAACTGTGGTCCATGAACCATCAACAGCAGCAAAGCCAGAGCAAGAGACCCACAGCTGAACCCTGGAATCAAATTCAATAGGTTCTTGGGTTTTTCCACAACAGATGCTAGTGCATTCCCTAGTGCCACCTGCCACTTCCTTGGATCTGTGTTTTCATACACTTCAGATTTACACTTTGTGTCTCACAAGCCAAGATAAAGCATTCCCAGGGCTGTATCATTTGCGAATTTAATACTGACCAAATGGCAAAACAAAGCAAAGTGCCTTGACTCATCTCATCACCCAGAAAGGTGGAAAGGAGAACTCCAGCTGCTCATCCCAGTCATAGTACATCCAGCAGATGGCAAATCCCAAGTTTTCAAGCTACCAGAGACTATTCCCCTGAGTCTTTGGGAGCCTACCCAATGGAACTACAAACTTTATATAACTTTTTGAAGGTCCTGACTGCTTTGTAGTACACAGAAATTCAGTATGTTTTAACAAAAGAAAGGAGACACATGCACAGAAAGGACTAATGTTAAGTTTGATACATAATAAACTTCTTTGTCTCCTTTCTTTTTGTTGCTGTCTTCCCTCTATAACTTCTAACAACAGCATTGTGCAAATTCTGTGCTTTATAGAATTCCTATATTGGCTAAAGCGTTATCTGAAGAGTCAGACGCAGGTATTCAGTTATTAGAGGGGCAAATTGCTACCAATCCAGCCAGTTTTCTCTAGGACAGAATCTAAGGAAAGCACAAGCCACTGGCAACACAAGTATAGTCAGTGCATTTCCTTTTTTCAGTCTTTAAGGTTTGGAAGTTAGAAGTTGAAGCAAGTGGGAATACTGCATAAGCCAAGGGGATTAAAGGGATGACATTTTTTCTTTCTATTGCAGTCTCTCAGCCTTTAGGATATATCCCATCTTTTCCTAACAACAACAACAAAAAAAAAAAAGGCAAGCAGAGCCTTGGATTAAAAGGACAGAAAGAAAATAGTCTGTTTTACTGACTTTAAAGAAACTCTGGATGTCTGGAGGACAGAATGTGGAAAACAAATGTTCTTCCCGAGGTATTTCACCGTGAAATACAAATATTTCATTATGAAATAAAAATAGTCTGCTTTGAGATCATCTGAGGTGATCTACAGTCTCAAGGGTTCAGCAATTCAAAAAATGAAAATCGAAGTCCATAAAAATGAATGAAGTCAGGCAAGTGTTACGTATCAGGTGACAGAAGTTATTTTGGGAGCTTACAAACCAGTACAGTGATACAATGATGGCTCCTCTACATCTGGCAATATTCCAGGAAATGGCCTCTGAATGGCAATTCCCATTAGAGTGGTAGCGCTGCTCCCTAATAATGTTTTGTTTCAGTGCCTTAATACCCCAGAGTAGCTGCAAAAGCACCAGGAGCAATTTGCACAGGACTTTTTGCAGAGAAACGAGCTATTCTAAGAGTATCCTATTTTTTTCTCCACATTAATAGCTGCTAGTCTGCTGTACCAATGGACTGATTCAGCACCAACGCTAACACGGAATTTCAGCCTCTGACACTTGTGAAGGAGCTTTGTTTTCCCTTTAACCATCAGAAAGGGGAGGAGAAATTTGCTCTGTTTCCACAGTTATATGACAGCTTTTAAAATTTTTACAGCATGAGCACAGCACCTAATGCAACAAAGCCTGTCAGGAACATTTAAAATCAAGGTCTCAGATATTTTGTGTCTTATACACCAGTATTATAAGAAGAGGATCTTTTCCTCAGATCTAGCAGCAAACCAACCAGAGCTGCACAGGGCTGAGGACTGTTTTTCTGCCTCACTGTGGAAAAGACAGCTGAAAGTACTGGGAAATAGGCTGTGGGGATGCACAAAATGTACTAGAGTTAATGAATAGGAACAGGAAAAAGAAAATATGATTTCTGAAGGAAATCAAAGCATTTGCTCAAAACAGAACAAAAGGCAGGAACAACCTATAATAGGCATTAATTCATTTAATGTAATGACTGGTCTCCATACATGAAAATAACTGCAGTTTTTATTTGGAGCTCAAAGCATGAAAAAAATCGTCTTTCTACTTAAACTCTTGTCTGTCACTAACAAACTACCTTGAGAAGGCTAGAGTGGAAAGGTGGAGTCAGCAAAACTTCTGTGAGCATGTATGCAAAGAGAAATCCTGTCTTCTTGCAGAGATGCTTTTCCTTCAATTTTACAAAGTAAAACATGACAGATAACTGACAATCAGATGGAAAATAAAACACAGCATCATTAATCTGTAATTATTCTAAGATTTTTGATCACTAGAAATGGATTTTTTTCCTGCTTTTACTAAGGATAGGTCAGCTTAAACCAGTACTTTTGAAAATCACCTCTTTTTAGTTACTTTCTACACTGTGAGAAGGTGAAGAGCTGCATCTATTATAACTACATGCTGTGCAAACCTCATTTGGACATGATCATCATCAATCACTCCTGCTGTGCAGGTAGCATGTGAAAGGGAAACAAAACAGAAATCGTGCTGCAGTATTTGACACCACCCACTCCCCTGCCTGTATGCTTTAGTTCATCAAGAGCCCTGCTCCATACGGTTATTCTCTTCTTGGGACCCCTGTCTTTTCTCTCCCTCTAAGCATAGCTTGGAATAGCTTTGATGGTTTCAGGGGGAAGACAAAAACCTTTCCTTCTCTCTCTAAGGATTAAAGCTTTCCTCCTGAAAAGCATGCCAAAGACATATTATTATGTGCCACCTTGCCTTTGTAAATACACACACATTACTTGCAGCAGTACCTCTTCTTATCACAAGCATATGCTTAGGTGGAAGATGAATATTGTAAGAGGATTCAGAATGCCTGTATCCTTTGTGGCAGTGCCGTGCCCAGTCCTGAAAAGAGCTATTAATGCCAGCACCCTACTGCTTTTCTCTAGCACATGCTTGAACTAGCTGTCAGTGCTATAATCTCAACCAGGGACAGTCAGCAGAGGCACAAGGCTTAAAAGAGCAAGAAAGATAATGTTCATCTTTTTCAGAAATGTATGAAGTAAGCTGCAATAAATATTAGAAAATTTTTAGGAAAGCAGAAGCAAACAGAGTCAGCCTTGAAAGGCACACTTCAGTCTTACCAACACTCTTTTCTACCAGCTTACCTAGGATGTAAAGATAGCATCTCACTGTGTTTCATAGCTCTAGTTAGTACTATGACAATTCAGTGGGCTTGCCCCAGTTTATCACATCCTGACTCCTTGGCATGACTCAGGTCAGCAGAAGTTGCCTGCACTTTGTGTTTTCTGATGCACTGCAGCATGCCAGGCTTTGAACAGCTGTACAGCAGTGCACACCAGAGAACAGCTCCTTGCACCTTACTCACAGCTCTCCATGTACCTCCAGCAATTCATGAGAGCGCACACAATCAGTAATACAGACACAGTAACATACAACTGCAAACACAGACCCTTTTCCTTAAGTGCCAGGACAGAAGTGGTGTCACTTCACAATACTCATTATTTCCCTCAGCACGTTAATAAACCACTTGGGAAGAACAAGCCTTTTAAAGGCACCTCCTGGTGATCTCGCAACAGACCCTCCCACATACAAGTCTGGACAGGAGACACTGAACTAGAAGCCTCTTCCTGCCCTCGCAATCATGCTACTCTCAGTTTTACAGGACAAACAGTTATTTGCAACCTGAACCACTTCACTAAGCTTCTTTAGTCTCCCATTACAGCCAATGCTCCACTTCATGGGAGTGAAATGCCCAACTACCGCGCTGTTGCCAGCACCTGATTGATTACAAAGATGCTGTGGAGACGCACATCTATGTGTCCTGCTGACACACACATGCCTCGCAGCGGCTTGATAAGTTCCTGCCATGGAGTAGCAGCTGCAGAAGCAGTGGGAAGGGCTTTGGTCACCCTTCACCCTTCAGAGTCACGTCTTCAACTGGGAATGGCAATGCTAGGGCCCATCACTGACAGGGACGGAGAATCATTACTTGGAGATTCCTGACACAGGCTTTAATATTGCGGTGGACCAAGTGTGCCATTTGCAATACAGCAAAGGACGTAAGCATGTGTTTAACTTAACAATCACAAATGGCCTCAGTGATTTCACTAGGACTGTGCAAGACTTTTGAGGCAAGCACAAGTGAGAACGACAGATCGGGGCACAAAAAAGAATGCATAGCTCCCACTGGAACAAAGTAATGAAGGTATTCATTCAACTGGCCCCTATAAACGCATTCTTTTGCCTTGTGTCACAGTTATGAAATGCAGCTGAAGGCCAGGAAATCAGATAATGAAGAAAACCCTCAGTAACTTGTCTACACAAATTAATGAGGCCACAAAACAGATAGCCCAGACACCACTTTGTTCAACTTCTAAGTTTAAACTTCTAAGTTTAAAGCAGCAACAAGTTCACCTTCCATCTTAGCAAGCAGACACAAACGCAACCATCTCGCAGTTTCAAAGGTGTACTCACCCAGAAGAGAAGGTTGAAAACAAACATTAGGTACTTGATACACTGCAGGCAGTTGTGAGCCATGCTGCACCTCTTCAGTTCTAGGAGAAAAATAAATGAGAGATCCAGGTAAAAGACAACGTACTTGTTTCCCTTGGGGGACGTGTACTTAGCCTTGGTGGCCTTTGGGCCAGGGTTGGTGTGGAATCCAAAAAAAGAGTTGCTGGCAGCCCCAAACTGGCCACCATACATGCTGCTGTAGCGACGAAAGGCGCCATTTGGGAAACTGTAATCCTTGCTGTCCAGAGAAGGGCTCCTGTGATAGGTTGACTCATCGGTGCTAGACCTGCGCATGGTGGCTCCGGCTGTCCCTTCCACTCCTGCTCTGACAGCCGTTGGGCACCAATGGCGTGGGTGAAAGGTTTGGGATCTTCTTTCCTCCTCCTCGCTATGAATTCCCTATTGCTTTGTGCCAGCTGTTCTTTTGTCTGCCATCCTGTCAAGGAGTTATGCCTGCTGTACGGCAGCAAAGTTGGTGAGCTGAAGTCTGCTTAGCCAGGAGTTAGGGAGCAGCGTGCTTCCACATGAGAAAGACTTCTGCACAAGTAAACATTCCCGTCACTGTCACAGTCGTCCCTCCCGGCCCACCCCGCTACCAGGGAATCAAAAATCAGAGAGAGATATACTGTACTCAAAGCAAAGAATTTTAAAAAAAGGAAGTGTGACCTCGCTCTACTCCCAAATGCCATATAAAACCCCGGCTCCGCATGCCACACACAGACGAGAGAGTGCCGCTGCACAAGACCCGCGGCAGAGGCAGGAATTATCCAAGAGGCAGGCAGCTCCCGTGGCTGCTTCCTCCTCGCCACGCTGCTCTGCCCCGAGACGCCGAGCTCACTTTCAGCATCCCCGCATCCCCTTCCCCCGGCGGGCGCCTGTGGCTCGCCAGCCCCGGCGCTCCATCCCGGTGCGGCCGCTCCTCCTCTAAACGCCGCGCCAATGGCGCTGCCTGCCCGCCCGCACGGCCGCGCCCCCGGCACACCCCGGGCACACCCCGACCCGGACCCACACCCTGGCACAGCCCGACCCACACCCACAGCCCGGACCCAGCCCGACCCATACCCCGACCCACACCCACAGCCTGGGCACAGCCTAGCACAGCCCGACCCACACCCCGCCCCACACGCACTCCCCGCCGCTGACAGCATCCCCGCGGACCGGGAGCGCTCGGGGCCGCGGGTTCCCCCGCCCCGCAACTATGAGCGCGGAGTAACCGCGCGGAGCCCGAACCTGGTGCTGCAGGTGCGTCTGAAGGGGCTGCCCGGATACACCGACGGTGCTGCCGAAAGGAACGGGAGTGGGTAACTGCTGGGAAGGTTCCGTACGCATAAGCGCTGGGGATGCTTTGGGGAGAGGGGTCAGGACGGGCCGTGCTCCCCTTGCCGGAAGGCTTGTTTGTTCCGCTGCAGATCCATCACCGGGATTTTCCTAATTCGCTCAGTCCCAGAGAATCATCACTCAGCACAATGTATGGCCAGCTCATTTGTCCCCTTGTCAGGTAAGGTACTGATCGGCATCATGCTCTGTACGCTGGGGAGCACTTCCCTGGAATCTGACAGCTCCCACAGGCAGTAAAGAGTTGAAAATCTGCCACACACAACTTTTTCAGAAAAGAAAAAAATCTTACTGAAACTGTGGCAATTACAGTATTAACACTCAGGAAAGCAAGACTCATTTACCATCTTTGCCCCAAATTCCCTGTTAAAGTAACTCACTTGTCTCTGCAGTGCCCCTTCCTGATCTGTGAAATGGGCTAGCCTGTTTCTGCCTTCCTTCTCTCCTCCTCTGTCTGCCCTTTGACTGTAAGCTACTGGAGCTAAGTGAAAAGATGGCTGGCTAATACTTTTTAAAAAGCCTGCCCCAGCAGAGAATTAATCAAGATGAAAACAGGTTTCTTGCATGAAGCATCTTGCCAGTCTCAGCACAAATCAAGAGACACAGGCACCAATTAATTAAAGAACAAATTAGTAAAAGTAAAATGAGCTGGTTTTGCACATAGCCTGAGCAGTTCACCCTTGCAAACCACCCTCTAATTCTGTTAATTTACAAACTGCAAACCTAGAGTCTAATTATTTCTCTTCATTTCCTCCACAAGCTATAAATACACTGACCATACCTGGTGCAAGCTTTAGAGGGAAACAACCTGAGCACAAGGGTAACAACTCCTGCACCATCTATTTCAACAACTTTGATAATTTAAAACTTTTCTACTTTTCCATTTCTCTACCCCTCAAATGAGAGACACTTCATAGTCAAGATGGAGGTCAGTTTTCTACTCTTCTTCCCTCCCTTTCCTGCATGGTATAAACTCTGTCCCCATAAAGGAATCCTCCCTTCCTACAACATGAAGATAGTCCCATGGAAGCAGATCCATTCTCAGTCTCTGAGTTTCCAAGATATCATTTATTTTTCCTGTGGCAACAAACAGTTCTGCCACCAGCCTTCCTACTCAACTGTATTGCAACTAGACCAGTCTGGCAGTAGAAACCCAAAGGTGATTCAAACATTTTCTACACTGCCTGTAAGTGTACAAATATGCCTGTGCACAGAGCTTCACATTAAATGGTTTTTCTCAGTACACAAATTATGCTGAAACAGTGACAAGTCAGATAACTCTTACTTAACAAGGGTGTCCATGATATTGCACATAAGAGAGAAGAATTTGGCATATTTACTATAAACTAGACATCTGAAGCCCTAAAGGCAGCTCACTGCTATCTGGGTAAGAAAAGGATTAGAAATCACTTGATTTCACCTTTCCTTAAGGCAAGAAATCATCAATTCTTAAGAGAATTAAGTCCTTAATATGGTTGGAGTACTTTATAAAACCAAAATTTGAGAAGGGAGAGTTTCTAAATGTTGCTTTTAAATAAATAGTAATAAACATCAACACATGGGTGGATATATTTCAGACAAATGCAAAAGAATGTATAAGGGAGGCAGAGGTCCCACATGACCCTTACAATAAAGGGTACTTTTGCTCCAGCCTCCTTTCAGCATCATCCCTTAGCACACCTCATGGAAATGACAACTTTTTAAAGACACTTTAGTGTAAAATAGATCTCAAGTCCTTGCTGTTCTTCTTTCTCATGCCAATACCAACAACTAATTAGAAACAGAGTCATCTGGGATACAGACATTGTACAGATCCAGAATCACTATTTTATTAAATCTTCAACACTAGGAATATCCCAGTCAAGTCACTAACCCAAATGGGAAATCCTTGAGATAGCAATGTTGTACTAGCAGGCTAACCACAGCTTAGATGACATGCTTATGCCATGGAGTAAGATCCTGCAGGGGGATTGGGGAAAAACAACAAAAAGAGAAGGATTGCCCATCCCTGGTGTAAAGTGGATAAAAGGGGCATGCTGGGACCCATTTTTGACATTTAAGCCATTTAACAATACAGTAGCACATGAACCAAGAAGAATAAACCTCGGAAGCACCGCATCACAGGGCCATTACGTCTCCAAGGGTGACTCAAGGGGCAGGTGATTTGGAGTTTTCACAAAACCTTTTGTTAATGACTGAGCCTAAATTCACAGGCACACTGCTGGACTTAGTGACCTCTGTTCACCTCTGCTTAACATCTGTGTTTTCTCTCTCTAACTGCATCTGTATATTCCCATCCTGTGGCCAATTCGTATTGATTCCTCTACACAAGCAAGCAGGCACTGTGCAATCTCCCTGGCAGAGGTTCAATTTGTATTGATTTTGGTGGCACGCTACCATTTAGGTTATAACAACTCTGTCCCTGCTGCTGTGAAGTGGAGGGCTGGTAACCAATATCTCCAGCCAAAACCCTGGCCTGGAAAGAGTAGAGGCAGCACTCCAATTCCACTGACATCACATGAGCTTCCAGGCGATAAAGTGTAAAAGGTTTGGGCATCAGCAGCAGATCTGTTAACTGTGTTATCTCTCACACCCTTTGTCTGAGCAGCCTCACCCGAGGCTCCAGCTATCACCTGAAGACACACACCTACTTGTTTAGCCTATGCTTCCCACCTCACCCTGAGCCTGCAGCCACCACAGACCCCACTCCTACCTCCCTTAGCCACATCTGCTCCTAGTTTCCTCAGTTGTTCTTGTTGCTCAGTATCCCTGCTGCCAGACCCTACTCCATCACCTCCACTGGTCATAGCAACATTCCTCCTTTAAAGGGGTCATGGGCACCTGGACCAGTCAGGATGGGGCACATGCAGTGCACGTGCAACAGGTACATGTGAGAGCACAGGCAGCAGTCTCAAGTCTCAGGTGGGCTGCAGCTGGGGAGTGCTGCTGGATCCTGACCCCCAGGAGTGCTGCTGAGGCTGGAGCAGGCTTTGTGTGTGGACTCTGAGCTCAGCTGATGGTTAATACATCAAAAATTTCTACCAGAGACGCCAAAAGAACCTGCTTGTCCCCATAATTTTGGTGAGAGCTGCTGTCTGTCCCTCTTTGGCCCTCTGCTCGCCTTTGACTCCTCTTTTGGTATACAATGTATTTCCAGACCCAGCTTCTTGTTTGCCTGTTCCATGTTCAGGGCTTTCCCTCCTCAGGCCTTACTGTGAGTGATGCCTCTGGACCCAAAGAAACCCTCAACTGAAATCCGACCATGGTATTTTGATACCATATTGAATCATGCCTTCCTTTTACCATTTTGAATACTGCTTTCTCTTCCTCCTCCATGATTTAACTCTCATGATCACAAGACACTAGCCCCTGCAGGTCACACAAAATGCAGCCACTAACTCAACCTCCTCATTGATTTAGTCTCATAAGTCCTTTCATGATTGCAATGGCTTTCCCCCTACTAATGCCTCTGGTTACTGTCTTCAAAACTCTACGTACCTGCTCCATCCTTCCATTGAAACAACCCACTTTGCATTAACATCAGTAGCCTGTGTTAAGAAGTGATCCACAAAATAAAATAAATTTTAAAGAGTCCTTCTAGAAGCTATTACCGGAATATACTCTATAAATACAGTACGTGACAACTGTTCCTGTTCTGTGCAAAGCCATGCGCGTGACAGGTGACAGTCATTCCCAGTAGTTTCAGTGAACAAATACTTCAGTGATCAAATATTTCAGGGATGAAATATTACTAAAGGAGTGGATTTTTTTTGTGGGTTATTAGCTTTGCTTCACTCTACAACATGGAAATCAGCTAGAGGTGATCAACTGATGAATACAATCCAAATGCTTACCTTTGTAATTTCATGTACAGAGATCCTCACATAAGAATGTTAATCAGTCCTGTCTGGCCCTTTTCTTCAGCAATATACCTAGAGAGCAATCCCTTTTTTCCTCCCTCGGTGTAGTCTTTGCAGCTACTGTTTGGTTATGTTTGATTCAGTGATGCAGGCTTTGTTAAAAATTGTACCTCTTCCAAAGACTAAGAGAAACATTCCCTCTTCTGACTGGAGGGTGAACCAAAGTTCAGGGCAATGCTGGCTGTTTCAGCTAGGAGATAAAAAAAAGCCTTGTGATGGAGTCTTTGATTTGTTTGCTTTTGTATATTCATTTTGCATGATATAAATGACTAAAAACGCATGGCAAAGGGAGTGAGAATATGATTTTTAACCTGACAGCCTCACGCTGTTATAGGTCTTCAGTCTCTGCTCAGCCCTGGTCAGTACTTTTTAATGTCTTCATTAGTGACATACACAGACAGTTGGATCGAGTTCACCCTCACTAGTTCTGTAGATGACACCAAAGCTGAGTGGTTCAGCTGACACACCTGAGGGATGGGATTCCATTCAGAGGGACATGGATAAGCTCGAAAAGTGGGCCTATGGGAATCAACAAGACCAAATGCAAGGTCCTGCACCTGGGTTGGGGCAACCTCCAGTATTGGTACAGGCTGAGGAATGATGGGAATGAGATGTGAAGATGGTTCTGGAAGATGAAAAATGACAGAAGCCTGCAATGTCTCCTCACTGCCCACAAAGCCAATCATATTGTGGGCTGCACCAAAAACTGCGGGGCCAACAGGTTGAGGGAGGTGATTCTGCCCCTGTACTCTGATGAGAGCCCACGTGGACTAGTGCATCCAGCTCTAGAGTTCTCAGTTCAAGGAAGACATGAACCTGTTGGGAATGGGTCCAGAGGAGGGTCACGAGAGCAATCAGAGGGCTGGAACACCTTCTGTATTGGTAAAGGCTGGGAGAGTTGGGGTTGTTCAGCCTGGAGAAGAGAAGCCTCTGAGTAGACCTCACTGTGGCCTTTCAGTATGTGAATAGAGCTTATAAGAAGGATGGGGACAGACGTTTTAGTAGGGCCTGTAGTGATAGGACAATGGGTAATGGTTTTAAACCAAAAGAGGGTGGATTCAGACTAGATATAAGGAAGAAAAATTTTACAATGAAATAATAAAATATTAGAAGATGTTTCTCAAAAAGACTGTAGATGCCCCATCCCTGGAAACATTCAAGGTCAATTCAAGCAGCAACCAAAAGGTTTCATCCCTAAATCCTGCTCTCTCCTAAAAATTCTCATGGTGCAATAAGCCTGTGCTGTCACATGTTGCCAAAGACTTAGGAGAGGCTCAAGTGGGTCAGAATTGGAGCCATAAAGCCAATTCCTGAACCAAAAGCAAGACATGTTAAAGCAGCCCCCTAAGAAACAGGTAAGTCGAGCAACATTAGTCTTACTCTGGGCAGCTCAAAGAGTATTACCATGGGGCTGTAAGCTGAAGATCTCTCTAGAAACTTTTATTTTAGAAAGAAATATGAATGGTTTTTAGTAAGTGAAGCAGAAGAGAGCACGTTTCATTGAAACCTCAAACTTAACTGCAGACATAAGAAGATTCCATACCTTCCCTTTTATTTCCATGGTCCTCACTCATTCATTAGCAATTTCATTACCTGTAAAAGGCTACAGCTGCTGGGAAGAGGTTAAGCCCTGGATTGGATAGGTAGGAGGTCAGGTTCTAGAGATTTCCTCCGCTAACACCAAGATCGTTTAATATTCATAGCTGTATCTACAACTCCTTAAAAGATTTACTGATGCCTCCAACAAAACTTTGAAAACACATTCCAGTGAGAAGCAATTTCACTTATATAGCAGAATTCAAGGTTGGTTGGTTTTTGTTTGCTTGATTTTTTTTCATTTTTGTTCTTTTTTTTTCTTTATAAATAAGGAAATTTGCATGAAAAAAATAAAGATCTTCAATACTTAATAGCTCGTCTTCTGCTCACATGTCACCTGAAGTCATGATCTTTGGTTTATGGCATAATTAGTTGCTATGGAAATAACATAATCATTTCACAGAGAAAATATTTTGGATATGATTTGCAATGCTCTTTATTTAAGCCTGTGTACAAGTTACTTTTGCAGAAACCTCACTGCTTTTTACGTGCTCTCATCTGCATAACTGCTGCCATCCCCTCTGCCTCTGCATTCAGACACACCGGTACTGGTACTCTGACTCACACTGACGACATTTTCTTCACCTGTATTTGAGCATCCTTATGTTCAAACAGTGATGAGAGTGCATATGCACACAGAATAGCTGGTGCCAAGTCAGACAAAACAAATAAAATCTCTTAAAAAATTACCTGGTATCAGACCCCAAAACCCTGTGCACCACAGAGCTCTCTTGCTGTTTATGCTTTCTGAGCTTTTGTCATCCTATCCTTTGCTAATGATTTCTTTTGTCCAATAATAAAAAATTTAACTAAGGAGATTCCCTGTTTCCCCAGGAAATTCTGCACATTTGAGCCTGGACAGGGAGGATTATTGCTGCAGATGAAAGACAAGCAGTGACAGTCACTGAACTCCTGAAGAAGCAGAAGGCCCTGTTCCCCACCTAATGCCCTCAGTAATAAAGAATGAAAGAACAGAAATAAAGAGCCCATCTGACACCCTGTACAAGAAGAGTTGTAGCCCAAATAAAATCTTTGTCAAGACCTGTCTTTGTGGTGTCAGCAGGTCCCAGCAGCACAAATGCAATTTCTGTGCTAGTTTTCTTAAAATCAGGTTACTTTCTCTAACCTGAGAGATCAGCTGACGTTCAAAGAAATACCACTTCAAACACACACGAGGTACTCAGGATCCTTCTGTCAAGCATAAAGTAATCAGACATGAAAATCTTTAAACTGCACAGTTCTGATGGTTTGTGAAAGCAGAAGCAAACAATGACTTCAAAAATTCCAAGATCCAATAATGTTCCCTAACTAGTGTTTGCCTTTTAACATCTTCATGGATTTTTTCCTTGGAGATTCAAAATGGATTCTTGTCTTGCATCCTTAAAAACAGGACTAAGGTTTTGCACGCATATGAGCATGAAGCAAAGTTCATATAACCGTATTTCAGCTCCATTTCGAAAGCAATGAAGGCCCAGAAGCGTTCACTGACCTCACAGGCATCCAAGCGCTCAGCACATTTCAGAATCAGGTCACAGAGAGCCCATTTCGACTAAGTGCTCAACCACAGTTTCCCCTGCATTGAGATATTCACGTACTTACATAGTAAGCACACACTTAAATGCTTTCACAAGTGGGATTGTACATAAGCATAAGAAGTGCAGTGTTGAAAAGGCTTCAGATCCAGCTGGACTCTGCACACAGCTGCTGTGGCAGAAAGAATTACTCCCTGAGCACACACCTTTGAGGCTACTGCTTTGCAGATCTACTTGCAGGGCTGGCTGGGAGGTGCCTTCAGCCAGAGGAACATGATTTGAAATGGGGAAAGGAGAACTCCTACCAACAACTCAGTCAACAGTTGCAAGTAAGCATGCCAAGCCCCCAGGGCTGGCTCAAAAAGGGATCCCTGCTGCTGCATTGCTGGGTCTGTGTCTTTCCTTCACAGCCAAAAGTCCTCAATTTTCTCCTAGTTGCCTTAGGGTCCTTCCAAAATCCTAGTTTAAAGATAAATATATTTATTTTTTTAAAAAAGGACTGAAAATAACCTCCTTAAGGGAGCAATAGATGCACTTTTTTCATGTTTAAAGATAACAACTTCTTGGAATAAGCAAAAGGCACTAGCTTTTATTATATGGAAGGTCTGTGGCACCAACTCAATGCATTTCTAGGAATGCAAGGTGTTTGGAGGCAGGTTAAAATTAAAACTGAAGTATTAAAGAGCCTGCAGCAGATTAAAAGAGTATTTGAAAGTGAATAATAAAAAAACCACTAGGTGATAATTAAATTTTGATATTAAAATGCAATGGGCCTGTATGAAGAAAATGCAAGTGGCCATATATCTTCTTATATATTAGGTTATCAGCTATTGTTTCTTTTCTTAATGTTGTATGGAATCACAGGACTTATATCATCCGATATAGTAGAAGTAAACAGCAGTGATTCTCTTATCCTTGATAATCTCTATAACTATTTAAGTAAAAAGAGAGGAGCTTCTGCTCTCAAAAAATTAAAAATAAAAAAAAAATTGGAAATGAGCACAAGTTTTGGCTTTCTGCTTTGCTATTCAGAGCATTCATAGCAGTGAACAGTCAAAAATAAATAACTCCAGGAATGCTACCAGCAGACCAACTGTCAAATACATTTTTTGAACAGATAACACATACAGGTAAACAATTTCAAACAATAGCCTAGGATTTACACTCCTAAAAAGCATATTAGTGAGTACAATAGTGATAATGCTTGAAATAAAAGCGTTTTTTGAAATAAAAAGTATCACCTGCACTGGACACCATATATCTGTATTTACCTGTTCCCATCACAGCGATCCAGCTCTTTTTATATTTCACTGTCAAAATCTGTAAATAGGCTCATGTCCCTAAGAAAAAGTACATCTACACAAAAAGCAGAGGCACCTGTTTTTTAAGGTAGCAGGATATCCTTTCTGAATAACATACCTAAACTCAGTTACCAAGACATAATACAGAAGGTCTAATTCAGCAAATTTGAGATGTCTATAAAAATGAGAAACTCATCTCTATTTATTAAGGTGCTTAATGCTATTTAATTTTAAACATGGAGGCGGCTCTATTTGGACAAAAATAAGGATGTAACTTAGAGCTTTAATGATAAAGAACGAAAGATAATCATGCCTGAATTTAGATGCTCATTAAAAAGGTACTGCCAAAATATCTGTTTACTCCTCAAAGTTATAGCTCATTTTGCACACTGGCCAAGATTCTGAATTTCATCAAAACCAAATTTGTGCCTAAACTTCACCCGAGCATTTGTGCTCAGTGTTTCCTATAAGTTTGCACTGGGCTTTCAGACATTTCTACTCTACAAGAAATCCTTGGCACAGGACCTTTACAAAATTTAATCCTGCTAAATCTAAGCCCTAGCATACATGAACCTGCTAAAAATGCAAGGTCAACCTCTTCTGTAGTCTGACCTCCAAGCAGTTTGTTTGCTGTGTTACATTTATGAGGATGTTTATAGAGACAGATTTATATACTGAAAACTTATTTCTGCATCAAATCTCCAAGAAGCCATCTGAAACAATATTAGGAGTGTTTCCACAGAAAAATTATATCTATTCCATGATGGTTTTCCGAAATGGCAGGGAATGCAGAAAGAAAAACCTGGCCTCTTGATTTTTGTATTCTGCATTTCTGGCTTTAGACTTATTTGATGGGGAAAGAAGACCTTCTTAGAAATATATTTATAATACACATATTTCCAGATATCTAAGGACCATATTAGGTTTCTGCATAGTTCTAGTATTGTTAATGATATTTAACTCAAATAACGCATTATTATAAGCCTATAAAAGGTTAATTAAAATGCTTTATAGCCTTTTTTAAGTGTCACCCAAACCTATATTGTAGGGTAAACTGAACTTTTAATTTCCATTTGTTATGTTTACACTGTATAAAGAGATTCATTACAATAAAAGCTAATTATTATTTCTTAGACCAGCCTTTTAAGAAGTAATAAAGTCTGTCTGGATAAAGCAAACAAATTATAATTTTTGTTTGCTTCCATTTTGCTTGGAATTCCTACAGTCAATCACAACGACAACAACAAAAAATCCTATAAGGGTCAAAAACTATAAAGCCAAAACCATGCTCTGAATCAAGCCACTAATCAAGATGCTAAATGTATTTGCAAGAGCAAAAAGTGAAAATACCCAGACGATAACGATACTCACTACCTGGCTCAAAGGGCATACTGTGTTTGGAGTCTGATCCAAAGCAGACTGAATTCATGTCGAGGTGTTCTTCCAATCTCAACACCTCAAAAGTCTGATTGCTTTAGTCCAGGCAAATCTTGGAGCAAGCTTCTGCCCCCATCGATGCCTGGATACTGTGCTGAGCAGGATTGCAATGAGCTGGTCATATTCAGATTAGCTGGCACTCAAATTTTTTTGCAAGATAGAGAGGCAGGAGGATTGAATCCAGGACTCCCTTCATCACTGTGGAATGGAAATTGTTTATTGATCTGTTTAAGACAGCATGAGTATGACAAGTATGACAGGACAGATGTAACAGGGCATTAAAGCTTCAAGAACTGGGAGGGAAGAAGGGCTGACATCCTCACCAGAGCCTGCAGGGACTCCCTGCTGGCCTGCCAGGTCTGTGGGGCAGACAAGTGGTCCCAAAGGCATTCTGGACACTGCTCTTTCAGACAGGTCTTAGACCTTGTTCTCTACAGCGAAACATGTAGCACCTTTCTCGCCTAACAAAATAATCACAGGAAGGATTTCAACAGGAAACACGCCCCTTACAGACAATTTTTTAAAAAAGCAACCCTAAAGAAACCAGCAAACATCAGCTCCTCAATAAGCAACTGAAACTAAAAAACAGCCTTGGCAATATGGAAGTCCCCTGCCCTCGCACAGCCACAGCAGACTTTATCCACTCCTACGTTCCCTGCGCAAGGAACAGGACTCACAGTGCTGCATCCGGCAGTCTGATGGCAGGTATTACCCCTGCTGCGAGTCCCAGCATAATCTTGGCCTGGCCTTAGCTGCTCCTCCAACAGAAACTCTACTGGAAAGGGAACCAAGCCAAAGTTGGCTTTGGCAAGACAGAGGTGCAAATCTGATTTTCCTTCACAGAGTTAAGTTACAGATCCTGCAAACTCATGCCTCTTGCAGCTGGAAGCTGACAGCTTCGGATGAGAGAAATTTGTCATTATTATTTTAGTAAGAGAGCAGTTCACTGATTGCAGCTTGACAACTCAAGTTAATTAGTTCATTAAGGATCTGATACACACTGGCTGGCTCCACATCTGTGGATGATGACACAGTCAGCAGAATGAAATCCATACTTAAAAGGTCTTTGGTCTTTTTAATCCTAAACTGCAAATCACAAAATCCACAGCAGATCAGAAGAATTACATAAGAGGTTCCCCTTCCCCTGGCCCTTGGGACAATCTGGTCTCTGCTGCTTATTGAAGCTCATAAACAGACAGACTTGACTTCAAAAGCATCCTCTTTTCTTCCCAGACTCCCAGTGGTTCTCAGTAATAAAATAACTGGTTTGAGCACAACCTGGCAATGGTCCCTTACGGCTGCTTTCCCCAGCAGGGAAACACCAACTTGCAGGTTTTCCTCTACTCCTGCCAAACAGGAGGTTGGATTTACCTGCCCTGTCAAAGTGATTATGTCCAGATCATCTGGCCCCACTTAGCAAATCAGTGCACAGACCCCACATGCTATTTTACATCCAAGCTTACAGTATGTTTTGGTTCTTACTAAACTGACAGGTACAATAGTATTTGAGGCCATAATGTCCCAAGCTCCTAGGAAGTGTTGAAGCACAAATGGTAGGGAAAGCTGGCTGCAAAGTGATCTGCATGGGACTGGAGCCACTGAAAGCCACTAGGCAGGGAGGGACAGGGGAAGAACACTGCCTGTTGGGAACAAGGAACAGGCTGTTGCTGGTAGATCTGGAGCCTCTTATCAGTGGGAGCTACTGCAGAAATTCACACAGCCCTCTGCCAGACTCTGCTTATAACTGTACAGCATAGCTGTAAATCTCTCCACAGCCCTAGTTTTTAGCAACAAAAAAAGCTTTTTTTTTCCCTTTGCCTTCCACATCCACATTTTGCACTTTTCACAGCACAGCCTGCTTCCATCTCCCTTTTAATTCATCACCTAGAAAGACGAACTGCATTTATAGGTGCTCTCTTAAATCAAAAGCAAAAACGGCAATTCCAAGAGTCACTGGACATGTCTGAAATGTGGTCAATCAGAGGTTGCTGAAGAGTAATCAAGAGAAAGGAGGCCACTTCCTTTAGAGGAAGACAATGAAATTCCAGGACAAGCAGCTCTTGTTCCCAGAAACTATGAGCAGAGTATATAACCCAGTCATCTCACCTGGGCCTCCCAGGTACTGAAAGGGGCGGCACAGAAAGGCACACAGCTATGGGCACAGGAGCCAGTATTTAGTAAGAGATGTGCACAACACACAGAAATGGGTGAGTTGAGAAGTCATTTATGAGTCTTCAGTAGTTTCATCCTGGCATGGTTTAATCTTGTTTTAATCATCCACACAAGGATGCTGTTGATGGAGCCTGCATTCCTCCAACAGAAACCTTTCAGTCCTGGATCCCTGCTTTTTTAGACTTCTTGAAGCACCATAAAAGCAGATGAAGACTTTTGTGTGTGTGTGCTATAGGACTGTTTCCTCCCACTTTGAGAGCAGCTCAAAGGAACTGGCTTCAACAACTTTCCATGATTTAAGTTTATTTTTTGACCATGCTGAGTTCTGACAGAAGAGAGGTTCTGGTGAGGGCTTTGCTTTATTCTGTCTCCACTAGGATGCTATTGAAAATCTTAGGATGAATCAGGACAGCACAGATGCTGCACGCAGAATTTAGAAGCAAAACATTGTGCTGCAATAATGTTTGAGCATTTAGGAGACCTCAAAGATGTTTTTTTGTTATTGTGCTCTAAAAAAACCAAAAACAAACAAACCCCAAACCCCCCACGAACCTCCCCCAATACTCTCCAATGCCGACGTTAATTTCTATAGCACATCTCTAAAAACAAAATAACCCCAAAATTCAATAGTGCACCCAGGATGGCAGTACCTCAAAATTTGAAGCAACATGTTGGCATTTTTCCCAGGAAGAAAGATATATATACATGTGTGTACAAACACAGACACATTTTAATTTTTTTGCAAGATCCGTGAAGCTGTGGGGCTTATGCCTACCTCAGTCAGCCAGAGGCAGGGACAGGCTGGTCTGTGCAGTACAAGGACACTTAGGCATGAGGAAGAGCTTGATTACCTGGACAACTGTGTGTGTGTGCATCAAAAGCAGTGAACAGCAAGGCTCTCTCAAATCCAGGATGCTGAAGCCTTATCCTTCCTACCCAAGACAGAGATCTTAATTTGAGGGCTGCCTGTGCTTCCAGGACAGAGTTATTACACTATAGTAAGCAAACTCCTAAGAGTAGGCTGCTGAGATTAAAAGAATCCCCTTGGTTATCCCCAGTCAGTTGTGAACAAATCCCTGCACTACCAGCAAGGCTAGCTAGGGTTTTTATGTAGGAGCAGGTTACAGAAGCTCCTAATCTTAAATCCTCCACCAAACCCACTGCAATGATGTCTGCAGCTCTGTTTGAACCAGCAAGAAGTGCGAGCCATTTCTTGTGGTAGCAGGGCAAAAGAGATGCAATTCCACACATACCCTTATGCACTCTTTAAGAGACATCTGAATGCTGTCCAAAAATTAATTAGACAGCATGACAAGCTCTGACAATTAGCTAAGTAACTTAGACTGCTTGATGGCTAGGATTTTAAATAAGGATCTTTCAAGAAGGAAACTCTGGAAGAGGCACTGCTGCTGTCACAACATTCTGAGCTGCCACGAAAGTGTAGCACCAACAAGACAACCCTAGGGGCTTCACGACTGTGACTGCCAAGGAAATAAAAGATCCTGTGGGAAAAGGACCTATTTAACTGCACCTGTACCTCACATCCATCATCAGGCCATCCCCCCTTCCAAGAAGGCAGGTGCACAGGAGGATTTCAGCCTTCTCCAGACAACAGTTGGCCCCCATGAAGCAGCAAGGGTAGCCAGGACCAGCCCCTACTCTCAGTGGAACTGGAAGAGGGGCTCTCTGTCACACACACATCAGGCAGAGGTCACAGGCAGGCCTGCCAATACAGCCAGTCCCTGTACGGTGAACAGCAGGCACAGCACCCTTGACCCCAGCTAGACCCAAAGGTTCACTGCCTGAAAAATCCCTCAAGTGTCCACTCCAAGCAACCCTGATGGTTCCTGCTCCTCAGCTGAAGAGGAGTTTTGGCAAAGAGCTTTTGCACACCATTTGTGCAGATTCCTCTCTGATGGCTGCTCGTGCAAACCAGTGCTTCACTCACCTTCTTTTAGGTAAGAAAACAACAATCCCACTTCTCAATTTTCTCTCTTTGTGCACAAAAGGGAGGGGGCAGAGAGGCAAGGGTTCCATGACAGTAAATACCCAGAGTGACGTGACAGCAACACTTTGTGGTGGGCATGGCAACAGCTTTTTGGAATTGCAGAAGAAAAAATTAATTACCCAACAAATAAACTAAAATCTTGTATTTACAAGGCAGATTTTTTGTGCAGACAATTACTGTTTATGCAGTGGTGACTAAAAGTCTTATGTTACCATTTATAGATTATCTATGAGATGGCTTGGTTTTATCAGTATATCTTCTTTATGAAAAATAATCGGGGAATGTATTAAATAAATAGGGAAGATGAGTTTCACTGGAAGCTCAGTGGCTGTTTCCCTTCTATACATGTGAAAAACTGTCTCTCACAAGTCTGTTAGAAACACACTTTAGTCTCAAAAAATACAGTTTCAAGTATTTGCATCAAAATTTTCTATTCTGTGATACATGACCTGGCAGTTTCTTTTCCCTGACTGGATTACTCTCTGGGCCTTTACAAGGTTTCAGGTTGGTTCTGGTAGGTATACCCATAATGAATATATATTAATAAGCATGTGTCAGTGTATACACTTTCACAGAAAATTAGAATCTTAAGAACTCCAATGATACCGCTGAAAAAAACCATAATTTCATGTTTATGTTTATTTTAAAACTTCTTATTTTTGGGTTGGACTTTGTCAGAGTTGAGCCACAAATTGCCAGCTCATCTTTCTTCTTCAGAATCAATATCTAGATAGGTGCACTGAAGCACCATTCACTTAAAGTAGATCTGCTTTTAGCACCACATGCTAATTAACCTTTGGGTTTTGATACAAATCCCTCAGCAGCTCACGCTCCTCAGTCATGATTCAAATGTGTAAGCAAGATTCTCAGCCACTGCAAAACAACTTAACTACAACTAAATCAAAAGCACTGAATGTTTACACCAATTGAGAACCCAGCCAACCGGCTTAGAATTGCAGAGGTTTCCACTCAGGTAAGCACCACTGCTGAAGTATTTCTCCCCCATGTATATGCTGCCTTTTTCATTCCTGTTGATTCAGTGATAAATACTTGCAGCAGCATTTCTGAACTGAGCCCTGGGATTTGGTTACAATTCTCCCGGTCTTTGAGCAGGGGCTCTGTTCTCCCGATTCAGTTGAGCTGTGCATGCCAAGACTTGACTCACTTTGACTCACGTAGTTTGTGCTGCTGGGGCACAGGTGAGATGCCCTTCCCTCAAGCTGTCACCAGCCTCGCTGGAGAATCAGCTGCCAGCCGAGCCTCAGCATCTATGGAGGACCCTCACGTGTCACAGTGTTAGACTCCCTCTTGCTCCTCCATCTGGGAGCACAGCCGTCTCCTTCCTCTCTCAAGGCAAGCAGCCAGCAAGGGCCAGAAGTCACCTCATACTGGTATTTGCTACCTGCCAATCCACATACCCAAGCCAGCTTCATTTGAGAAGCTGTCTTTTAGATTCAGTTTTCCTTCCAGGCAAAAGGGTATGAGGACACTGCTGCCAAATACATGTTTTGTTATAGCCTCCCACTGCTGCTGAATGCCACAGTTTATTCCATATCAGGCTGCTCATAATACTCCATTTTGTTTTTCGAAGTGTTTTTGGAAGATGCATAGTCTAAATGAAGAAGACTGCCCAGGACAATGGCACAGGACAATACTGCATGGAAATTTCCCTAAAGCAGATTGAGAGAAGATGAGGAGGCAGAATGGCTCTCTGGGGTAGGGACTAATGCAGCCATGGCAATAAGTAAGCTATTGGGGTTTATCACCTCAGCTAGTTTTTATTCCAAAATTCAAATGTTCTTTTCCTTTTCCCTGTGTGGGTTAATCCAGTGCACACTGAAATCAGCGGGAGATCTACCTATGAGTCTGAAGAGCACATAGGCAAACTTTTAAGAAACTTTTTCATTTAGAGAATAACTTAAAAGTCATCTCCCTGGAGATGTGAAAGAGCTAAATATCAGACATCTGCAGCTACTTTACTGACAGCTGCCCTTCTATAGAGAGCCTGTAGAGTTCAAAAAACTTGATGTGCCTCCTGATGTGCTGAATGAGAGGATTAGATCTGACCTTTACCGGGAAGAAACAAGGTAAAGATGGGGGTCAGACCACTTTGCAGATGAAACAACAGAAAGGACTAAGACTTTGTCTCCAAAAATTAAGGAGGCTTTCAGACTGAAGCCAGAGACAAAGTTTCCATTCCACCTCTTACACAATCCTCCAGTGCTGGGTACGTCAGTCAATCCCTGTGCTTCAGTTCTGCTCTCCAGCCCATGATTATAATACTGTCTCTCACCAGCTCGTTGAGGTCCCCAGGTATCAGTGCAATACTACTAGTGATGGACATGCTCTACGACAGTTTCAAGAACAGCATAATGATAATGAGGAGGAGGAGGTACCCAGTACAAACCTGAAATATGATTATGAGCACAGGAATGTGAACAGGAACTCATTAACACATAATGTATGCTAAGATGCTTTTTAAATGGTGTTAGTGGGTACCAAGAAAGAGCTTTTCTAACTTTAGTTTAATTACCATTATAACAAGTACTAGTCTTCACTAAAATGTTTTCTGCTCTTACTGGAAGAGTAATTACATATAGTTAGTTATTCCAGTGTTACTCACTCTATTCTGAATCATTACACTGTCTGGATGAAAACTCACTTCAACCAGAACAAGTATTACAACCTATGTCTTGATTTGATTCCTCTGAGACAGATCTGAAAATAGAAATGGAGGTCTCCCACATTTCCATTAATCTTGGAGTTGTCCTGAAGTAGTTCACTAACAGATAGCACTCAGTATAAGTGAGAAAAAACAACATTGAAATGGAGAAACACAGTATGGACAGGTGGTGATAGTGAAAAGGAGTGAGACATGCTGTCATCACATAGGGAGTATTTTAGCTTTGAATAAAAGAAATCACATCTTACACACCAAAAGGAGCTGCTAGCCACACAGTTGGAGCCAAGAATTTCACTGGATTTGGGCAAGCAGTACAGAAAAGCTTCGTATTTCCAAAACACAGCTTTTCCAGAGTGTTAACTACAGCATTCCCATCAAACTGGTGCAAAAGCAAAGCATTGGACCAACTTGTCCAAGGTCTGAGTAAATTGCAGCATCTACCCCAAGCCCTGCTTTCCCTTTCCTCTGACTACAGCCTCTCTCTCGTAACATATTCAAGCATGTTTGCAAGAAGGGAACAAGTTGTTGTTCAGCCACAATGGTAAGTCTCCACAAAGGAAGAGTTCATTTTTTACAGCTGATAGATATGTACGTTGAAAAGGTGCAAGCAAACACCTTTGAAACCAAACGCCCAAATGTTAAAAATCAAGTTTAGGGGCCTAGCATGTTATTGCAGATGAATTAAAAGAATTCTTCTGTAACATGTGCATGTGAAAGCACAATGCAATGTAGGTAGGTACTGCAATACAAACTGACATTCACTAACAAGATAGCATTTTCAAAAGGCCAAAGGAAAGCTCTGCCACAGGGATACAACAAAATATAAAGACGTGTCAGATGGACTTTGGTAGCATATGTTACAGCAAGTAAAGTATATATGAAATATATATCAATAAATGTACCCTTCAGCTGCTCCTTTTTTTACTCTGTCCTTGCAAATGACACTTAGAGCACAAAACAGTATATTTTTGGCTCAAAGAAAGATTTTTGTTCCATCCACTTTTTCAAGACATTCTTAATAAATCATATTTGCAGCATAAATCATACCTTACAACAAATTGTATTTTGAGGAAATAATCTCCAAATGTTGTAAGTGCAATAAGGCCATCCCTTAAAATAAAATTCACATCTGTCATATTTTACCATGGATCCTGGCAAACAGAAGAGCCACAAACAGGTCCATTTAGTGTATCTTTACACAACTAAAAAATACCTTTCCCTAATTTTTATTAACGTTTTTCCAAAGAGATAAAAAAGCTGAAAGCCTTAATAGCCTCACAGTGCTGGAGCCATTTATCATGTTGCAAAGGTGAGAAATGCACTTCAGTTGGTTTTACCAGCACCCCCTACAGAAGACTTGTCTTTTTAAAAAGTGCAGTAAAGGTCTCTTCTAGAAATATGCTGCCAGAGCCTGAATCAAAGCTGATGGATAGGAATCACTTGATCAAAGCCTGAGAACAGAAAAGCATTTTTATTAAATGCTCTTACGCTTTTAACGCCTTTGCACATTTACTCAGTGATGTGGGCTTTAACAACAGCTCACTCCAGATGTATTGCTGGTGAGAGACCTTTTGTGTACTGCACCATGTCACCTCCCTACTGCAGATAACAAAAGCCCTCATCAACAGAAATGCAACTGGATTTTTGGTCATGAATACAAAGAGTCACTATTTGGTCTTTTTTTATTATGCCTGCACATGCAATTTTCTTGGTACCAAAGATAGAGTTTTGGGTTAAAATGGTCACTGCTGAGAGTCTTATGCTCATGGTATTAGGGTTGAGGAGGTATAATTAATATCTAAATATGATAATTTGTATCAAGCAATGAGGTTCCACTTTAGATTGCTATATGCCGTTTCTTATCCACTTCATACCCAAATACTCCCTCCTAATGAAAGCAAGAACTTTCTGACTTTCTGGCTCAATACTTCTAACTAGGGAATTACTTTGAGATACACATTTTATTAATGATATTCTGTACGTTAACTAAAACCAAACCAAACCAATAAGCCCCAAAATTCTGCCTTCACCGTAGGCCTGTACCAACACAGAAGGCACCACCAGTGCGGGACATCAGCCCCACACAGAAATTGCACTGGGGCCCTAACCTGTCGGAAGATAAATGAGTAGGAAAGCCAAGCTTCCAAATGCCCTCTGCTGGCACCTGTCAGTACTACTAGGAATTCCACCCTCTTCCTAATCTAGAAGACTAATTCTTAGAGGGTTATCATTTGAAGATATCATTAATAGGCTGCAGGAACTCAGCCATCCTCTGTTGCGAGCTCCAGAGCAGAGGCTTGGCCAAGTTCTTACGCCTGCAATGTGCTGGCTCACAACACGCAGCACAGCTGTCACAGCCTCACAGCCATCTCCAGCCACAGGAGCCAGGGCTGCCCCTTCCCACATGCACCCAGCTCTGGGTGCACTGCCGGGCTACAGCTGTGACAGCAGGAACAAAGCAACCGGCATTTTTTGAGTTATGTTCCCCATTTTTCCCCAAATAAGTGGATTTCCAAGCATGATGGCATGACCACCTTATTTCCAATATTCCCCTTAAAGATCCACCAGGAATTTGAAAAAGTCATTAGGAACTGCTAAAGAAGAAAGCCAAGTTACAGTTCCTTAATATTCTGGCTTTGAATTACTATTCCTTTACTATTAACTTTGAGTTAATTGAGGACATTTTGTCTGATGATATTTTAAAGTTATGTTTCAATTTCATGTTAACAAGAAAGCCTTTGTATCAGAAGAGACCAACAATTAATAATACAGATTGGAAATACATATCCTGGAGGGACCATCTTCCTGAAAGAGATAATTATGCTTTTGTATGGTAGAACTCACAGATATAGCGGTTGAAGACATAGGTCTGACAAAGCAACTATTTTCCATGAAGCACTCTATGGGATGAAGGCATTTCAAGCACGTTTGTTAAGAAGTGCTCCCGGGAGAAGAAAAGGAACACTCCTGACACTCATGGTGTGCACAGAAAGGGACCATGCAATAAAACACCACTAGCTAAAAATGTCTAAACCCAACCCACTTCATGAAGAAATGGTCATTGCTCTAATGAACTGAAGAGGAAGGACTGGTTTGGTTCAGGTCTTGCAGGTGATCTGTGGGGTAGGGAATTTCAGCCTAGTGTTTATTGTTACTCTTATGGAATAGACGCAGTGACTACTGGGTTACCTTTTTGATTTTGCACTAGTCTATCACCTGTATGGATGACAGATTTTAATTTTGTCCTCTTTTGCCGTATTTACATTGAAGTGTTTTTTGGATGGGATAGGGAAATAATTCTGTTGGATCTAGAAACCTGCAGGGTGTCTTTCTTCCAGAGGGAAAATCAACTTGATCGACACATTCTGGCCACGAGGAACCCATAATCAATGGAACAACACTAGAAAAACACTTGGGTTTTGGTAGAGAAAATGTCAGGATGGAAGGAATGCTATGAAAGGAAGAGCTGTCATTTCAACACAAGAACAGCAGCATACTTTCATTTTGACACTTACAAAATACATTCAAGGAAATACACCAGTGGTAAAGCAGAATAATAGCATCCTCTAAGAAAGCCCACAAAATACCATTTTCAACTCAAAGATGCTGCATCGCCGTCTTCCTCCCAGCACGGCGATACGTGGAGTTTTCCAAGCTTTACATCTCTACAAGCAACACAGGGAAAGGCTTCTAAAGCAGCACCACGGTATTCTCTTGCGATGCTCTTCATGAAATTTCAAATCAAACAGACTCAATTTGCTAGAAAGAATATCTTACTCCCCAAAGCCTGTAAATTTACTGTGGAAGTCCCAGAACTCCAGCTGGGTTCTTTCCTTCTAGCTAACAGATTTCAAGGGACTTGCACAGAAATAGCAGATTAGAATTTAGGAAATAAACACAGAAATGAACCACAAGTTAAATCAAAATGCAGCTGACTCCTCTAGTTCCATTTTTTCTGCAGTGGTCACAAAATGAGGGGAAAAACACTCCAACAAAACCTGACACTAATACTCAACACTGTGTCTTTGGGAGAATTTTACACATTCTTACCAACAGGTTCTTTGTAAGTTGCTTCACTTGGACTCCAAATATTGAAAAGCATTAGTTAGGTATGTCCTGATACTGTGCTTTGTAGAATTATTACTAGTGCCTGGAAAATAAAGACTCTAAAATAATTCATAATAAAATAACTACTGTTCTGGATATTACAAGTATTTACTAATCCTTGCATTAAAAAGGAAGATGTGAAGAAAATGCTTTTAAAAAAATTACATAGGAGACATTAATCTCTTGAGAACAAAGTTCAAAACACCAAAATACTTAAGACAATAAACATATACTACCATCTTATTTCATTCTGTATCATTTATCACAGTAAATTATGTACCATAGCTTTGTGGAGAAGGACCTGGGGTTCTGGCGGCTACCACATTAAAAATAACTTAGCAGTGCCCTCTGGACTGAAGATCATCTGTGTACTGGGCTGTATTACAAGAAATTAAGCCAGAAGATCAATGGAAATCATTAGCGTGCTCCACTCAGCACCTGCCAGACTGTGTCTGTAGTTGGTGGGACCAGTTTAGGGCTCCTGGAGCAAGACTAACAGAGGGACACCAGATAATTAAGAAACTGAAGAATGTGATAAATGAAAGGCTAAGAATTGGGCTCAAGCAGTCTTAACAAAGGGCTAAGGGATGGTATTGCTGCTTTTGACTACATAAAGGGCAGCTATACAGAAGATGAAGCCAGAGTTTCTCCAGAGCTGCACAGTAATGGGACGAGAGGCAATGGCCACAATTTGTAATAATGGAAATTCTCACTAAGTGTCAAGGAGAGAGAGGAAAGGAGCAATCACTGTGAGGTTGGTCAACATTGGAACAGGGTCTCTGAGATACTGGGAATCTCCATCTTTGAAGATGAAGACAAAATTTAAGATTAGAAATGTCCTGAGTGATCAACCCAATATAACTTCAAAGATCCTTTCTTGGCACAAGGGATCAGACCAGATGACTTCTAGATATGAATTTTTCTCCAATTCCATGATTTACAGGAAAGTTAGGGCTGTATAACACACTGATAGAACTCAAAAAAGCTGTATATTAAGAGCAAGACAGAAGTTGAAAGACAAGAATCACAGTGTTTTGGAAATACAGTCTAAAATGACAACAGGCTTCTTGAGATAAGAAAGATGGACCTCCTGTGTCTTGGACTTCATTCCAAACATTAAATGACGAGTATATTTTTACTTAGAGTAAGTCACCTGACAGGTAACAAGGGATATTTTGGCAGACCTAAGCAGTAGGGAAAAAGTATATGGAGACTTCTTATCAAAATTCTTGGAAACGTAGTTAAAAATTATAAGCGGCTTGTCACAAAAGGGACATACAAAGTTTAAGTATGGCCACATAGACATATTTAACATAATCTATTTACACAGTTATGTAAAAAAAAAAAAAAAGATATATGTTAAAAAAGCCGAACACAGAGAATGCAGCATGAGTGTCAAGGCCTAAAGGACTGTTGATCAGATTACAAATGGACGTACTTTAGTTGACCTGAGATGCATATAAAGTATAAAACTGATGAAGTTAGAAGTATTGTGCACTGATAGCTCTGAAAGAGTATGACCTATAAATAACACAGATGTAATACTACCATAGACCAGAGAGAGTCATAAGGGAGAAGAACATGCAAATATCACAGGATTTTTCAGTCATTTTCACTCCTAAAGCATCTGTAAAAGACCAGACACAGTGACTGTACGAAACAGAAGAAAGGGAAGGTTTCATCACAAATTTGCCTCTCCCACTTGATGAGAATAAAGTGATTCAAAACACAGGAAAAGGCCATCAAGATACGACTGACTGGGGTCCCAAACTCACAATCACAGTTGCTTACAAAGCACTGAAATGTGCTGGAGAAGTATCACAGTAGCATGATACAAAGTGGTATATTTTTTGACCTCAAGTCCTCAGAAAAGCGCCATGGACAGGCCAGCTCTAAAGTACTTCAGAAGGCATTTAAAGTCCCTGATGCTCATCTTTCATGTAGAAGCAATGCCTTCCCTTCCCTCACTCCTGGCCTGTGGTAAAGAAAATAAAAAAGGTTTGTGTCCAAATCCTCTGTATGCCCTTCACTGGTATAGCCCAACAAGCTTTGAAACAGATTTTATTATCGTTATTGCCATCTGACAGATAAAGGCACTGAAGCACAAATAAGGAAAGATTACTCAGTAGAGCAGTGAGAAAGATAGGAATGGAATCAGACCCTGTATCCCAGCAGCATTTCGTATTCATTAGGTCCACAAACGTTTTGTTGTTCATCGCTTCATCATTAGTCTAGATCCAAGAAGGACACAGACTGAGGACAGTTCAACAACACCTGACCTTTTTGGCTTGTTAAAGTTGCATTTATATTTCATATTTCATCCAATGTGTACTGATGGTATCTCCCATACAACTATGCTCTGTCCTCCACACTGATACTGAAAAGTTCCACAGTAGATAAACAACTCCTTATTTTTAGTATATTTCATGTAACACAGGAACCACTTCCACCACAGGATGCTCAATTCTCATCAATTCATAGACAGAACTTGAATATCCCTCTTGATTTGGCTTGGACTTCCAGCAATGGAAGGAGAAAGAGGGGATTTTATATAGATATGTTTCTGATGTCTAGCTGGAAGTACTAGCAGGAAATGCTTTCATGTGCAGAGAATAAGAGAAAATAGCCATCAACACTATCACTGTGACAAGCAAGAGGCATTTTACATACCTATAAGCTTATCTTTTAATTGCATTGAAAGCTGAGGCTTGCAATGATTGCAATGAAGATTGTCTTGTTCACAGTTCATGCATCCACTCCATCCTCCCTGATTAAACAATGTAAATCAAGGGAAATGTATGACTTCTGGAAATAGATGCTGAACTACATATTGGTTTCAAGAGTCACACAGAATTCAAGCCCAAAAAGGCAAATGAATATGGTGCTTTTTCTGACTTCTGCTATTAAATAAGGAAGCAAATTTGCCAGGCAAGGGCAAAATACTGTGCATCTGTTGCCTATGACAAGAGTTTTCTGGTGTTAATACTTGGTGAACAGCTACTTCCATTTAAAAAGACAGAGTCCTAGGATCTGCACAAAAGCATGTGCCAAAGCATAATGCATCTGGCTACATTTTAGAGCCACGATTGGTCTAAAAATCCATGTAACATACACAGTGTGCTTTGCTCCTGTATTACCCTCACAACAGACGTTTCTGCGTGGCATGAAGAGAGGGTTTGCAGCCATTTCCCCCCAGCCCGTGCTCCCACAGGGGACAAATTTTACTGAGAAGGTGCTGCAGCCAAACATGCTCCTATTCCTTGGCAAGGACAAATCACGTGTTTCCAAACTCATCAGAAACAGTTTGCTTTCTCTTAGGTAATTTGCTATCTGCTCCTCTGTGCAACTGCCTTGAATCTCTTGCTATTGAAAGGCACTACATTGATAGCCCAGACTTTGATTTAACAATGTATGAGGCAGTTGCCCCAGACCAGCAGCACTAAGAGACACCAACTAACTGGAAATTACTGATCCTGCCACCTAACTCAGCACTGCAGTGCCATTTACTCAAAGTCCTGCTACCCTCTGTGTCTACAACACATACAAGTACAGGCAACCATGGCAGGAAGCTCCTACTCAATGATCTGTCAGTTAAATTGCCTACAACTTGTTTTATCAAAATCCCTGTCCGTAGAGTAAGCTGCATCCAGTTTGATATAGTCACCTATTAAACCTGCCATACACAAAGTTTGATTATACTGGAGTGGTTCATGAAGTGAACACCTGATTCACTATAACCAAGTAGAAGCCACTAAATTTATTCCACATCCTTGAAGACACATCAAATCCAACAATTGATTTGCAGTGGCTTCAAAGCAGCTGAAGTAAGAGACTCTGAATTTCATTATATGCTGCCTAAGTCTGTGCATTTCCATCTCTGGCCATAAAGCCTTTACTTTGAACTGCACAAATAGATTAAGGTCATTGTCAAAACAATAGGACAATGTCACCCTTGACAAGCTGAACAGTGACAGCAAGTAAGCAGTGGCTGCATGGGAGAGCAGATAGCAGCAAGTTACTAAAGGAGAAATCAAACTACATTTCACAACACTGAAAATGCCTAATCTTTCAATGCTAAGAACCCCAGTGGTCTGGGGTGTTTTAGGCAGATGATAACCAAATGGTCAGCATTAAAACTACCTCAGTGTCTGTTGCAGCAAAACAGAACAGCACACTGCACAGGCCAGCCAGCACAGCTCTGAGTGGTCATCATTATTGCTGCATATCAAAACACACCAAACAGAGCCAATGCCTCGTAAAAGAAATCTGGCTGAGTTTATGCATTTGGTTTCTGTGCCAAATTAGAAAATTATTGGCCAGAGCAGATTATAACAAGGAGAATTGAGACTGCCTGTCACCCTTGCTCTATGCTTGGGATAGCATCTCCTATGTGATATTTTTGAGTGAAAATCCTGGCCCTTGTGCGTCTAAGGATTCTTCTGACACAGACACATGGAAATCATAACTCAGCCACAAACTGGTACAGAAAAACACAACAGTTACAAAACAAACCCCACTATTAGGGTGCCAAAGCATGAAGAAGTACAGAAACAAGATCTGCTTTGACACAGATCAATTAGCAATTTCATGCCCTCTTTAAGCCTGGCATGTGCATATAAATAAAGTGTTCAAGAACATGATGCCTTCTCAAAGTTCAGCAACAGCTAGACTTTAGAGTGCACAGAGAGATTTCCACCCAGGTTCAAGCATCAGAAAGATGAAGTCAGCAGCTGTGATGTGCTATAAACCTCTTCCTTGTTGAACCCTGCTGCTGTTGATCACGCCTCATGCAGCCACCATAACCGCTTCACATTCCTCTCCATCCACTTCTGTACCTTCACTTACTGCTTTATACCTACAGCAGAGGGTGAGGGAAGAGTGACATCTTCATAGCATCAAAGCAACTAACTCACATATTGAATTGAAACACTGGAGAAAACGCAGCTTTTAGGACTCTCTTAATCTGGCCAATAAACAAAAATATGTGTTTTCTTCTGCATTTATTGCTTAGTGAGTCCCAAGTACAATATTAGTATGGTAAATTGGCCATGCATCAAGTGATGAATCCAGTGATTTCCCAGCTAGATACTTTGACTAAAGAGTACAAACACTTCAGGTGGATACACCCCCACGTGTGCATCAACTGCTACATTTGCTACAGAACATAAACAAGAAGGCAATTCAAGAAATAAGAGAGACATGAAGTCTGATCTGTCACAGGAAAATTAAGAAATTTAGTGGTATGGAATGCTTGCAACTATGTGCAGGAATCCTCACATCATAAAGTGGGCTAAGAGATCTTTGTAGCTGTATTACTGAGTGTAGTCCAAAGACATCTTGGTCCCAAGATATAATAAAGTCTTAATACCTGTGCAGGGCACAGTAATACAGTTTCTTGCATATTATGCAATATGGTAGAAATCTGGACTGGAGGTTAATTAAAGAAGATCCTCTGAACACGAGTTTTATTTGTGACTTGGTTCTCAACCAACTACGCCCTCTGGGATTGGGAGTCACACTCAAACAAAAAGTCATTAGCAACAGCTAGGAAGGTGGTAAAAAAGGAGGAAACATAAATCAAAACAGAAAAGATATATCCTGTTCTTCAACAGAGAAAGCAGGCAAGTTTGACAAAGGAATACTACTCTGAAGCAATGATGTATGTATTTCTTTTGAGGGAGGTCAGGGGTTGGGAGGGATGGGCTCAGACTGGCAGGACTACCTGAAGTGTTCATGAAATTCAATAAGCCACACAGAATGAGCGCACAAACAAGTCTCCCGGTCTGTAGAGTTGATGAGGGGTGTGCTTTGGGAAAAGGGAGCAAACACGCTGCGGTTGGAGAGAGATCAGAGGCAGAGGCTTAGTTTGTAGGTAAAGACCATGGAGGGGGACTGTGCAAGTTGTTAACAGGCCTGTAAGGGACAGAGAAAGATTCTGATAGAAAATTTCAGTCCTCTCTGCAGAAAGACAAACACAAAAATACTTGTACCAAAGAACCACACCCAAAAGGCTGATACCAAATTAGCTGAGCACATGTCTCTGTTAATTCTGCCCAAGTATTTTCTATTTGATGACAGACTGAATTGCTGCTCACTGAACCAGGGTTATCTCCTCCATGCATTACCAGCCTGGCAATCAGAAGGGAACCTGGCAAACTTGACTAAGAACAAGGACAAAGTAATCTTTTCTCTGAGACCTGCTGCCAAGCAACAGAGCTGCCTGCCTGCCTGCCAGCCACAGCACTTACACTGGGGACATGGTACAGGAGCTGCTCTCTCTTCCCTGCAGGTAAGCATGTGTCACCTCAGGGCAGCCCATCTGCTAACTTCACCACTTGATGGACACGAAGGAGAATGCAGGAGGGGCACAGCAGGAGTTAAGAAAAAAGCCTTTTGGCTTGTCTCTGCCATCAGCACACAGTGATGCACTCCCAAGTGCTGGTAACTTGGAGACACAAGGCACTGTGGAGTCTGGTAACATCCTCTCCCCACCCTCCTCCAAGCAGCCACCCAATGCTGTAAATAAGACAGAACTAAGTTCCCAAGGAAACTAGAGCTCCTTGGTACTGCTGACTGATTTTCCATTTTGTGTAAACAGGGCAGACCAAGTTAAGTCAGACTCTGTAAGAGACCTGATGAAGCACAACCAATTACCAGGATTCCAGTACCCTTGAAGAGCTGACAGCACAATGCCTTGGCCATTATGCTCCAGACTCACTACTAACAACGTAAGATTTCATTGCTATCCACCACTCCTCAAAAGTGGTTTATTCAAATATTGCTGTGAGACCTTCTAGTGGTGTTTTCCTGTGGTGCTGCACTGTGAGTCTCAGGAAAAACACCTGGAGAGCATGTAGTAGGGTGAAAAAGGCAGGAAGTTGCAAGCACATATTAAACCATGGGTGAAATTTTACATAGCAGCTCATTGATACCTGTTGTGTGGGCTTTGATGTTAGAACACCTCGCTGGAGCTTGTAGGAGTCCTCACACCCAACCTGTCACAGCCTAAGGCCCAAACTGTTCCTTCCTCAGTACTTATGAAACTTGCTGCTTCCCAGACAGTTGACAGCTCAGTACCAAATAAATTTCTTTCCAGTCTGGGTTATATATTCAAGGATATTGTGCTAAAGAGCAGATAGTTTTCTTCTAACACTCATAACATTTTTAGTTCTTTTCCCGCTTGTATTTCCACAGCCTTTGGCTTCTTCTTCAGCTTGTGGAGAAAAGAGAATCATGCACAAGGTTCCCCAAAATCAAGTGGTCTAGGGCAGCCTCCCAGATCAAAGTTTGTACCTCAAACACACATATATAATCATCGTCATGGTAGTTGTGTTACAGAGAACTCATCAACACTGGGTTTGCAAAATCAACTTGCTTTCTATATCCTCCCCTCTAACAAACCCCACTGCCAACTCTTTAGAAGGAAGTACTCTTTACAGCCACCCACAGCATATAGCCTAAGTTGAGAGTTTTGCAAAAGACTGGTTTTAGCTTAGTAATTATATTGAATTTTAAATTCTAGTTCGAAGTAGTTGTAGAACATTTTAGCAGCTACTTTCTACCCCTACCCTCATTCCCCATTTCTCTCCTCCCATTCCTACTTGTCTCAGTCCACTGGGCTGTTTTGGACTCTTTGCCAATAGCTCAGATAGAGCAGTCAAATCAAGTTTTAATCAAGCATTCAAATCACTGCAGGTGAACTCATTCGACAGCTTCCATAACCAAGCACTCTTGTGACAAAAGCCACCGACGCATGAAACTCACATATGTTGTGCCAAAGCTGAAATACTAATGCAACACAAGCACCAGGGACTCTCCACAGAAGACTACTAACTGTATTGTGCAGATAAAGTTAGTATTCATAACGCTAATGCACCACAAGAGACACTGAACTGGGGAAGAAGAGGAGGGTGGTACAGAAAATTTCCCAGAAGCCCAAGGTTGGTGTCTCTTTTCCATATGCATGAGCAAATCACTGGACTGATTCTTGGAATCACAATCTTCTCCCTGATCTATGTGAGTAGCTCTTCTCAGCATAGCCGTCCTGCAGAGTACTCTCTTCCTCCAGTTATTCTCTGGATCTTCACCTAAGTGATGTCACCTCCTGTGGTTAGCCAAGGGGTACAAAAGCTAAAGGTGACCAAGAGGCAGCAAGTGTGCACAACTTGGATGAATAAGCCTGGACAGCACAGTAACCCAAAGCAAAGTTCACTTTTCTGAATGTCCAAATCTTTCTGCTAAGCATGAGAAAAGTTGTTCTCATGTGACAAAAATCTGAAAACAGGTCCCACATGGAAACTGTCACACAAAAACTTATTTTCAGTTTCAGGCAAAAGCCTGACTGCTTCTCTGTGCTCATGCAACATACATTCCTAGAACTACAGCAGGGCCTTAACAATAGTCTATGTAGCCCGAAGTGGTCCTATGGTGTAATGGAGAGCTCTCCGGACTCCAAATCCCAAGGTCATGAGTTCGAGTCTCAGTAGGGACCGTCCCTGGCAGTTCAAGTCTCCCTGCCATCCCATCCCATCAGATCTCAGACGCTGAGCAGGGTCAGCCCCGGTTAGTACCGGGTGCTGTGACAGTCCCGAGGACTTCACTGTCGCTGTCCAAGCTCGCTCGGCCATGGCAGATGGACCTGAGGAGTTAAACGGTGGGGCCAGTTCTGCGCACGCTGTGCCTCACCTAAAAAATCCCGCGCAGGCTGGAAGGGCACGTGGGGAGACCCTTTCCAAATCTTTGTTCATGAGGTTTGGACATACATGTAGTCCAAACCTCACACTGGGGATACCTTCCCCACTTATGGAAAGGTGGTATACAACTGCATTTCTAAGGACTTAATTTTCCAAAGTACTGAGCACTGACACAAATCACTGTCTTTCTTGGATATCCACAAAAATGTTACTGTTACCCTCAATGCAAAGAGAGTTTGAACAACAACAAGTACCCTTAAAAATTCTACCTGGAGAGATTTGTTACAGAAATACAAAGACTGGCATAAATGCAGTCTAAACTAAAATATGTAGGTGCAAGCACCAGAAGAAACAAAAGGACAGAGGGTTAAAAAAAAGAACCTGTATTGCTAAAGAAGATCACACCAACGTTGGGGCAGTGTCACACCAACCACTCCTATCTTCCTTAGACCACATGGAAAAAGGCAATGGGTGATAACCTGGCCTAAGATTTATGGAAGATGATGTAAGCAAGGCTCTGCAGGAAAGCACAACACTGCAACCACTGCTGAATCCTAAAGGGCACAATAGATCAGTCCAAAAACATGCCTGTTACATCAGGTTACATCAGGAAGAACTTCAGAAACTTAACGTCTGGCATCCTTTAGCCTCTGTGTCACACTTAAGTGATCCTTTCCAGACACTCTGGACATACACCTCCTAGAATTTGTGGACATGTCTGTAAAAGTATGCAAAGCATGTCTGTACAAGTATGCAGATGAATGAAATCTATAACAAGGTCAGCATCAGCAGGTAAAATCAACCTACTGAAAGATTTGTTCAAATAAATTTTCCCCCTCTATAAGATCTCCCATTGAATTTTGTTATGCTGATTTCCCTACCCATCCACAATTTCTGTGATACTCAGCTCCTAACTGCAACAGCAGAGCCCATTTAAGTTTTCTTCTTAAATTAAAACTCTTCCGCTTGTTCACCCTGTATTTAGAGCCCCTCACCATTCTCAGAGCTGCTGAGACCCCAGACTCTCTGTAGGTTATCCTAGGTGAGAAACTTCTCCATCAAAAGCTACTGTACCACTTCACGAGAATTCCTGGTTTTTACAGTTCAGGTAGTAAGGACTGATCCAGTCAAAGGAGGGTAACAGCACAGACTATTGTAAAACAACTGACAACCTATTTATATTAACACTCACCATATTATCATCTTTGTGGAAACTTTAATAAACCAATTTTCTCCACTTATGGGAAAAGGGAAATGCTTCCAAAGCTAATGGTACTTTTAGGCATCTTAAAGTAAATTTTCCATTTTATAGGAAGATTCCGGTGCCAACGTGCCTCTCTTGTTCTTCATTTATGATAAAAAAGAAATTACAGTTGGACAGTTAATGAGCCACTTACATATGCTACACAAAGGAGAGATGTCGCAGTACCAAACTTTTTAGTATCCAAGTCTGTTGAAGAAAATAGCTTTTTAATTCATACACATTAAAAAAAAAATCTACACTAAAAGTAAGACCAGACATTGAAATTCCTATCTGCAATAGGCCGTCTGTAAGACAAAAGGCACCTCTCAGCCTCCACTAGCACTGAGCAAACGAATTGTATCCAGCTGGTGTTGGAATGATACATTGCTGTCTCCCCTTTCTTTTCTCAACAAGACTAGTTTCCCTGGGATGAAGGGAAAAGAGAACCATGTGGCAGTGATGCATACAGTCCTGGTTCTGTGATAAGCAGAGACTGAAACCCACCACACTGAATCTTGCCAAACATATGCTCTTGTGAACTAGATGATGGGACTATCTGGACTATCTGTTGGTTGAGGTGCTTATTTAAATTTTGTCAGGGAACTGAATTTACATCTCCTAACCCTACTTAGCTTCCTGCATTTCAAGTTGTTTATGCTACATTATTTGGCCATTAGATTCCATCTAGAAGGAAAAGAAAGGTGCCCAAACTCTGTCAGTATTCACATGCAATCTAATGTAGGGAAAAAAATGAAACTCAGTGAAAATCTCAATGATAACTTACAACATATATAACACTTGAAAAGATTAAGTTTTTCAAAGGTCAGATTCTACCAGTGAATGGATAAAACCTGTACTACCCTGTGGATGAACTCACCATTAAGAATACTATTACTTGCTTTAATGAGACATCATTGGATACTCAGAGAAAAGACATGAAGGTGTTGATCCTTTTTGAATTCAATCTACTCATTAATAAAACAACTTAGGGGAAGAATAGTATAGACATGCACAAACAGATGATACTCAACACAAGACCAATGTTTGAAGCTCTAAGCAGCCTTCATAAATAATGTTTCACTTTCAGCAAATGGTCACTTCTTGGTCCTCTGCAAAAAAAAAGGTGCTCTTTCACTTATGTCCTTTATGGAAAACAATATTTTGTGTTTGGACTCCTGGGTCCAAAATCCCAGTTACAGGCCATTTCAGGAAACAAAACTTTCTCCTAACAAAACAACAAAGACTACTGAACACCTCAAGCTACTGAAAAGCACAAAGAAATGAGGAAGTCAAAGTTTATTCTCTAGGGGATTCTGTGCTTCAAGCACAGCCAGAACTTGGCCATGAAAAGGAGAATAACACTTTTCTAAAATATTGAACAAATTAGAATTCAAATCTTTGTTTCATAAATCCAAGTTATTGTGTTGATAGCCCTTTCACTTTAGGGCATGAAAAGAAAAATCAATAAACTGAACAATTTCCATAGATATTACCTAGACTTGCCAATTTTAAATAGGACCAGTAGAGGTTATACAAAGGACAAGAAAATTGCACTGCCATTACTGCAGAATTTGGAAAAAGTTTGGTTACAAGCAGTAACCAAACTTCTAGGATTTAAAACTTCTGCCCTGAGCTTTAGTTGTTTCCAAATTCAGCTATGGACTTGCACAGAGAATATGGCAGAGTTGCAAGGTGATATTGTTTACATATTTCCTGTGAAGCCCAATCTAATCATTGAGTGGTTTACTAATACCAGCATACTGCACGTCCTGGGGTCTTACTTGTATTACTGTACACATGCCTGAACTTTTTGTTCCATGAAATGCTTTTGAGATCTCACCACTCCAAGGTCACTTTTGTCCTACGCTTCAATTTAAATTGTTCTATGCCTGGCATCCTCCAAACTACCCAGCACTGCTATTCTGCCACCATGTGTAAAAGTGTTGATCTAAGGAAAAGGCACCACAGCTGTCTTTTCCATAACACAGATCCTTCTTAGGTGCGTGTCTACATGGAGAGAGGGAAGGATACAGCCTTCCTGCTCCTAAAGTTGTCTATACCTCAGCATTAGGATCGATCCTGGTTTTGAGCATTGTATACCTCTAACCAAAGGGACTTTTTGTGTATGTGCACACCCCCATTCATACATGCATGCTCATTCTTCACTTCCATGCCTGCTGATCATATCAGTTGCTAGCAATTTGTTGTCATTAATTCTATCATTATCTGGTTTGTACCATTTTCTTTTCCTGGAGATTTACTCTCTGCTAATGTTTCCATCCTCCTGTCTCATAGAGCATCCTTTCCCAGTCATTTGTCATTTTAGCACTAGCCCATTTGCTCCTGGAGTTTGTTTACTACAGCTCCAGGTTCCCTCCCTCCAGACCTGGATCCTTCCTTATCCTGGTACACATACACAAACTCACAACTTCCACTGGTCTCCAGACTAGGTTTGTCAGCATGGGGCAAAAGTTCAAACAGGCAGAATCTCAGCAAATCTTGCTGCTCCCTGGTTAGTAGGCATCAGCAGCTATAGGTAGTAAAGCCAAAAAGCTTGTGGGGTGGGCTGGTACAGTTGCCTGGTACAATCTGTGAAGCAGCGTGCACTGCTTTTACAGCTGCCTGCCAAGGGAAGAATGCAAATGTCCAGCTTCTGCTCATGGCATGACTAATTTGGCAGCATTTCAACTGGAAAAAATCCCTATTCACTTCTCAACCCTGTCCTTCCTGAAAGTGTATTCCACATCACCTACCAGATGGCCCCTTTCATCCTGAACTTATGCTCCCATCTCCTGCTGAGACAAGGTGTCCCACAGTTGCTCCCCATCACAAGCCGTGGAGAGGACAGCCCTGTTTTCTTACACTTAATCCTCAACAAAGTCGAGTTGAAAAGTCCACCTTTCCAGCTTGTTTGTCAGCTTAGCCTCTTCTTCCTCCCACAGAGAACACAGTTCTTTACACCACCTCCCACAGCAATACAAAAAACAAGGCTTTAGCATTTCTCAGCAATCACATTAACTTTGATGAATTGTCTGGCAGTGGCACCTGCTGCTAAGGATACAGATGTACAGGATGAACTAAAAGGCGTTTCTCCATGAAGCAGATGATATCGTTGCAGATATGTCACTGAATAAATATGTATTTTTCCTCTCATCTGACCAACAATTTTAGCTTTGGCAAAGGCATCAATAAATAGCTTTGGGGGACAAACAACTTCAAATAAACTTTGCAGAAATTCCAGCAGTGAAACAGAGAATACAAGGAAGAATTTCTTTATGTTCCACTGCGAGAAGCTGTTCTTCATTTTGAGTGGAAATTTGCTGTATTTAAAACACCATTAAATACAGCTCCAGGAATAAAGAAAACAAACAACCTGACATGTAATTCCTAATAACATCTTGAGTATCATTACAACTGCATCCTGCTCTGTGGCTACCAACCTTTTCTAATGGAAACACATACACATTCATATTATCAGTTCAATATAAGGAAGGCAAATTCTTCTGCAGGGAAATTCCATTTCAGCAAAGCAGATCAAAAGTTCAGAAGGAACGAATTAGTGTGCACTGAGTATGACATCCTGCAGAAAAATTTCCCATTCCATTAGGACTTAAGAAATTAGTACAGTGGAATAGTCACTAGAATACTCATTTTAAGGTGTATATATATATATATTGCAAACCCTGTGACCAGATCTGTCACTTCCACAATTACTATCAAGGATTATTATTGTTGTTGCTGTTGTTATTATTGTTACGTTACTAGTGGGGGTTTTGGTTTGGTTTTTAAGGGGTTTTTTTAACCATTAGGGTGAATTGTGTTTTAAGGCAGATAAATGAGAACAACATAAAAGATTAGTTATTCAGTTTCTCATCTGACTTCTTTGGCTGTTCAGAATACACAAAACAACTGCAAAGCTGCTACCAAAATAAATCAGTGATTTTTCAGCATCTGGCATTTTCTATTGCAGACAGCATCATTCTAGTATAGATGGTCCAAAATGGATATAGGGGTTGCTAAGGGCCGGGATAAGGCAAGGAGAGCCAGGTCAGGTACAGGGGGCTGTGCTGTTCAGGTGTGTTGAGTCAATTAGTCTATGATGAGATCCCATTACAGTTACTAATTCAGAAGCCATTAATTTAAATTAGCTCACAGGCTGCTCTAAATTCTGCAAAGGAAAAAAACTGCTCTTGTGCAACATCAGTTCTGGCTATAGTTACACTACTTGATCACAACCAAGGGCCTTCCTTTCCAAGACCTCTGCAGGATGTACACTAGGACTGGACTTCTATGTGGCTCATAAGAACATTCATGCTTATGTTAAGTAGGGTTTAAAATTCATTCCTAAAATATGAAAGAAACCAACCACTAAACAAGGGCCTTCTACTCTATTAGCCAAGTCCAGATCAGTTGGGTGAGTGCTTTGGTAATTTTTTTGTCACACCTTCAAAATACAGCACTTTTGGAAATACTAAGTTTTTTAATTGAGAAGACTTAGAAAATTATTTGAGACACAACTGTGGTGAAATCTGCTTAACAAATGTTAAAGTGATTTTTTTTTCAATTTTAATATGAGGAATCTTTTTTCAGAGTCTGTATGTTACAGGTATCTACACAAGATACTTGGGATGCCTTTGCTTTGTTTTTGACATTAGGAAAACAGAACAGAGGATCATGAAAATACCTAGGCATTAACAATATTTTAAAGACTTGGCAAATATACCATTTTACAACTTGAAATAATGATTTCCAATCATTGCTCTAGGCCAAGTACAACTGCCCTACAATGCAGCCAACCCTCAAAGGACTCTTGCCTCCTACAGTTTTGTTCCAGACTTGCAAATGTACGTTTAGCCTCCTAAAAAAAGAGTTAGGTACCACAACACCTTTCCAAATCTCAAAACCAGTGTTGTTGTACACTGATCAAAGCATTGTGCTCTAGAACTAGAAGACACTCTTCCATATTGCTGTATGCCTTATTGTGTACAAATATTGCTTGGATTTTGTTGGTCTAAGGACTTCTCCTGTGGACATTATTCTGCCTGATTTCCATTTTGTTATCAATCTGCACACTGTCTGCCAGCAATATTCCCTTTAGCAGTGTGCTCCAGCAGGTTGACCCGTCAGACCTGATTCTGTAACAAGCTGAACATGACCAGAGGGGCTTTGCCCTTGTTATGGCCTTTCCTGGCCTTGTGCTCTTTTATCAGACATCCTCTGCCATAGTACTCAATCCTCTTCAGTCAACACTTTGGATTATTTGCCCCAGAAGTAAAATTCATAGCTTACTCCTGTCAACACAGTGGGTTTAGTATTGACAGAGGAAAGCTTATAGGCAGAGAAGCACCAAGAGTCTGCTGCTTGCATGCCGCCTCCTGGCATACCAATCTCACATAGTCATGTCCTTGTAACACATAATCCTAATAGAATGGTAGGACACTAGCTACAGAAATTAGGCATCTGGAGCACCTATCTTATGAGGAGAGACTGTGGGAGCTGGGTCTGTTTAGTTGAGAGAAGAGAAGATTGAGAGAGGACCTCATCAATACCTATAAATACCTCAAAGGCAGGTGCCAAGAGGATGGTGCCAGACTCTTTTCAGTGGTGCCCAGTGACAGGATGAGGAGCAATGGCCATAAACTAAAACAAAAGAAGTTTCACCTCAACTTGAAGAACAACTTATTTACATTGAGGGTGGCAGAGCACTGGAACAGGCTGCCCAGGGAGGTCATGGAGTCTGCCTCTCTAGAGACATTCAGAACTCACCTGGACATGTTCCTGTATCAGCTGCTGTAGGGGACCTTGCCTTGGCAGGGAGGCTGGGCTGGATGATCTCCAGTGGTCCCTTCCAACCCTAACAATTCTGTCAAATTATTTTAGGATCATTCATAACATCATCCAGCTAAAGACAGGGCAATTTTGTGAGAGAAAAAAAATGGACACATAGCATTTATGCGATTTTTATCTGACCTTGCTCACATACCTCTTGGCTATTTGCAGTTTGTCCTATAAACCATGCCAAGCTTTGTACTCAGAAATGTCTCTCATCCTTCAAAGCAAAGACTTGATACTTCACAGTATAGTTTTGGCTGCAAGTAATCTAGGAAGCAAATGCCCTGGAATTCCCAGCAAAGACATGAGAATGCCCAATGAGTAGGAATGAATTTTTGCTGCCTCTTTCCATTCCATCTCAGCTGTTTCACTGCACTTCTCAAACTGAGAGAGAGGGCTGACAGTATTTCTCAGATGGGAACAGAAGTCAGCCCAGTCAAGGCTCTTCTCAGATCTTGACAGGCAAAAGGCTATTTTAAATGTCCTGATTATCATGCATGTGGATGCCACCACAGGATGTGCACTGCAGACTGCAGAAAGAGAAAACCCTTCTTCAATAAATTTTGGTCCCAGCTCTCCCTCCAAACTCTGAATAACAGAACTTGCAAGTGCCAAAAGCATAAGAACAGAGCACAAACATAGCAATAGCCTCCATGGTATCCAAGCCCAGCAACATGTGTCTTGGGAAATTCTCAAGCTAGAACTGGTTTAAATGCTTTTGACAGATATGCTGGCATAATATTGTCTGGTTGTTTTTCGTACTCATGTATCTAACGGAGGTCAAGTTCCTCAGGTTAACACCAAACACAGTGTGAAAAGGTCCTTACCTGTTCTGCATTTACCACCTGACATTCCAAGTGGTTGTCCTTTTGTACCATGAGAACTGAGAACAACCAATCACTCCTGACTCACGTCTCCATGTTGTTCATGACTGCCAAAAGGTTACATGTCCACCCTAACCGTTCCCTCTGCCCAGCTACTATTATCTGTAATAGCATCAGCCACAGTTGCAGGAACAGGTTACTCTGGGAGACACTGAGCACAATGTCTGCTGCAGAGGATTAAGGACATTAGTTTCCAACTCAAAGCATATAATCATGTAGGATTATAGAATCATAGAGTTGGGAGAGACTTGAAAAGACCACACAGATGACAGCAGAAAAGGTCATATCTATGTCACCCCAGACAGACAATTACTTCATCCATTAAAAACCTGAATCTTCTGTGACTGAAACCTATTACTTCTTACCCCTTGCCTACAAAAAGAGCTCTTCCATGCCTTTTTGCAGCAGCCACTTACACATTTGTAAAATGTTGTTATATATCCTTAGGCATCTCTTTTTTTACTAAAGAACTCCAATTCATGCAAATCCAAATCTTGCACTTAGATTTTATTTTTACCTCAATCATTCCCTCTGCACTCAGATCAAATTGTCCCATTGATCCACATCTTTCAACTGCAGCTCCCAAAATCTGAACTATATCCCAGCTGAGACTACACTAAGTGCCAGAGAGATGGATCATTTCACAAGTCTCAGGGGTGGTATGTCCTACTTTTGCATTGCAAGATGGCTTTGCCTTTTGAAGCAACACAGCATTCCTGACTTAAATTCACCTTGTGAACCACAGTAATGCCCATATCTTCCCTTATAGGCCTATTTGTACTTATCTAGTTGATTATATCTGAAGCGAAATATATTGCATTTATCTATTCATTTCAGGCTGTACCTCCAATTTGTCAGTATCATTATGGCTACCAATGCATTTCTCTATTTCCTGCCCCCTCAAAAAATCAGATCAAAACTGAATACTAATGGTAACAAAGTACATGGGGATGCAAAAACTTTCAGATTCTAAAAGAGTATTTTTTAAATTGAGGTATGAATCCGGTCTGAACTACCTTCAAAATAGTTCCTTCTTACGATCACAGGTGCACCTCATCTCTAATGAGGTTTCACAGGATAATTAAACCCAGACAGCTTGGGCAAACATCCAAATCTTCAGTTATTCAGCTCATCTGACAACTCTGGCAAATAGTTTGAAGTATTGCAATTCCTAACACAAAGGGTGCATAGTATCTGGGGCCCCTGACTGAATATTTGAGATACCTTTCATTGCTTGATCCACAGTAGGCAAAAATAGTGTTAAATAAAGTGCTGCGGTTGGAAAATGCTTTCTCACATTCCTGTTATTTTAGGCAGCTCTGCTATTGGTACAATTACACCAACAGTTTTGCCGTGTCACTTCTTTAAAATGCCCATTCAATTATTTTTGTGCAGTATTGATGGCTAACCCAGGTCTTGGAACATATTTCTAACTCTTCTGAACCTCACAAAAGCAGAACATACAGTGAGGCAAGCACTCAGAACATGGGTAGGTAGGGTTAAAGCACTTGTTCTTGTCCTCAGATTTTATACAACTCTTGAAATATACTTTTAACTATCCACAATCCACATTCACTCTTGTCAAAATGGCTTTAGTAGGAAGAACACTAGACTCCTGTTTCAGAAATGGATGGGATGGGCCTCCCAAGAGTGGTGCATTGGCACTTAATCTAGCAGCTCTGAAAGGGCAAAGATAGCATTAGCACTTACATTTGTGATAAATAAGATTTTATTTGCATAATACCTCTGTTGTAAAATCATTATCATTATACAGACTGGGAACAGAAAAGCAGGAAAATTAGGTGACTCAATTCCATCAGCAAGGCTGAAATAGAATCTAGGCCCTGCACCCAAGCCCAGTGCTTTCCATGCCAGCACTTCTCAAGTAAAATAAAACCATATAGATTTAAAAAGTCCTTATGTCTGCTAATCATCCTATAAGTGTACCCAACACCTCAATAACTCAGCTTACAGCATGGAACTACTTCGACTTCTACAGTTTTACTCCTCATCTGAGAGCAATATGCTTCTCACTTTACAAAGTTGTTATTCCAAGTGACATTTCCCAAATTCACTTTGGTTATGTTACAGATCAGCCTCACAATATGGGAGTGCGTAAGAAAACAGTATCCTCTACTCTGAGTATCAGCAATGTTCAGGGAAGTAAGCTGTGCCAGCACACTAGAAGGGAAAAAAATGAGTTGCAAATAGCTTTGGCAGTTGGTTTGCTAAAGCAAGGTCACCAGTACCCAGCGCCATGCTAAGCTATCAGGCTCTTCTCATGGAAGCCCATCCAGCAGTACCTGGGCACAGCATAGCTGCAGATGTCCATGTCACATGCAAAGCGCCAAGGGCAGGTACGTGCAGCTGTGCCAGGCACGCAGGGGTAGCACAGAGAGCGTCAGACAAGCATGTGTGGCTGCAGCCCAGGGCCCAGAAAGGAAACAGATGAATGCACTTGAATGCTGTGCCCAACTGCAAGACTGCCATGTGCAGATTTGCATAGTTTTGCCCTGGGCATTAATGGAACAGACAATCTGCACACACGGCTGGCAGGGGTACTTCTAGCAGCACGAAATCCAGCAACTCACTCTTGAAGGAGGATCACACAGCTATTCAACTCATAGGCCATGCCAAAAATTGCAGGAACATCTATTTTTCAAGGTCCTACCTAGCAATAGCCTGGAGAATACATATTTGAAATGTCTCAGGGACAAAATAAAAGGAGGGGGAGGGTTTGTTTACCACTTTCAAAGGTAATGTTGGTCACAAAAACTTGGGCAGTATCCTAGTTACACTTTGAACACAAAGTCCTGACTGGAGTACAAAAATTCACTCTTTCATGAAATATTACTATATTTGAAACCACTGAGAATAAGCACCTAAACCCTGTCAAAACGGGATTTAAACGCGCATAGATCTCACGCCACAACACTTGAGGCTTTATAGAGATCTGTAAATTAAGCAGCCATGTTTTAGGTACAGTTTTAAAAAGCACTGTTGAAGGAGGATTTCAAAGGACTACTGTTTATGTATTTGAATTCCCAGGCCAGAAAATTTCTGGGGGAAAAAAAAAAAAAAAGCCATGCAAAATCAAGGGCAAACACTCACACAAAACAGTGTTGAGGTGGGGATGATCAGCACACCCTTCCAATCACAATATATCATCCCAGGTCTCAGGAAGCTTGTAAGGTGTGAAGCTACAAGTCTCTGTGAAGCTGAATTCACACAGAACAAGACACTTTTTAGAAGTCGCCTTTGGTTCAGTGGGAAATTTCGCATGGTTCAGTAGATTTTTAATTATTCACACTCAAGTAACTACACTCCTGCTGGAAATCAAAATATGAATGTACAATACCTTGCTGAGAGTGTACAAGCAACACAGGTCCCTCCCAGAGTATCAGCGGTGCTGGGCTCGGGCTCATCTCAGGCAGCTGCTCCCCTCCTGTGTGCTGCAGAGCTCTCGCAGTTGCTCTCGCACACACCGAGAGCTGAGCCCTGATTCATGATTTCAGGCTCCAGCCATGGAATGCAGCCATCAAAAACCTAGGACTATTTTTACCCCTCAGCAGCCACAGCATTTCTGCCCCATGAAGACTCCTAAAGCTAATGCCTTACCCTAAGCACACACACATCCTGAACCTCACCAGCTAAGATGTGTGGTTCTTCCCTGGCATTTAGTGTGGTTTTTAAGCTGCGCAGTTGCTATCAACAGGACAAAGCAGCTCAGCCCCTGGCGTTATTGTCAGCCCTCAGAAGTCAGACATTTGATCCCGGTTGTCAAAATTAGAAATTCCTCAGAAATACTTCGCTCCAAGAGATAAGATTAGCTCAGAGCAATGGCTGTCTATGCAGTTTGCCTTGCACACCACCAATCCCAGCCTGCATTTAACAAATACGTGATAATATCCTCAGCTAACTGACAGGCTGCAAACACATATAAAAGTCACTACATACTGAACAAAATCATGGCATGTTTAAAGGAAAACCACAAGGTCAGGCAATCCCTAACAAATTCAAAAAACTGACAAAAATGGTATTTTGAATAGAACATTCAGAAATATGGAATTGTCTTAAGTAAATAATTAGCAATAAACCAGAGGTAGACACCTAAACAAACTTTTCAGGATTATACAGAGAATACTGAGCACCTGAAACTTTACAACTGTGCTGTCTTGAACCTACAGGATTCTACATGTGTACTTCAGAAATAAAAAATGCTGGAGGTATAAATAACAATAAAAACCAACTAATTGTATTTTAATAATCAACTATTATCCACACAATATATAATCACTTGGGCTGAGAAGAGTCAACAAATGAATGGCTGGACATATATGAGGGGTCCAAATACCTGAGAACCAGCAGATTCACTCATTTAACTTGCTCACATGTTGCTTTAGACAGTGGAAAACAACTGTAGGTATTCCTCAGAGATATGTGGTTAAAACACAAGTAGAACAACACAAACTGACAGAACTACTGACAACAGTCAATTATTAGTTCTTAACCTCTGGAAGCATGTGGATGTTTAGATAAAAATCAACTATATCACATCTTATATTCAAAAATGGTCCCTGCCACCTGGAGTTTTAAGGATTGTTAAAAAAATAGGCATGCAAAGGGTGAGACTGCCAAGTTCGTAAGAAGACTGTTACAGTCGCCATCAAGCAGCAAATGCCACAATCAACCAAGCTCCCTAGTGAGTTTTGAGGCAGCAACTCCTGTAGGGTCCCTTTGAAAGGCAGCTGCAATGGAAACTCTAGCACACACATACACTTAGAGTAACCTTCATACTGTGTGTAACTTAGAGACAAATTCTTGGTCAGACACAGGCTGTGGCAACTGGCATTCTGGATAATACTCCATTTATGACAAAATAATGGAATAATTACAGGATTATCTCAGATCACTCACAATTAAGTATCTCTAGCACCACGCAGACTGATTCTGCAGCTCTGAAGGAACTTTCCCTTTTAAGCAAGACCTCGGTCTGGGAATCTATCCTTTGCTGTTCCATGCTCACAGAGAGATTCTTAAGAAAGTGTAGGTGGAGAGTGCGAGGGAAACAGCAATGAAGGAGATCACTTGGGGAACGAGAAAGCTACAAATAGAGTGTGTAAAAGAACATAAAACATACTTTAAAGTGGGCCAGATCTGACATCAATGACCTAAAGCTCCGAGGAGGTTAGAGGAGCAATACAAGCCTGTAATGTCCAAGAAAGCTGTGCCACTTTAGCCTAGTGCTGGAGGAAATAAAGCAGAAGAAATGCTGTTGCTGTGAATTCATGTCTCTGTGAGAGATTATTCTCAGTGAACAGCCTTCTGCTATTTCTGCAATGAGCTGATTCTCCACAAGTCCCTCTCATTTGCAGTGAGACACCAGAAACTCCATCAGCTACAAAAAGCCAGGAGAGAATAGCTTAGCTAACAAAACCCCTATGCAAGTAGCTTCACAGGTTTTATCACTTTTCACCTAAGAATTAGGAAGTACATTTTTCCCACCTGCTGAATTATTACCAGTTCAAGGGCAGTGCCTCAAATTTTGCTCTCACAAATAAGAGGAAGTGAAAAAGACTGGTATAAAACCCATTCCTCTCCAGCAGAATATTTAGCTTTCCCTTTATACCAAATTCGAAGGTGAAAAAAACATACGCTAATACAAACCTGAGGCTGTCTGATAATACCTTCTGCTTTTAATATCTTATTAAGCAAACTTTAAGCTTTTTGAAAACCAGAGGGTGAAAAGCCAAGGTAAGCCATAAATTTTTAACCAGGCTCCTTTGGAGACTGCCAACACCAGATAGGAAATTATTCACTATTCTCCCAATTGAACTCACTGGTTCATACAGTGACGCTGAGGGATGGTCAGAGGAATGTCTAAAACAGGAAGCAGTAATAAGAAGTCATTTGTGGGGGCCTCAACATTTGCTGATTTGTTTCTAAAGGAAGGGTTTAAAGTAGTTATTTAAACACTTGCCTCTTTAAAAGCCAATCATTTTCCCTCTGTGCTCAATTTTATACCTGACTTGGGATCAATGGTCAGAAAGGAAAAGGAAAAAACCCTACACAAAGCACACAAACACTTCTCAAGTATCCAAAAAAGAAATCATGAAAAATGTTGTAGCAGTCCCCATGACAATTACCAGAAAGGCTTTATTTAATATATGAGAAAGGAGGATGAGGAAGAAACACATCAAAAAAGTGGCGATTTAAGGTGTCAAATCCGAACAAGCTTTAAAGTTTTTGTTCTTCCAGAAAAAACACACTACTCATCTCACTTTTGAGGATTAACACCATGCAAGGCATCTTCCAAGACATTTTCAGGCATAATGAAGAAATCCTAAATCACTTTTTCATAAAGATCCTATGTGCTTATAGGAGAAGAACTATAATGAAGCCATCCATCATTGGTGTTAAACAGTCCATGCAACTGAAGACCAACAGAAAAAAGAAACTCAAACCAATTCATCAACTTTATAGTTTCAACTTTCAGGGAGAATATCAAATTACTCTAAATAGCAGTTATAATGCAGAAATTCAGAGGCCTCTCCAAATCTTCCTGTTACTCTTCAAGAAGTATATATAGCCTGTCTGTGAATCCTGGTCAAAAAGGGAAATGACCTGACAGCTGATAAAACTGCTGCCACTTTCTAGCACTACTCTGGAGAAATTGCACAAGAAGGAGAGGAAAGAAAGAGGATCCTAAAAAGGACATGTATCTCCAGCTTAGATGTCAAGCCAACTGCCTGAGAAACCTTTTGCATTTGCATTCAGACAGAAACCAAACACAGAAAGACATGCACACACATGAATTTCTTTCCTCTTCTTCGCAGCCGCAAGAGGAAGAAATCAAAAATGGTTATCATTACTGTCCATCCAAAACACACGTGCATGAGAGAGACCAACACCTACACAGCTACCAGGAGCCAGATTCGCAACCACAGTGTAGGACAGTTGCGAACTTCAGGCTTAGTTTGTGATCATGTCATTGTAACACTACGCCCACTTCACAGAATCAGCCCCATTTGGGAGGCAGAGGCCTGAATGTACACCCAGGTTGCTCATGTGGAAAAGCTCCAATTGTGATATTGGCACTTAATCCTTTTTCAAAGAGGAACACTGAAAGTAGTATCTCTGGGCCTCTGCTCAGGGCTTGCGCTGATGTAGTCATTTTGCTTGTTGGCTACTAAGTATACTCAAAAATTATCACTACATGTCACTTCGTTTACTATTTCCTAGGCCTTGGCTGTGAGCTGCTGCTGAAAAAGGACACTGTGCTAGTGTTGCTCTGACTCACAACTGCCTTCCTTACGAAAGAGCTATTTATTATATATCTGAATGTACTGCCAAAAAAAGGTACAGCTATTGAAACTGAATGTGCCTGTAATACTAAAGGCACTCATTTTGAGTACAAAACACTGTCCATTAATGAAATCTGAGGGTGTGTAGTGGTGGTGTGTATGTTCACAGGAAAGCTTAATTCTATTAGCAACAAACATCAAATTCCCTGCAACGATCAAATGTCAAATCAACAACAGGAATTGCCAACGTTTTAAATTCAGTACTGAAGCCCACCTTCCATGTATTTACCTCTAATTTTGGCTTCTCTTATTTTTATATGGTACTTGGCAAACAATGTAAAATGTATCCAGCCAAGGTTTTTTCAGAAATTCTTGTAGATACTCTCCTTAAATTCTATCTTTTATCACAGCTTGGTTTTCTCCCCCTCTTTATTTCTTCTCTTTTTATTTCACTTTCCTACAACAAGAGCTAAAATGTCAGGTACCTCTGGGGGGGGGAAATATATATATCTCTATATATAAAAATTAGGAATGCCATAGCACTTACACAACAATATAATCATCTCCTGTGTTTCTATAGTCATGCAACAGCTCATAGTCTGGTTCCTTAGAAAACAGATTGTGAGGAAATGAAGGAGTAAATATAACAAGACAGTAACGTAAATGTTCAGCCTTTAAACTTTTCTAAATGGAATCATACATGTAGCATTCAATAGGAAACAAATTAAAAAATTACTCTTCTTCCTCAGATAATGAAATTTTGAACAGTGCATGTAAAAATGCTATTAGTTTGTATGACTTGTAGCAGGTGCCTTCCTTACAATAAAGACTTATAAGTAGCAGTGGCTGTACTACAATATTTTTCAGCACTTCCAGGCTTTCCAGAGAGGGAGACTAGGAAAGCAATACATGTTTTGAATTTGTGAGAATCAGCCACTGATTCAATGTAGCATTTCTATACTTCAACTGTTCCCCAGCTAAATCCAGTAGAATATTTTGCATTTACCCAAGGCTGCCACACACCTGGGAGTCCTAACCATATCCAGCATGCATAGTAAGTACAGCAGCATCCAGTTAGCCCAGTATTTTTCAGAGCACGCTAGAAGACTGAAGACAGTTGTTACTGTGTTAGCTGCCACTTTTTTATGGGTTCTTAGCTATGCTTCTAAAACAGAACAGCTACTGCCCTCCATTCTGACCAAAGGGTACCAGAATGGTGCAAGATGTTCTTATCTGTGAAAGCAAAATTACTTATGTACCCTGTAGACACAGGGATCAATAACTGAAGCTGTGATCAAAGGAGACAGCTGAGCCTTGATTAACCACAGCGGGCTCTCTTCTATCTGATGGATCAAGTCTAGAAAGGGTGTCTCTCCAAAGGGATAGGCTGGATGCCACCAGTTTCTCAGTAGCACAAAATGTAACCTCACTACCCCCAAGAAAGAAATCTGAGAGATATCCAACATGCAGCAGACCTTGCACAAGTCTGATCACCTGGAGGTGGGATTCCACATAGATCCAAGAGCAGCCAGTTTAGGTGATCAGACAGGCAGCTGGTACCTGGTCCCTGGGGAAGGGCAGCTGTTGGGGACAGGCATATATTAAAAGGAATACCTATAGGTTACTGTCACTGCCCACACACTGCACAGTTACAGGGCATGACAGCCTCACCCAGACAAGCATTGCAGTCACCAGCAAACAGCAGCTTTTTATTTTGACATGAATGCATGTAAATGCTCTTGTCTCCCAAGTGTTTACCACCTGCATCAAAGTGTTCTTAGGAGACAATTTCTGAAAGTGCTCATATCATAATTATTCTCCACTGTTTTTTTATTTCCTGAAGCTTACTGGTTCTCAGAGGTTCTCTGTAGGTGTATCAGCCGATTTACTAAAACATAACACCCCTCCCTGTAAATCTTCAGACCACCAATGCTACCAAGACACAATGACTAAGGTGTTAGTAGTAAACACTATTACCAACATAGGGATCCCAAAGGCATTATGTACCTAGCTTACTTAGAAGCTTTGGAAAAGCCACCAACTAACAGGCAATAAAATACACATCCAACTTCTTTAGTCTGTGCAGTCACACACCTTCTCTGCAAAAACTACATCATTTTTACAGTAGTGCAGAGAATACTTTATGATGACTATTATCAATATTATTTCTTCATAAAAGTAATCTACACAGAAGGCTATGGATTCAGAAAGGCACTTCAGAATATACTTAACTAGGCAATCAAATAGTCCCATCTCATACACAACTCTGCAAAACAAGAGGTGAGAATTGGGGGGCTCTATTGCTGGCCGATAAAGCTGCACTGCATTTTTTCATCCTCTGAGATACCCAAAGATAAACAGCAGGATATTTTCTGTACATTAACTAATTGCAAATTGGAATGCTCCTCTAGATCTAATGGGTCTCTTTACTATGAAATAAAACAACCTCAATCAAGTATTAGCAGTATTTCAAAGATCATAATGCCACATTGGGCATTGCAGTTCTTGGTTTCAGGATAAATGAATTGCTTTTCTCTCTTTACTTCAGAATACCCAAAAATGAGAAGAAAGCAGTATTTCTGCAGGCCAGCAGAAGAACTTGCATGTTACTCCCTCCACTTAAAAAGCCCACTAGGGATCAGTGAAAGCATGCAGAGGAATGTTCAGCCTCTGTTCTGCAGAAATAAGAAACAGAATTGACAATTAATGAAAGCTGGAGCCATCTAATGTTCAAGTTCCTCCTACTGAGCCAAGTTTCTGCTACAAACTCAAATGGGAGCTACAGAGAGCAAATGCACTTCCCTACTGTTCATCGTAAATGAGCAGCATTAGTCACTTTACCATTTGGTATTAAATATTTCTGTACATTTTCTCAACTAGTATTGTTCTATCATTATCACAGAGGCTGGTATTTAAATTTTCCCTAAGTTCCCTGGCATGCACAAAGATCTGTCAAGTGTAACTTCTGGCCCTGCTTCACAGTTCAGCATTAACCCATACATGCTTGATTCCTCCTAATCACTAGTTTTTCCTAAACGTAGTAATTTGCATCAATGATGTATCATTGCGCTCAGTGTTCAAGCACTGTCATTGGCCCAGCTCCAGCCACTTCTGTGGAATGCCATGGATTTACCCCTGCTGAGGAGTCAGCCTCTGTATTTAATAGCTATGAAGGTTGTTAGGCTCATGTAGTGTGGAACACACCAGCAACCAAATTTAGCAACTCACAACCACAAACTGATTCAAGTGTTTCTTGAAAGAGTTAAGACACATGTAAAGATGGCAAAAAAATGCGCACAGAAGCAATGAAAAGGGAGTGAGAAAAGAATGTGAGTGGATTTCATAAATCCTGCGTACCTTTTCCTCTGGCACTCACTGTAAAGATTTTCTATTAAACCTTTACAACTCTCAGATCTGAATGTTCTGGGAATAACCCACTGCAATGCATCGGATAATTGTTAAGCCATAATCATTTTAACTAAGAACATCGTATTTATGACAGCTCCACCATTTTCATTACAACTTTGGCAAACATGGAAAGCTTTTTACTCCCCATTTAACAGCTATTTTTGTCAAGGCCAGGATCGCTATTAATACTACACTATTACTGCCTCTGGCTGAATTTTAATCAGAACTAGTCTCTCCTTCATTTTAGGCAGAAGAAAAGTGTTGTGACCTACCAGTTTGTCTGGCTGTTGCTGCTGTGAGTGTACAGAGGGCATCCATCTCTATCCAGAAAAGTAGCAAAAGGAAACCGCATTCTATCTGTGGCATTTAATTCCAGACTTCCTTTCTAGGCAACGGAGTATCTAACCAGGTGAATGAATCTGGGGAAACTAAAACACAGAAAATACAGCAATCCCTGACTAATGGGATACATCTGCTGAAAAAAACACCCAGGTGTGTTTATTTGAGGTGCTGCTGTAGCCCTTGTTGATGTCTGTCTGTAGTTTCCTATCTGCAACTGACAGTTAAACTATGTCTCTCAACCCAGAGATCCAGCTGACAGGTAGAACACAGCTTTAAGGTTTCCAGAATGTGAGCTTGTTAACCACAGTAAAAACTTCTGTGTCAAGGTTGGCACCTCCAGTATTCCTGCTGTGGACCAGTAAGTGACAACATATGCCTTTAAATCTATGCAGCACACAAAAGGATGCTCCTGCATAGTAAATAAAACTCAAAATTAAATATTTTTAAGGGAATTGGGAAAGCCAGCTGGAACAGCAGTTGTTGATTTCTGCCTAGCTAGAAATTATTGGTGACTTTCATGGTTAAGTCATCAGATGAGTCATCTTTGTTTCAATCTGCCTCTCAATTTCCTCATTTCCCTTCTCATGTTCTTCACTGGCTCCTCGTAGCAAACTTCTAATAATATATCCATGGCTGATATACATACATCTCTTCAGCCTGCCTAACATATGTAATGCAGTAATCACACAATCATAGAATGGTTTGGGTTGGAAAGGACCTTAAAGATCATGTAGTTCCAACCCTCCTGCTGTGGGCAGGGACACCTTTCACTAGACCAGGTTGCTCAGAGCTCCATCCAACCTGCCCTTGAACACTTCCAGGGATGGGGCAGCCACAACTTCTCTGGGTCACGTGTTCAGTGCCTCACCACCCTCACAGCAAAGAACTTCCCCTTATCCAATCTAAACATACTCTCTTTTAGTTTGAAGCCATTCCACCTTGTCCTGTCATTACAAGCTCTTGTAAAAATTCTCTCTTCACCTTTCTCGTAGGCTCTCTTTAGGCACAGGAAGGCCACAATTAAGTCACCCCAAAGCCTTCTCCTCTCCAGGCTGAACAAACCCAGTTCTCTCAGCCTTTCCTTGTACAAGAGGTGCTTCACCGCCCTGATCATCCTTGTACTCCTCCTCTGGATTCACTTCAACAGGTCTATGTCCTTCCTGCGCTGAGGACCCCAGAGCTGGACGCAGTACTTTTAAGACCCCAAGTTTTGAGCTATGAGCTCACCAAAGGAATTTTACTTTAAAAAATACAAAAGGCTCCAAAAATTCACCCTACGAATTATTAGATGAGCTCTCAATCCTTTTAACACCTTAAGAGAGAGTGCAAAGGAGCTTTGGCCTCCAGCTGCTCTGGGGTTGCCACAGAAGTCTTGCAGCAGCTGAGATATGGGACAGGGTATCACCACACTTTAGTGTGATTCAACTCTGTTCCCTTTCCCTTCCTCCCCCTTCCCACTCCTTCCCTCCCCCTCATCTTGTGTCAGTCCAATCCAATAATTAATGTAATAATCCAGTGTCTCACAGCACTCCAGGTAGGGTCTCACCAAAGCAGAGTAGAGGGCAACATCACCTCCCTCAGCCTGCTGGCCACACTGCTTTTGATGCAGCCCAGGACACAACCGGCTTTCTGGGCTGCAAGTGCACATTGCCAGCTTGTGTCCAGCCTCTCACCCACCATCAATAATGCCCCAGAAGAAGCCAGTGCAGCTGTAAGTCCTGCTGCTAACCTGGTCCAGGTTGAACAGGTTAAGCACAATTTAGCTAATGGATTTCCATTCCAGCCTACTGCTACCTCACATCCACCTCCAAACAGGGAACACAAACCTTTTCTAACTCGGGGAGATGGACAGGCTGCTTCCTCCACAAACATCACAGCACCAGGGGCCATCCAGCAGGAACGTGTGAAGAATCAGCTCCCTCAGGAGACAATCTTCCCACTTCTTTATTCCCTCAAACAATAAAAATCATTGCCAAAGCAGAGAAAGATGGTCAGAGTTCTGCATGAAATATAGCCTGGTACATAATTAGCAAAGCAAGAGAAAGCATTCAAAACCAAATGTATTCAAATCAGCTCAGCCATCTCCAGCAATGCTCCAGCATGAGCTACACAGAGCAAAGCCTGGCCTTCTTTTCAGCCTAGATGGTTCAAGGTTTCCCATGTTTCTGGAAGTGCAAATTTCTCTTGACAGCCATAAACTCATTTAAGGAGTGATGACAATTAAAGAAACGTAACCTGTCACTCTGCAGGGTTTTATTTTACTTGATAATGCATTGATATATATACACACACAAGAATGAAAAGCATATTTTGACATTTAAACCATCTTAGTTTGTCTGTGCCACACAGCCCAAGCTGTCAGGAGAAATGTGGGAGTGCTGCAAAGTTTTTAGATAACAACAACTTCTAATTAAGAGATGAAGTTGAATTTTTACCAAATTAGAGATGCACAGCTTCTCTCACACAAACACAAAAATGAAAAACATTTGGCTAACACTCATTTATGTGGCCAGTCCCTTCCCCAAAGCTGCAACTTTGAGTGCTGTAGGCTTTTCCTCTCCAGAACAACAGTCCTCTTAGGAGGCAAAAGCACCAGTTTGAGATTCAGATGATTTTGATTCAAATCTTGGCTCTGACACAAGCTACTTCTCTAACTTTGGGTAAATCCTTTAACTGACACTTACTCTGCTTCCAATCTAATCTGTAAAGTCAGGGTAATCCTATTTCTTTTTCTTACACTTTGTGAATAGAGTAGGATAGCTCCGATACCAGAAGTGATCTGGAGTGGCACGTAGCTCTCCAGAGGGTCATTTCATCATCCACAAAGGTAACTGCCACTTTATGAAGCTGCCTGCACTTTTGTGGATGCCCAGTGATGCTGATTCTCCTGACCTGCTAAGATAACCATCATAAATGGATGGCTCTAATCTTAAGAATTATCAGTGTCCATATCCATAACCCTACCAGTGTATGAAACTTCTGTAGGAGGAAACTGTAAACCGTTCTTTCAAGATACATTCTCCAAGGATGCAAGAGGAAGAACATCGCTTTGCAATATGGATTAGAAACCAGCACTACAGCTCTATTCCTTCAACTGGAAGCAAGATACACGTGTCTCATGACAGAATGATACAAGGAACTTCTGAAGAGCATTGAGATAACCCCATGCCTTTACAGTTGCAATAATATTAATGGCTGGCAATGGTAGTTATCACTTGCCTGTCCCCTACAGAGAGCATCTTCTGGATCCTGCACAGTTATGGACCATTCCAGTTCCTGTAATGGGAAGGAAAGAAATACTGCAAGCATGAGTGACTATTCACATCAGTTAATGCCATCTCCAGTGGTGGCTTAGTTAATGGGGAAAATAAAAACAATCCTTCAGGTTATTTGCTGCATGACAGAGTAATGGGAGGGGGATGTAACTACAGCCATGTCCTCTTCCTCTCCCTTTTTCCTCTCCGTCTTTCCCAATGGTAGAGGAGACAGAAAAGTAGCTGCTCCCTCCCTTTGCTTTCTTCCTTTCCTTACCTCTTTTGTATCACTTACCTTGAGAACAGCTGGTCATATAAATAAATAAGAGTGAGCTCAAAGCTGGTACAAAAAAGATTGGTTTGACCTAGAACTGTTTTGAGAAATACTGCGTGAACAAAATGTCTATGGAATGTACCAGGGAAGAACGAAGACATAATGGCTTTTTCCCACAGGAACACGTACAAAGAACACATTTGCTTTGCCGCCCTGCCCATCTTTTCCCTCATTCTGAAAACCAGCAGTGTGATGCACATCTTGATAGTAAAAGTGTGAACAAGTTGTACTTTTCATTCCCAAGAGATTGTCAGCATTCAGAGTACAGAGGGGTCACAACCACACTAAATGTCTGATTACTGGGGCATTGCTTACCCTATATAAAGGAAAAGAAACTTTCTTCAAAGCTATTCCCTCCACGAATTTAGACAGATACTGTCAACTTCTGCAGCCTCAACCACAAAATACAGAATTTTAGTCACAGAGGACTCTGTGGGGTGGTTGGGATTTTTTTAAGGATGATGTTTACTGATACTTACACCTTACAGTGTTATAAAAATAGTTTGGATTTCAAGACACAGTATGAGAGAGGTGGAGGGATTAGGGTTTTAAATGCATGCTTCAGTATTTGTAATAAACTGACTCCTGAATTAAGTGGTTCACAAGGTGTCAGATGCTGGCAGAAACCTCCTAAAGGAATAAAATAGCACTGCAGGGAATTAATCTCTCAGTTGTTCTGCTGTGTATCTAAGGCACTACAAGGCTGCCTAACTCCCTGACTCTTCATTAACTTCCTTGTGCTGCAACTTGGCACTTTAACTATCCACATATAAATGTTTGTGGGGCCATGTGATAAACCGCATCACTTAAAGATCTAAAGACCCCTTCCACTTCCCACCATATTTCTGCCTCTGCATCATTTTGATGCTCAGGTTTCATGGCGCAGACCCATTAATAGTCACAATGATGCAACTGATAGAGCAGCAAACCACAACGTAGGTCAGGTTAAGTGCTTGGGTTGGCCTCTGCCCATACCAGCATTTGTCACAGCTTTTAGAATTCAAAGCTTTTTGAAGCCACTGGGATATGGTGACACTTCTGGAGTTACAGTCTAACCTGCAGACAGAGATTTTATCCCATGGAAACCACACGACATTTCAGGAGAGGTGATTTTTAACCCATGAACTTTGTAGCTGAAGAAGATAAAGCTTAGAAAAGGTCTGGACAGTGATGGCAGCATGTCAAGAAGTCTCCCCTTGTCTCCCTTTTAAGCTAGCAGAAAGTAACAAAGCTCTCATTTGTCAGCCTTGGGTTGTCTGCCTGCAAATTAGAAAAGGGAAACAAGACAAAATACCCATGGAGGGATGGGGTGGATTTGTTTTCACAATGGCTTTTGTTCCATGCAGCAATATGGAAATGCAAGATAAGGGTTTCTGGTGCCCAGAGTACGTTGCACTCGAAGCACAAGTGTAAGTCCCACTCCTGCTAACAGGTGCTGAGCATGCTCAGCAAGCGCCAAACACAGTCACTGCATTTTCTCAGAGGTGTTTATGGACAGGAAACACTTGCTATCTACTTGTCTTCAGGGACAGTCCATTGCAGCATTCACTTGGACAAAATGGAACAGAAACACAGGTGCTAATTAGCTGAAACCATTCACATTATACCATCATTCAACAAGTCCCCATTTGTAGCAGTACTAATGCAATGCCTCAGTTGGCCTATCTGAACACAGCAAGCTGACTGTATTAAGAAGTGAAGAAAACTTTGGTTAAATCTATACAAAACATACTTTAAAAACGACCACTGCAGTAAAATAAGTAAACTATCTTGTACCAGTGATACTGCACAAGGGAGTGCAGAACTGGCTGAGAAGAACCAGGAGCCTGTGTCTGCTGGGGCACAGGACAAGCATTCTCAGCAAAGGCACAAACGCATGCCTAAGATGCCAGAAAGGCACCGAATAACTGGATGGTTAAGAGCTTTGCGTGGCATTTGCAGCAGCTCATTCTGTCCCATGCAATATTTGATGCATGACATCAGGAAGACACTGCTCTCATCCTGCTTTTAGCCCTCAGGATTTCATGGACATGTCCATCATGCCTTCCAAATGCCAGAATAAACATCTTTCAAATGCACCCAGAGTTAGACATACAGTGGTGCAAACGGATCACAAAAAACAGTCACTCTTAAAGGGCCAAATTGTCATTAAATGTACATTGTAAACCACAGGGTTACATGACTAGTCCAATGTGACTGTCTCAATTATAGTTCAAGTCATTAATTTTCTTGTTCAAGGGATCATTCACTGATGAATGTAAAAGTCTCCTCCTATAACCAACTCTGTTTATGACGGTGATCTCCTTGATCTCAGACCTCCTCTGCAACCAAACTTCGCTCCTTGTAGCTCTTATTTTCATAATACAAATAAACTTCAAATCTGTTTTGGTCCCTCCCATCTTGAAAAACCCATGCCAAAAGACATCAGCCACTCTGATATCACTACAGTAATTATCTAGAATTTTTTTCAAGAAAATGCAGTCTACATACATCTGGTTTATGCTCTGATAGTCAGTGGGAATTACTTTTAACAATAACTTCACAACTTCTTATGTTTTTCAGTAGCTTTGTCCATGCTCCTGTTGTGCTGTTTCTTTTCACAGCTTTAGCAACAGCATGCCCTGAATCCTCCTCCTGGCTCCCTGAGTGCTCCCTCAGTGTGTCCTCTGCTGAACTCTCCTCACACTTCAAATCTCAGTATCCCTCTGTAGTTCCACTGGTCTCTGTCCTTTTTGTTCCTTCTCTTTCCCTTCCACATTTCCTCTCATTTCCAAACACAAATTCAGCTTGCCTGATGACTTACAAAATGCCAAACTTTCTGTTCAAATGGGAATCTCGGCTTCTTTTCTTACATTTTTCTGTGTATGTTCAGCAATTACCACAAACTCATCATGGTTAAAGCAGATATTTTAATTTTCTCACAAGTTTCTCCTGCCCATTCTCTTCTTTCCTCACAACTTGTGAACAATAACTATCTCCCCATTGCATCAGCCCATAACTTGAATATCATCTTGATCTTGGAGCTTGTTCTTGATTCTTGTATCTTGTATCTAAGCTATACCTTAGCCTGGCAGACGGTTTCCACATAGTGTCGCTAATAGGCCATCCACAGCATCCTGTCATCTGCAGAGATAAAACTCTCTTGACAGATTCAATCTTGTTCCACAGCTATTTATCCAAAGTGCTGCTTTAAAGGCCATTTTCCTAGACCATCCCTTTGGCAATGTTATTACTTTTATGCAAGCCTCTGCTCGTTCCCTTCTCCCTTTCACATCAATAATAAGTTGCATATAGTTCCTAAGTTTCCACAGTTTACCCACAAGTCACACCTCTTCTTCAATACCAAAAGATCAATTTCTACCTCTGTTGCAGCCCCAGGGATTCTATCAGTTCTAGTCCATAGTCTGAAAGTGTTTTACGCCCTGTGGGTGGCTTTTATCTCCACTGAAGTCTCTGGAATGAGGGGCCAAGATTTGTCTTATAAATAATTCCTGAAATCAGTGAAATTATTTGCAGTATGTAAAGTTAAGCATGTGCCTCAGGCAAGGTCTACTTCAGAAATGGTTTGCTGGTATCATTATGCAATTACAACCCATCTTGGCACAACTGAAGCAGCTAATGCTATCACAGGCACAGCCTATGGCAATGACATTGTCTTTTGCTGGTATGATTTATATTAGTGTGTTGAATTAAAAAAGTCAAACAATTACTTCAGCAAAAGCATTTCTTGCAATTGAAATGCAACTTAGTTAAGGCTGCTGTTAGCACAGAAAACTCTAATAAACAAGAAAACAAACAAACCACACCAAAACCTAATGCAAGAAATTTTTCTGATGAAATCTTGTCTAAGCTTTTCCTAGGACTGGGAGATGGGTATGAAAAACCCAGTTACATTAGAAAATCTAACCCAAACATAAATATGTATGATGCATATATGTATGCAGATCTATAGGGATCAACCTAAAAAATACACAGTTTTTATTGAAAACTAGGTACTTACACTGTTGAATTTGAAAAAATTGACAACCCAAGTAAAAAAACCCCAAATATTAGGCTTCAGTGTAGAATGTCATTCTTCACACTACTGCAGAACTGTATGTAAATCACAACATTAAAAGGTACATCTGAGATTACAGGGCTGCTTAGACATGACATCATTGTTTGGCTTCTCTAGAGACTATCTGGAAGAGTAATGATATTACTTAATGCTTATTGCCAGAATTACTCTTACAGATAAAGACAGCACCAGTGATGGTATATATGTAATGATGATCTAAAAGTGTCTAATCCATCAGGACACCAGCATTAGATCTTTTACAATGCCAATGACACAAAAAGAAGTCATAGTGACTTTATAGTACTCTAATGTTAAAAGTCTTAAACACAAAATAGTGTTATTGAAGGACCAAAAATACCAAACTTCATGCTCACACTAAAAGCTTAGCTCTGAGACGGTAAGCAGGACCACTGTGCTTGTTTCCATCAGGTTATACTTATTTTACAGCACTGCATTGTTACTGATTGCATTAGAATTATGTTAGTATAAACTTTTATAACATACTAAAAGGATGAGAATTTAATTCTTTTTTCCTGGCTTATTAAGAAATCATTGGGAGACATTTTTGCAGCTGCTTTTAAAAATCAGAGCTCCTGTTTAAAAGCACTTCCTCTGTCTACTAAAATCTTCTGTCTGCACATAAACCGGCATAGCTGCTGAACTTGGAAGAAACATTTTGTGTTGTTATGTACAAGGCAGTAGGAAAGGCAGAGAAACTACAGAATAATGAGGTACTTCTCTGAAACCAAAAGCATTGCTGGTACACTTTTCAAAGGAGCAAAAATCTGAGGTTTCTGGATGTGAGACAATAATGCAAGTAAATGTAGATCAGCATCTCCTAAGGAAACGGATTTTGCTGATAGCACATTCTTAGCATTTGATGCTTTTTAATGAACCTGGGACACAAGTGGCAAACTGTGTGTGTATTTCTATAGCACTGCTTTTCCGGGGGCCTTTGCAGTTACTTAGTCTGATATTTATCTTATTCCCACAGAGAAGCTCTGTTTAATGTTAAAGCTGTTTTGTTCTACTTTAATAGCAATTTTTATGTTCCTGAAAGGCTGGCAAATACACATTTAAGTTCACTTAATGCATATCTGTTTCTTTACCTACACGAATGGAAAGTTATCTGTTCTTCCACTCTCCTTCCACAATTCATTGTAAATATTCAAGGTTTCAACTATTACGACTCACTCCTCAAGTAAAATACATACAAAAGGAGGGTACTCTATCCCTAGATAGTCTAGAAATAACACTGTACACTTTATAGAGGACAACCTTTCATTGCAGGAATTCACAAAGCTTTACAAACCCCATGAAGTTCCACAGCTCTGCTTATTAACATTTTAAGACAGAAGAAAGGAGTTACAAATTACTCAAGGGAACAAGTCCTGGCTCTCAGTTTCTCAAGCAATGACCAGCTCCTAGAAATGATTAGCTCCATTTATTCTGCAAAGTCCAATACTGCTGCACATAAGAAAATCAAGAGGGATTTGCACACCCTTGTGGACAATACTCATTTTTAAGCTTCATGAAATCAAAGAACCTCCTTTATTTCACTGCAATTGCTTTATCCCTGCATAAAAACCACATCACTGAACATGCCTGTTCCTGGCCTGGAAGTGCCCTAACAGCTATAGACTGACACTCTTCCTCTAGAATGTATGATTAAGGCAGAACCCCCCTGAGACAACCCAACAGTGGCTACCTTGCCTCTGTATAAATATACACATCCCAATTAGCACAATGGGCTTATTCCTTTCCTAACTTTCACCCGCACTCTGCTAAGCATATCCTTTTATTGTGATGCTAGAAGTCACACACTGCAATTGCCACCTCTGCTCAGATCTCTCCTCTTAGTGTGGATAACAATGGCACTGCCCTTCTTTACTCCCAAATCCAGTATCCTTCAGACAAATAACAGGAGAAAAATTTTGAAACCTGTCCCAGGGGACATCACCAGCAAGGACAGCTTGATTAATTGCAGTGATTAGACTAATGGGAGAAGATGATCTCATTGGAACAACAGGACGTTTGTCACATCCTACCCACTGAGAAAGGCCTGCTTCCTATCCCCAGGGCTGCTATTCAGTTGCCCTGCAAAGCTTGTGCCCTGGCACTTCTGTATGCAAGTGTTCCTGCAGCTGCCTCCTCAGCAGACGAGACAGAAGCACCCCAGTGAGGCCTGGTTGCTGCAGTAATGTGTTGAACCCACATCTCTGAAACTCCATAAAGACCCACTGAAGCCCCAGCAGGATCCAGTACAATGCTACCGAGTGGAATCAAGTGCACTTGCTTTCTTCTGCCACACACTTCCCTGGGCATTTCCCACATGGAGCTACCTTCCCGGCTTCTCTTGGGTGGCCATGCTGCTTTCAAATGTTTCTCCTGTGCCAGGCAGCTCAGCTTCTCCTATTTCTGCCTGAGCCCACCTGTGCAAAAAACCTTTTAAATATAAAGGCTCCCCAAAACACCCACTCCTCATCCACCTTCTTTCCTTTTCTTCCACCATCTTGCTCCCATCCTAGTTTCTTCCTTTACTGCCTGGATCTCTGTGAACCTCTCTCTGACTAATCACAGTTGCTCAGCACATCATGGGCTGTCTTCTGCTCACCTGCTCCTCTGAAATCAGACAATGGCTAAACGAAACATCTGTGTCTGACATCTCCTAATTCCCTCTGGCACTGAAAATTAATAGGAGAAATGCATGTTTAATATTGGCCATCTCCCAGAAGGCAGTAAGGCAATTGTTTTCAAATCAAAACTGTTTGCTCTGATAAAGCTTCATCTCCCCATTCAGGCACCTTGTTACTTACTGATATGCTGTGTCCACATACAGGTCCCTCTTTCCTTATTTCCTTCATGAATCTCAGGTTTTTGATGGTTTATCATTTTCCTTGATAAAAATGATTTATCGAGAGTGCCCCACTGGGCCGCTTCCCGTTCCAGTGCATGACCCTGCTCACAGTTTCCATGTGAGCCTGTCCTATGCAAGTCTGAGACCTGCTTTCACAGCACAACACTGCACTTACTGAGTCTCATCCTTTCCATTTCTAAAATAAATGCAAGTGGTAACAGCTACAGAAGGGTTTTACGACTTTCCTTTGTAGTCTCACTTTAGCAGCGTGCTAACTTTGCATGTTTACACTGTTTATTTTCTTCCAACACAGCATAAAGAGTGAAATTATACATTCCCAGAGGGGCTTTCTTTTGCTTATTACTTCCCTCTTTTAATGCATTTATTAGAGCTTCTAAATTAACAGTGGCAGATGCAGGCAAAGAAAGAAAATTTTAATTTTGCAAATAATAATGGATTACAATACATTAACATTACTGTAAAACCTACAAAGTGGAAGCACTCGAGGGATGTAGGAGCAATTAATGTAGTTAGTTTATTTACCTAAGTCTGGCACACTGCTAGGGCATTCGGAAGCAACTGAAATTCTGTTTACACAGGCAGAGCCGTAAGGCTTCTTCAACATCACACACAAATAGCCTGTTCAGGATTCTGGGGGACATCAGCTGCTTCAGGCAAAGGAAAATATGAAAATGCAGATTAAAATAGCAACTTCAAAAACATCTTAAAACCTTAAAAACAGATTGGCTCCATTAAATGAGTGGGCAGGGATAAGGTATTAGTAAGGTCATTGTATAAATATAGTTCCCAGCTCTCAAGAGGTCCCTGTTTCTGGTACTCTATACCAGTTACAAATAATCTCTGTTTATCATATGGTTTCATCATTGTAAAACAAGAATTTACAGAATAAATAAGCTAAAGGTAGGCAGAGATATCCACTCTAGTTAAAATATATATATGGGAAGTGTGCAATTTCAAGGCAAAAAAAATAATCCAAACACTTAGAACCAAAGCTCCTAAACATTAGGGTTGGGAAAAATCAGCAAATGCCTCATTTCAACGCAATGTCAGTGTGTAACTCACAGAGCTGCCTCCTGCACATCTGCAACACTCACCAACACCCTGAACTCTGCACCTTGAACAAAGCCACAGCCTATTCACTGGAAACAAAAGTACCCAGCCCACTGAGGGTCCTGTCCTGTTCCAAGTAGCAATCACCACCTGAAAGACAGGGGAACTTTATAACTCCAAAAATTAAACTGTTTCAAAACATGAGATTCTCATGCACGTGGAATTCATCATGTCCAAATGAAGCAAACAACTATGCTGAGGATTTAGTACCCTCAATTGCAACTGGAGTGGGTTCAAAGGATGTCAAGTCAGACAGAGGGCCGTGGCTGACAGCTGATCAGCTATCAGGTAAAGGGATGAAGACACCAGCCCATACCGTCAATGTGCACACTGGGAACTAATTTCCAATGAAACTCCAAAACTTCAGCTAGTAAAAATAAATTAGCAGCAAGTCAAGCCTCTCCAGCAGTGAAAGAGACAGCACAACTCCAGTTGTGACCAGAGAGATATGTGTCTTGATGGATTTATTATGGAATTCAGTTGACCTGAGAAAATGATAAAACTAAAGTCTGGCAAAGTGGCCAAGTGAAACCCTTGAATGTCTCGAGAATGACAAGGTACAGCAGAAACTTCCAGCAGCTGCAGTCACTGGCAGCACCTTCTCCTAGGTATCACAAAGCACAGGAACTCCAGCAGCAAATAGGCATTCTGGAACAAATCAGGCAAAATTAGTCCCCAGTGACAATGTTCATCTTGATTGTTGGGCAAGAAGTCAAGAGGGTGACATCCAGGACAGCTGACCCCAACAACCGAAGGGATATCCCATAGTCTATGATGTCATGCTCAGCAATGAAAGCTCAGGGAAAGCAGGATGAAGGAGGGTTGTTTGCTGTTACAGCATTTGCCTTCCCAAGTAAGCATTTTGCCTGCTGAGGCCTGCCTGTCTGCAGAAAGGGACTAAACATCTGCCTGCTGATGGGAAATAGCTCCTGATTTCATTTTGCTTACACACAGAGCTTTGCTTCACTCAACTTGATCCTTTCTCACGTTTGCACTCCCAATTCTCTCCCCCATCCCACTGGGGGAGCAGCAGTGAGCAATTGGCCAGTGGGTGTTTAGTTGCTGGCCGGGGTAAATCCACCACACGTTGCCACTGTGAAATATATGTAATTGGACTTCAATGAACAATATAAATTTAAACTACTGGATCCTCTCTCATAATAAAATATCGTGGACACAAATGTACAAATGTATTTAAAATATTCCCATTAACGTGCTTGCTTTTTCTATCTGCTTTCCCTACTGTGAATGTTGCACTTGTTTTACTTCCTGCTATGAGCTGATGTTTGTTTGAATACTATGAACCTGGTTCAAATTGATTGACTTTCATTGCTTGATGTTACAGTGAAACTATAAAATCTCCTTTCTTCCTGTTTTAGTGCTTATATAGAGCTCTCCGGAAATTACTTTATTTTTAAATCTCATTTATATTATTCTATTTTCTATTCAGAGGCTGTACTGCATAGTTTGAGTTGAAACTACAAAAGAGAAAAGTCCTCAATTTTTCAGTTTAATCAATAAAATGAGAAGAAATACAAACATTTGTTTTAGTCAAAGGAATGAGGAAATCTTACCCACTTCCCAGTTTCACAGATCATATCACTACTCCTCATTACCTCAAAGGGAGTTTTCCCATTGGTCTTAAACTTGCTGCTACTTTTCAAACCGGATACAATTTTCCCTTTGCCTTTTCAAAAGTGCCTTAAATGTACAATTTCCAGAAACAAGTAAAGCAGTAATAGGTCTCACTATTCTTCAAGTACATTTTCAAACAGTTTACAGAGTTCAACTTTCCAAAGGGCTACTTCCTTTCCCTTAGAAAATTGTGTCTCATTGAAAAGATTCTGGCAAAGTGCCAAACTAGCTTTTTTTTTTTTTTTTGAGAAATGCCATCTTTGAGGCCCTCAATGACATTTAAGTTTGTTCTATCCACAAAATGTCTATCTTCAACTTTACAAACTGCAATATCTTCTTAAATCTCATTCTAAGTGACTTTGGAAACCCATCATTAACATTTATAATTTATACAGCGCATTCAAAACTTTTATCCAGTGAGAATGTTTTCACATTTTTAAACTGTCTTTACAATGACTGACACGTGGCAGCCTGAGACTGAAATTTTATTTCCACCTAATATTTTCTTCACATAAAAGGTGCCTGTATATATATCAGCCAAGTTGCTCATTAGAACTCAGCTCCTGTATCACAACAGGGTTTGACAAACAAGCTGAATTGCGCCTGTGTTTCAGTGTTTTAATACCAAAATAAAAAAACTGAATAAATCAGATTTAATAGTAATTCTGTACACACTAACTTAGACAAAAGTATTGAACAGCTGGACCAGACATCCTACTGTAGTTATATGGCCATGTAAAACACAGAGTAATGCTAAAAATTAAAGCAGCAAGGCCAGTTAGATGAGTTAGCTGCATGTAACTTGCCATCCATTAACAGGTTTAAACTCCATGAAGTCAGCAGGTGAGAGCCAGAAGTAACTCCAAAGAAATCAGTGCACTTACTGCTGTCACTTGCTTGTTCCTATATAAGCACCATCTCCTGGCTATGATGAAATTCGGGCACATCCGTTTGAAGTTTCCCCTGTTCTTGTCAATGCTCGGCCATCTCTGAGTGGATGCTGAGAGAATGCAAGACCGAGATGATCTCATTCCTCTCTGAATACTCAGCTCTGCAATTCCAGTAATAAAACTGCTGAAGTGTTCCACGACCTTCTATCAACCTAATGCAAGTTCTTGTAATGACCTGATACACACAAGCCACCTCAACCCTTGCTGAAGAACAGGGCAACTCCTTTGCAGGGAAAACAAACTTGGGGTTGCTCTTCATTTGTTGACTTAAGGATGTCATGGTTTAATCCCAGCTGGCAACCATGTACCACACAGCTGCTTGCTCACTCCCACCCCCACCACTTCCCTAATGGAATGGGAAGGAGAATCTGGAAAAAAATAAATTACAACTTGTGAGTTGCAGAAGAACAGTTTGATAACTGAAGCAAAGTAAAATATAATAATAATGAAAATATAATGGAAAGGAGAGAGAAAGAGAGAAATAAAACCCAACAAACACAGGCAATGCACAACACAGTTTCTCATCCCCTCACTGACCAATGCCCAGCTGTCCCCCAGCAGTGATCAGCCCCCCCAGGGCCAACTCCCCCCAGCTTCTACACTGAGCTGGATGTTCTGTGGTATGGAACACCCCTTTGGCCAGTTTGGATCAGCCGTCCTGGCCATGCTCCCTCCCAGCTTCTTGTGCATCTCCTCACTCACTGGCAGAGCATGGGAAACTCAAAAGTCCTTGATTGAGAGTGAGCAGTACTTACTTGGCAACAACTGAAGTATCAGAGTGTTATCAACAACTTTCTCATACTAAATCCAAAACACGGCACTGTACCAGCTAATAGGACAAAAATTAACTCCATCCCAGCTAAAACCAGGACAATGGGGAAAAAAACCCATAAAAGTATTCAGCAGTATTTCTGTCAGCCATAATTTAAGAAGGGGCTGAAGTGTGAAAACATGCTCTGCAAAAGAGTTAATTGTGCAAGGCACTTATAAGTGCCATAGTCATCCTTCCTCAGTATAAAGTATTCTTTCAGTTGCCCCTGTGTTGAAATCTTTCAGTCTTGCAATAATATATATTTTTTTTTTTAAAAAAAAAGAAGAAGCAGAACAACAAAAAATTTGTGCAGGACATCAATAGATTTTGGATGAAAATGAAAGACATCCTTTGTAATCAGGAACAGAGCAGAATTTTCCATCAGAAAGCATGGTAACTAAGCTGATGCAAATAAGTTTTCTCTGAAAATCCCGCTTTATATATATTCTTAAGGTTTTATCTTTCTCCCACAGGGGATGAGTAAATCCTGCTGACTTCCATGGAGGAAGGCCAAAGTTTGTAGTAGTTCAGAGAGCTGCACTTTGCTCCCTAGGACTGTGAAACTCTTACTCTCTTGAGAAAAGCTGCATTCAAAATGAGTAATCGGAAGAGCAGAAGTCCTGGTTATTGTCCCATAACATTAAATACAGTGAAAACACAGCACGGTTATGTATTACATACCACAGAGCCTGACATTTTCATTGCTAATGTCACCTACAGCTTAACACTTTTTTCTCCATAAATCAAGCAGGATTTTTTAATCCCTTCAGAAAGAAGTCTAAAGGCTATATTTCACAAAATAATATCATAGTTGTGACACACTAACCACATTCATTTAATAAAAAAGAGAAGATACTTTGTCCACAAGCAAAAAGCCAATCCTGAGCAACATGCATCTCCCCCTCAATAATAACCTGATGTTTATTCCTCTTTTTTTCTTGTTACTTCTAGTGTATTGCTAATTTAAAACAAAAAAACAAATTAAACCAAACACCTCAATAATGCTGAAAAACCTTATCTCATTCTGGTTTTTTCTTTAAAACAAATTATCGTGCACAACTGATGACCAGTTGAAGAACTGTTTCTTTTTCTCAAAGCAAGCAAAGAATGATTAAGATGCAATGCCCCTCCAGCTCCCAGCTGACACCATTTCTATAAGGTTCTCCCATGAATCAATAATCTTGTGTTTACAAGGCATTGAGGTGTTTTCATATTTCAGTCCAATTCTGGTAGATCATTCCACAGCTCTTCCTTCACCTTTGTCATTGCACTAAAATCGGATTTTTAGCCAATTCCAAGACACACAGCAGAGTAAACAAATAAATGAAAATTCTAGAAAATGGATACTAACATAAATATTGACAGAGGAGGAAAGGGTTAGTTTTCTCAGAAATATCTGCTGAACATACAGGATTAAAATGGCTCAAAAGATACCTTCCACCAAGAAACCTTGATCTCTTATGTCTCTGCATTACACTCAGTTAGGACACAGGTCTGGACACTTTGCTGGGACCTCAAATGAGGGGGTTCACAGTCTAGTGGGTGAAGAACTGACTGAAGACCAGTTGGTTCTTCATCCCGCACACCATGAACTCCCCCATCCCACAGCTGGACTTGCCCAGAAGGATCCTGTGAGGGTATCAGTATCGAATGTCTCACTAAAATACCAAAACATTACATCTGCTGCTTTCACTTCATCCACCAGGTGGGTGACCTTACCATTCAAAGAGATCAAATTAATTAAACAGTTAATCACTTTGTGAACCCATGTTGACTGTACTTGATGATTGCATTATTCTTTAAATGCCTTTCAATTGTACCCAGGATAATTTTCTCCATAGCTTTTTCCACAAACTGAGGTTAGACTAACAGGTGCACAGTTCCCTGGCCTTTCCCTCCTGCTCTCTGTAGACTGAAATAGCACTGGTTAGTTTCCTGTTAGCAAGGACCCCACCCAGACTCCCAAGACCTTCGAGGGATGACTGAGAGGGGTCCTGCCATAACATCTACTTGCTCCTTCAGAACTCTGGGATGAATTCCATCATGTCCCATGGATTTGTGAATATGTAGCTGACACAGGTGGCCCCTTACAATATCAGGGTCCGCAAATGGAAAGTCACTGTTCCCACACTCGTGGTACTCCCACTCAGGGTGCTGGGCAGCCCAAGATCCATCAGTATTATTAAAGACTGAGGACACCTCTGCTTTTTCTTCATCCCTATTAGAGCCAGAAATTTCTTTTAACTCCCACATTATAACTCATCGGTGCTTATACCCTGGTTGAGCCATCAGTATTGGCCAAGAAGGCCAATGGGATCCTGGCCTGGATCAAAAATAGCGTGGCCAGCAGGACCAGGGCAGTGATCCTTCCCCTGTACTCTGCGTTGGTGAGGCCACACCTTGAGTATTGTGTTCAGTTCTGGGCCCCTCAGTTCAGGAAAGATATTGAGGGGCTGGAGCGGGGCCAGAGAAGAGCAACAAGGCTGGTGAAGGGACTGGAGCACAAGTCCTGTGAGGAAAGGCTGAGGGAGCTGGAGTTGTTTAGCCTGGAGAAGAGGAGACTCAGGGGAGACCTCATCACTGTCTAGAACTACCTGAAGGGAAGTTCTAGCCAGGTGGGGGTTGGTCTCTTCTCCCAGGCACTCAGCAATAGGACAAGGGGGCACGGGCTCAAGCTCTGCCAGGGGAAATTTAGGTTGGATATCAGAAAAAAATTCTTTCCAGAGAGAGTAATCAGGCATTGGAATGGGCTGCCCAGAGAGGGGGTGGATTCACCATCCCTGGAGATTTTTAAACGCAGATTGGACGTGGCACTGAGTGCCATGATCTGGTAAATGGATTGGAGTTGGACCAAAGGTTGGACTTGATGATCTTGGAGGTCTTTTCCAACCCAATCGATTCTATGATTCTAAGATCCTATGATTCTATTAGCTACCCTTTATAATGCTCCATTTCCCATCCCCCTAATTCTTACATAGGAACACTCAGCCACATCATCACTATCTGGAGTTGCACTAACCGTGCAATCAAACCTCTCCCTTATGTACAGTGTGACACCTCCACCTCGCCTGCCCCACCCTTTCCTTTTGAACAAAGCGCTTGCTTGTTTGGCAGAGGCTATACAGATGGCTCAGATGAATTCCACCCTGCTAATCCAGGAACAGAACATCCTTGTTCAAAATCACACAAGCATCAAGGAAATCATGACATTAGATTTCAATTACATTTACTCATTTTGTAAGCACCTTAATCTGTTCACAAAATGAGATACCTGAAGCAAAGCTCTTCCATAACTCTATGTCTGTACAGTCCCTGGAACAACAGTGTCTAGCACAAGAGAGAGGTATAGCTGTCTTTGTAATCTACAGGATCAAAGGCTAAAAAGTTGACAGATTCTTATACAAACTCAGGAACACAGTGAGATGTGCTTAATTCTAGAGATCACATAGGTTTTCAGCATTCCAAATGCCCAAAGTGTCTCCAGCAACTATGATGGGAGAGAAGATATGGTCTGCAGAAGAAGCATCTGTTTACTTAGCCAACCTCTACTCTACCTACCAATACAGGTCATTCATTCCCTGCAGCTGCATCTCCAGATTTTAGTCCCTACACAACAGGAACAGCTCTTCAGCATAGCACAGTTAGAGCTACTCATGACAATCCATAACACCAGGAGCAAATACAGCTTTTGTTACAAACCTTCTACCCAAGCCAATTCTCAGAGAAAAATGCAGACACCCCAAATATTTTAACTTTTTTAATTTTTTTAGCTGTTGAAGTGACTCTACTACTGATCTGCATTGGCTATCCCATACCTTGTAAATGTCTACCAGCCCTCATAGGAAATGAGCAAAAGAGTGCACAACCACTTTTTAAACCACCTCATATAATTCTCTTTTAAACATACTCCCATGTATCTCAAATTAATAGCCCTTTCCCTCTTTCTCTCATTCTGTATTGTTAGTCCATTAACAACACAACCACACTGTATCTCCTATATCCACATCAAAACTGGAATGAGCTGCCATGCTAAAGAAGATGCACAACATGCTAAATAGCAAAGCAAAATAAAGCCCATTATGAATGCCTGATCCTGGCACTGGATTTTCTAGAGTGCAGTGCCTATGAGGAGAAAGATCAAAGTGGCAGCTTACAGGATTGGAATCCTACTTTTTTCCTAGATCCATTTCATGAAGGGTCTTTTATGTCCATATTTTAAGTCCTGTTTCCCTTTCTCAGTGTCACCTGCACCCACAGTGATGCTGCATTTAAATTTCCAACTTGCAAGACAGGGCTTGAAAAACACCTTCCCCCGTAGTGAGTAGGAGGTTTTTTTCCTGCTGAAAACAGGAATGTATCAAAATCAAAACAAAATCTAAACTGCCAGTGAATACCGCTTCTTTTCCCCTTGGATTTGTCAGCTTTGTTTTCATTTTTTAATTAAAATCTAATCTTGCAAAATGTCATCATTGGAACTTGAAATCATAGAATGATAGAATCATTAAGGTTGGAAAAGACCTCCAAGTTCACCCTTTGACCAAATACCACCCAGAGAGGGACTCTCTGTCAGGAACTGTAGCAATAGGACAAGGAGGGATGGATACAAACTGAGAGAGGGGAAATTAAGGTTAAAAACTAGGAAGAACTTTTTTACTGTGAGGGTGGCTAGATGCTGAAACAGGTTGCCCAGGGAGGCTGTGCATGCCCTACCCCTGGTAATGTGCAAAGCCAGGTTGGATAAGGCCTTGAGCAACCTGGTCTAGTAGGAGGTGTTCCTGCCCAGTGCAGGGGGGTTGAGACTGGATGATCTTTAAGGTCCATTCCAACCCTTTAACATTCTGTGATTCTATGTCAACTAAACCATAGCACTAAATGCCACATACAGTCATTTCTTGAACACTTCCAGGGGTTGTGACTCCATCCCTTCCCTCAGCAGCCCATGCCAATGCCTGCCAACCCTTTCAGTGAAGAAATTCCTCCTTATGTCCCACCCGAAAACCCATCCTGGTGCAGCTTGAGGCCATTTCCTCTTGTCCTATCACTAGTTGCTTGGGAGAATAGGCCAACTCCCAGCTTATCACAACCCCTTTCACGTATTTGTACTCATCAGGATATCACTGCGGCCAAGACCCCCAGGGAGCACATGTTTTCTTGTCCTCAGTGTAACCTTGTAGTGGTGAATGTTTTTTTGCAGGCAAACTTCTCGTTTTGTCATAGAAATTTGGTCTTCGAAGAATGTGATGTGCAGAATTAGCACACTTGCACGGATTCTTCTGAGGCAGATTGTGGCTGCTTACTCAGCTACAGCTCATCTTTGGACTTAACATACTGCTCACAACAAGGCCTGGCACAAGCTTGGGAGCAGCATCACAGGGCCAAAGCAAGAGCAACAGGTTCAATGAACTCAGTGGGCAGGGAGACAGAAGGGCCATTCTGCACTGTTCTTACCTGCAGTGTGCTATCCCCTGCAGCTATCACCTCTTGTAACTCTGCAAAGTACCTGCCTGGCAGTTTCTTCAAAATCCTCTGACAGAAACAGTACAGACACAGCTCCAAGCTGAGAAGTATAAAGGAGTCAGCTTAACTAAAAAGCTTTTGACTCAGATCGAACACAGCAGCAGGAATGCTGAGGCTTTTAAAAAACAAAAAAAAACAAAAAAAAACAAAAAAAAAACAAAAAAAAACAAAAAACCCACCTGACATCATGTTTGTAAATTTTGACCACTGTTTCTGCCTGTTCTTATTCAGCAACTTAATCAACCTTTCCAAACTTGTGGTTTTTAATGCTAATACTCAAAGTGCTACATGAAGACTAACAGAGGAAACAATGTATCCCAACACATTACATGTTTCTCAACACTCATCACTTTCTATTTTCTCAAATTAAGCTCCAAACCCCCTCAAAAAGGATTAGCATTTGAACTGAAACTCGCTATAAAAATACAGAAAGAAGTTTTCCCATGAAAAGAGCAATGTGATCAGTTAAAAGTAATTAATCTACACATCTTCAAGATATTTGTTTCAACATCTAGGTAGTAAGTCCTCCCTGGAGCAAACTCATCTTTATGGATGCCATTACTTCACTTTAGGAGATAAAAACAACCTTGCCACACAAAGGCTACTCCTCTGCATCATTCAAATACATGTATCTGACTTTTGGGCTCCACTGACTCCTCAAGCCTCAGAGAATCTGGTATTCATTTTGTTCAAAGTCAATGCCACGTGTCTGACAGTTGGTAAATTGAGTCTCTCTTGTTTCCTGGGCAGGATTTCTCACTTGTTATCTCTCAGTGCCCAAAAAAAGATTACTCTCAAAATTGAACCTGTCAAGTCAACTGGTTTGCTTCTGAACAATCTCTAGAATGTGCTCCTTCCAAGTCAATGCATTTTCATTCATTCATTCACTCACTCATTAAGGGCACCTTGAGAACCAATGCAATGAAAGAAAACACTGGTAGCCCATTCCCACAGATGATGGTAACTCATAATGCAATAGAATTGTGTAAGCATGTAGTATGCATACACACATGCATTTGAACACACACCCATGGCTATGTGCCTGGAAGCACCTGTGGCTGTCAACTACCACTTGCAGACCAGGTGTTAACAAACCTGAAATGAAATCAAAAAAATAGATGAAACATAACAAAGATCACTCAGTGAGTTAACTGCAACACATTTCTGTTGCCGAGCCAAGGATTTACACAGCAGCCTCTGCACCATCCAGAATACTGAGCACAATGGGATATGGGGCAAATGCAAGAGCTGGGACCTGCTGGTACTTTGATATTCCTGATGGATTCTGTCACTGTAGCAGAAAGCCTGCAGAGAACTTTAAGCCCAAAAGCAAAATTAAAAGCAATGACATCCCACTCCAATACTTCCATCAACATTATTCTCTCAGAAATGTAATCTCCTAGAAAAGCATAACTTTTCCTTAACTCTAGTAGGAAGTCTTCTATTTCCAAGATATAGATTTGGGGGAATGGCAAAAAAAACCCTAAGTAAAAATCTGCACTTCAGTTCTTCCTAGAGCTGACAGAGCATTCAATCTGATTTGATAGGCATTCAAGCCTACAAGCACGTTCATAAAGCTAGGCACCTGTTTTTGCGATTGGTTAGAGAAGTAAAAGTTTAAACAGTTCAAGGTTATGAAATTGCATACACTGCTTCACTGAAGCCCAGATTTGAAGCCACAGAGATTTCAAACTGTCTAGAGACCTAGCAACACTGTCTTAAGTGAGCAGTTTGCTTGTGGAGGGTACACAAGAGACTGACAAAACCTGTAGGAAGCTTTATTTACTGCTTCAGTGGGCCTAACTATGCCCAAATGGCTCATCACATCAACAAGTGTAGGTGGACAGGAACAAGCAGGAGATGCACCCTGTGAGGGTGCATGCAACAGGTAGGAATTAATACTATAGACAGTATACATCAACTCTGCAGCTGTGTGAAAGGGAAGGAACTAATCAGCCAGAATGTGCTATCTGGAACTGTATTTCCTTTCATACTCAGGGCCTTCCCAAGAGGAAGCTAGTATGGACAGGACTTGCAAGGAACCATTCACAATTAGCAAATATAGTTTTCTTGTTAGTAAATCAGATGAAACAGTGTAATATTTACTCTTCATAGTCCCAGCTTGAGAGGTATTTCATACTGGGGAGAGTCTCAGCTGGCTCAGCCCTGTTCAAACTCAGGCTTCACCAGGCCTCCTGGAGACATTTACTGCAAAGCATCTTTGTACTTGCTGCATTCTTTACAGCACTAGGAGATGCTGGAGATCTTCTCACTTGGAAAGCAATTCTTCTAAATTGGAAAGAAGGCATAACACCTTCCCATCATGCTGTCATATTAGATTTTGAACTCTTTTTGACTCTAGATTGTGTCAAAAAGCAAATAAAAATAAATGCAAATTGACAGCTTCTGCATAGCTTGGGAACTTGCTTTGAACTCAATTAATCTGGTTTAGAAACTATCCTACAACACCATCTGACGTGCAGCAAAGAACAGAGGTTTTTCAAAAGGAAAGAGGCTGCTGCCAAAGTTGACCTTTGCTCCTCTTTCTCAGAGGCACAAAAGAGTATGAAGAAATAATACATCCAGAAACCATAAGGGGTACAAGGAACCACTGTACTCAACATTTCTAAGAAGTAAACATTGTGTTTTCACAGTCTGCTTTTCTATAGGGATAAAGATATGCATATACACACATGCATAAAAACAAATATATTAGGAAAAGAGCATGCTGTCTTACACTATTTTTTGCTCAAACTTTGCTTGACTGCTAATAAGGCTATAAAGTATCTTGATTTTTTTCAGATGTCATATTGAATTGGTTAAAAAATTGGTTTTGCCACAATTGGCTCTGTCACAGACTCTACACAGAACAAGGAGACAGAATACTTGGACTTCTCTCTGTTCAGAATGACTGATAATGATGAGTATGTTTTTCTGTATCCTTATACTACTAAATGTATTTCAGCTAGTGTGCATCTAATGGCGTGCCCCAAAAGATTTTAAAGGAGGTGGTTCAGCAGGAAGTGGCAGCTCTGTGGGCTGCTCTCCATGGATTGCACATTAGCTTTGCTGATTTCTTTGTTCGCATGCACTAGGTGAGAGGAGACAACTTACACCCTCCTATACATGCTGTCTTCTCTCTAACAAAGGGAGTGTAAGAGAGCACTCACACACCTGGAAAGACCTCCCAGCAGTGAAAGCCTTCTTTCTTATGACCTTTTCTGTGTCATGGAATGAAAGCATGGTATGAAGATAGTGAGAAGTCAAGACTCCCTGGTACAGAATCTGGCCATGCTTTTCCTCTCCTTCCGATTTGCCGTCATAACACTTCATGTTGGTCTTGGCAAAACATACTTCTAAAATTATAGAGATTTCCCGTTGTGATCAGGCAATAAACATTTTTAATTATTTATTTAGTTTGCCAAGAGAGGGGGCAGAGAAGCAGTGACCAACATGAAAAGTGTCTGTGAGGACATTTCAAATGAAGTTCAAGGGTTTTCCAGATGTACACCAAGACAGATGGCTGTCAGAAGAATTTGTATTTTTCTGTCCCTTCACTTATGTAACAGAACCAGACAACAGCAAAATTACTTGTACTTAACAAGACCTTGTTACTCAAAGCACTTTGGACAACAGTCTTTATACAGGTGGAAAGCTTCATAACATGCTTGCAGTCTATTTTCTATATTTAGGTTTGAATATTGCAACTTCTGCAGGAATACTATCAGAAAAAAAGAGGTCAGTAACTGTTAAGCAGAATTTCATTTTCTGTCATTTATCATATCAGCCTGCTTTTCAAAAAGCAATATGAAATCAAGCTTGTTGAAATTCATCCATATTACAAATGCCTATTTCCTGTCTCTTCTTCAATTTTATAGTGACATGTCTGCCCTTATTAGATATAGTACCTCCTGAAGTCAAAAGAAAAAAATTCAAAATGCAAAAGAAAAAAAATCTAAATCTGTGCCACAGACATGTCCAGAAACCCTAACCAAGGGCTGACTTAAACTTCAAAAATCAGGACAACCAAAGTATCTTTCACTTGCACACTATCAAAATTCTAAAAAATACTGTTCTGTGAAGCTCTCTCCAATTCATCAGAAAGTTTCTATTAAACTATAATGCAATATATAAGCAATAGATAAAATTTTGCCAAATTAACAAAAAACACCACCCCTACAGCTCAAGACACTAGAAGCATTATTCAGCTAATATGAAGGAATTGCATGGATTTAGCCTCAAACTAAATTTGAAACAGCTCTGTAATAGCAGAAAGACATGTTGAAACTGAGCCCATGAAGAGACTTTGCATCTTCTAAAACCATTACAAACAGAAGCAGTGCACTTTCAGAAATGTTAGGCCTAAATTATTAAATTACTAGGAGTTCAATATCAGACTATGGAAAGGACTTCCATAATGCTAACTTGGTTATACATGTGTATTTGTTATGTGTAAGTGTCCTCATACTGATAATAGTGTTTTCAGATGAGAGCAACTTTTATGACAATCAGCATGAAGAGCAGGGGGTGGTGGTAAATTAATGTTTAGCTACAATTTACCAGTCATATCAGGATCTGCTATAATATTGCAGCACTTTATTAAGGCTGTAGTTCCACATAATTACTTTCACTGACAGCACATCTGATTTAAGAGGGCTAACTCTCCCTCCCAGCTCTGATCTCCTCACAGCAGAGCCCACTGCCACCTTACTAAAGCTGATTCAGTTACTCTCAATGCCATGATCTAAAGAAGAGCTGTGAAATCATGCTGCTAAAATAATGTAAACATAAATAAATGAAACTTTAATGAAACTATGGTAACTTCCACCAGTTTCGAATCTGACCCTCTGTTGATCAAGAACTGTAACTATTTCTTTATTTCAGGAACGTGTTTGTATTTCTGTCATTTGTGTCTAAACAGTGACTGCAGGGAGATAGAGACATCTAAACACACCAACACATTCATCAGCTGCTTACTGGGTGCAAAGTGATGGAGTCATTTTGGTCGCTGCTATAGTCTAATGTATGTATCATATTTCCCCCCTAGCATAAATGAAAGATGAGGGCAAACTCACACGTTTGCAGCCACATAGTTTTAACAATTTCCTCCCCAGCCAAACAGTCCTGGAACAGGGGGACCTTTTGAAGCAGTCAGGACCAAATAAGGATTAACTAATTTCTGTTGACCCCAGAAAAGGGATCAATACCAAGCACCCAGAGCTGACCTGAAGCCAAGACCTTCAGTGAGAGAATAAGTTCTCCATTTTTCACCTGGTGTCAAAGCAAATCTTCTGGGAACTGGACACAGGCATTTGGGCACAGCCAAGCCAGGTCAGCTCTTGGCCAAGTAAAAGATTCCGATTCACCAGAACTGCAGGCAATGAACCAAAAGCAAGCAGGAGGTCAGGAACATAACGAAGTCATGGTCCAACACTAAAGAACACAAGGCTTTCATGAGCTCCATGCAGAGGAGACTTTTTTTATGAAGAAGCAACTGTGCACACTGCCCAAGGAAAGCGCCAAGGGCCATGTACTCAGGTAAGTTGAAGGTTATCCCTCATTCTTGATTATTCAGTAGATACCTGCCTTTGGTATCTTTACCCACTCCTACTGGAAACAGCTGAGCTATCACACCAAACTCCTGTGAGGCCTCATCCAAACAATAAAAGAACTGTAAGGTGCTCAGATAAATGATACCTCAGAGGTAAACAACATTTATTTTTTCAATTTTAAATATTGCTACTCTGCCCACAACCTTGGCTACAGCACAGTTGAGGCCTGCACCCTTTCTTTTTGTGAACCTTGGAGAGACCTGTGCAAGCTGTTTGGGGGATTTTCTTGAGGCTGAGGCTCTATTTGGCCTCCAGCTGAGCTACAGCATCGATCCTGGAGCAAGCTCATGAATTCAGCAGCTTGTGCCTTTAGACAAGCATGGATAATTCACAGGTCAGTGGGTGACTATGACAGATGGCAACCTCTGAGTGATGAAGGCTGAGTTCTCAGCTGCAGTGAAGAGGGACAGCACGGCAGGGAAGCCAGTGGAGCAGGGAGCCCCAGCATAGCCGAAGTCATAGAGCAATTCCTGTATATTAACAGATACTCATTTAAATTTCATCAAAACCTTACAGCCTCTCCCTGCATTTTCTCCTCTGTTTCCACTCACTTCTAGTTTTCTCTTCCCCAACATCCTTTCCTTGCTTTTTTCCAGTCTTTTCTATTAGACATTTCTCATCCCCTCACACATTGCTTCATGTGATGCACTGATGACCTTCTCTCATTTTCTGAGCCAAATATCCTTGTCTGACTTAAGAGATATTTCCACATTTAAACTATACTGTTATGAAAGAGATGGTGGCAAAGGGTGGGAGGTTTGTGGAGTCAGCACACAGACACACAGTGCAGTGTTTCAATCTGTGATACGCTTTTTTAGATGAAGCGTCAAGAAGACTGTTTGCTTCTGCTAGTTTAAATAAAATGAAAGGGCACAATTCTGAACCTAACTCACTGCTAGGACAGTCTCTGAGCTACTTCAAGCAAGCAGTGAGGTACAAAATCTGCATCAGCTGTAAAAACACTGTAGGTTCTTTCAAGCAGTTTCAAGAGTTCAACTTCTACATAGACACTCTAACTCCAGAACAAATGTCCTCCTAGGGGACTATACACATATAATTAAATAGCTTATTCTAGGAAAAGTCCAGGAATAGACAGATCCTAGAATTTGGCTGATCTCACAGTGAAAACTTGCCAATCAAATTCCCTTTCCCTACATCTTTGCTGGTTTTCTTTCAGGTCTAAAACCCATGTTACAGAAGAAACCAGAGAAGGAAAGGTATCCACTGCATTGAAAAGGAAGAGGCATAGGTATAGGAATAGGCAGGGCTATAAAGAGAATATAGCGTTTCCCCCTCTAGTATTCAGCCAGAACAATTTGTGGCTTGAACCCAGAGGGAGATCTCTCTTTACTCTGAGCAAGGAGCTAATGAACACTGTGACAGTGCTACTGAACCCCAAAGCAAGCAGAAGACAGGGTATGTATCACTGAAGGGATATGCTCCAGGACAGTATTATTTTAATGTCCCTTTTTCTTCCAAGTTGAACCACCAACAATACTATGAGCTTGATTGAAGGAGACAGGTTTGAAGACTGTTTCAGTTCTCTTTAAATAACTGAGTCTTTGAATTGAAAGGATGGTGAATCAGGACTTTAGTGCGGCTCCCATGTCCCACCATGAGACTACACCCAAGAGCCAAGAAGAAAAAACTGAGGTTCTGCCTCTTTATTACCTCTTTACTACTCCCTCTTCTCTGTGCCTGGTGAAGTCCTGGTCAAACTGAGGGGGAAAAGCCTTACCTGCCATTGTATGGGCATATCTCATGCTTATAAAGCCCTATTACTTTGAACACCATTGAAAAGCTCAAACTGCCAATAACTGCGATTTTCTATTAAAGAAGACGGGCTTCGTAGTGAAGAAAGGAGGAATTAGTTACACTGCTAACCCCCCTGCATGACTTGCCTCCACCACAGTGTGCTTTATGCAAACTTCTCTGTTCACAGCACAGAGCTTTTCCTTCCCTTTTCCTGAACTGCAGGAAAGAGTCCCCACCATCACAGTCTACTCAGGTTATACTGGCAGAGCTTCAGCTGGCAAACACAGCATGGTCCAAAGCAGTATCTCTCAGCCCCCTTTTGCAACAGATCCATATGTAAAGAGTTAAGCAGAAAAAAAAAATAAGTGATAACACTGATCACATTGCACAATTCAGCACAGAAGCTGCAGAAAGATGTGTAAAAAGCAGAGACTAGAGATTTTTTTTTCTGAAACGAGTGTTCTGTGCACTGCAATCCCACTTAACTGCCTTTGGTAACACATGCCATGTCTGAAAACCCATCATGTCAGAAATGCTGGCATTTTCCAAATGTATTACACCCATCAGCATAACCTTTATAACCTTTTATTCTTGGGGATCTCCAAGGAGTTAAAGACCAGCTTGTAACTACACATAGAGCAAAGCCCACTCACATCTAAGTCCTCTTTTTAGTACTCTCTACATTGTATCTTTGCCACCAAATATTTTCAAAAGAGCTCTTGATACTCAAGTTTTCAGAGGAGCTCAGGTGTACCACTAAAGCAGTTGAAGAGGGGGAAAGCTGTTACAAATGTGCTTGGAGCTCTGTTGCTCTTGAGATGACACCAAAGGTCAGACTTTTTCAATACCAAAGGGACATGCAGCATCCTAAGCTCAGAAAACAGTCACACATTTAAGAAATCAGGAACTGAGTTGTAATTTTTCTTCATTCTTCTAGAGCCATAAAATACATCCTAAGTCAGAAAGCAAATTTCAGTACCATGTGTGACCCCACAAAGTTGTTCCTGTTTTCAGTCTCTTTATCCACTCCAAGCCAATCTTGTCACCATTGCTTTCAGAAACCTGATTTTATCTTTTTATCACTGCTGCTACAAGACAGCTTGACTGCAACGAACATGTCTGTAATGAAATCAGTTGACCCAGAAAAGAAGTGCTAACACGAGCCTAGATTAAAAAACAAGAACAAGTAAATGTTCTCTCCGACTGCAGGCAGTCCCTGCTGAAATGCTGGAGCAGTACAGGTAGGCACTGTGAAAGGAGACTGGAATCAAGGTCCCCTGGTTCTGCACTTACGCCAGGTTCCTAAGCTTTCCTATGTTTTCCACAGTTTAAGCATGTGAGTGACCTACTTAAAATAATGTAATTAAAATAAGCAATAGTGCAATTATCTTTGCTTCGAAAAGGTCTAAAGTTTTCCTTTTTTTTTCTCAAAAAGCAAAAGCTTTCTCAGATGTTCTCTATTATGAAGATAAAGTAATTTATTTCTGCAGGCCTCAGTTTTAGACTCCTTTTAAAAACGTGGATATTCATTTACTCACACAAAACCTGCTTAATAATATATGCCTGCTCTACTTACTTGTTTCATTTACCTTACAGTTTCCTCTAATATGAGAAAAGCTCCTTCATAAAAGAACAGGGTTTTTTGTGTGCCAAGCCCAGGATCTACCAGACTCCAAAAACAATCTAGCAGCACATATCTTCATCCAGGTTTCTATTAATCAGATGCTTTTTAACTTTGACTCAAAATGCTGATGCAAAGTAAAATAGTGCACTTACACACAGAAAACTGCAAATCTATCTCATCTGGTTTTCTCTGCTTCTTACCTGACTGAGCTTTCTCTTAGCCTCTCCATAAACCCCATCTACCCCCAGTGCCTCCCAAATACCATCATCAAATCAAATATTTACCTTGTGTTCCCAAACAGAGTGTGTTGTGCATGCATGAAGGTGGAATCAGGAAATCATGAAGCAGAGAGGACTGGGCTCCAGAATATCAATCCAGAATCTCTCAAACCCACTAAATTTAAGAGATTGCAGCTGATGTCAATCATGTCTGGATAGGCCGAGGAAGAAACAAGTTCAGTTTGAAAGACGACCATATAGAATGGTTCTTACTCCTCCAGGTAAAAGGACTTTTTGTTAACATAGTACAGTTCCCATTACAGTTCACACTACCAACAGTACACATTCAGCAGGGACACCAGTGAATATTTTAAATTACATCTGTCCCACTGTTTACACCTAAGTCTGCTCTGGGAGCAGGACCCAACTTCAGCCCACCACTCCTTCCCTGCAGTGCTTTTTCACCCTGACTGCAGACACTGGGACCTTGGCAGGGCCAAGAACAAAAAGCTCAAACTCAGTTTCCTGTTTGAGAGGTCTGGGGTACAGGGCTTAAAACTGCTTTGTATGATTGAGGAATAAGCAACTTACCACAGAGGGTCTGGGATACAGTTTGTAGTATAATTTAAATCTCCTGAGCACCATTTGTCCCAAACACAAGCCCCAGATTCTCCTTTACTGCAGAGCCAACACTCCAGTCTGAGAGTTCATATTTCATAGCAAAAAGTAACGAAAGAAGCTCCCATATTTCCTGGTTAACATTTCAGCCTTCTCAGGGGTAATAAAACAAGATCTCCCTACAACAACAGATAAGTCAGACAAATAAAATGTCAAACTACTTTAGAAATAAGCTAGTCAAGATAATAGAATGAATCTCTTGAGTAGCCGTTAATAGCATTTGGCAAAGATCCTTCCAGAGGACATATGATACCTAATACAAAAGGATGTGCTATTTTTGTATCTCCCCTTAAAAATTAATTTAGTGCTGACAAAAAGATACCTGGTTAATATCTAAAACATTCCCCACATCCTCAGGAGGAATGATACCGCTGACAGTTCTATGAACAAACCAAAGCAGAGGCTGCATGGTTGGACACAGGGAGACCTGGGCTGAGACTCAAGGACAGGGATTCTCAGCCCAGTTCTCCTAACAGCCAAGTGACCAAGGGGCAAATCTCTTTCTTTGTCATACATCTGCAATGTGAGGTTAATCACACTTCATGAACCACTGAGATGTATCAGCGCAAACCTTGCTGCAAGAGCTCTGTGTTTTTATTACCACCAAATTTCCTAGCTGAACCTATAACATAAAGGGAATAAAAACTCCCTATCAACCAAATAAGTAGATAAGCTGTAAGTAAAACAGCAATATGGGATACAGACATATTTATTCGCTTGCACTGCTTCCTGCAAAACAAAGACGACAGTAAGAGTCCATATTAACAATTACTCAAGATCACAAAACAAGAATATATCAGTTAGACTTAATTTTCCTATTGTGCTTTCTTGAATGACTTGCCATTATCACTATAATACAGCATGAAAAATACTGCACTCCTCAGCCTCTATTTCTTGATTAACCAGGTGCTCTGGGAATTTCTGTCTATCCCAATTCATAATTAAAAGTTGTTATTCCCATTTTCAATGTGACTTGCTAGCAATTAAATCTATTTGGAAAGAAAAAACCTTTTTTCTTCCACAGAAATTATTTACTTATTTTTAAAAATAAAGTAGACCTGTTAGGTTAAAAAGTTAATTCTGATCCCTCCTTCTGCTTAGTTTCCTCATCTTCCAGTGATTCTCACAAGAGTTGGAGAAATTTAGGCAAGTAGGAACTCTGGAAAAGCTTGCAGTATGACAATGAAAGCTCCTACATCAAGTCTTAATGATACCAGTTATCCTCAGGGTACCCAGCCCTCTGAGCTGGGAGACAGAGACAGGGAATGGAATGAAGTCCCCATAACCCAGGAGGAAATGGTCAGCATCCTGCTACACCACTTAGACATACACAAGTCTGTGGGCCCTCATGGGACCCACCAAGAGTCCTGAGGTGGCTGCTGGAAGTGCTTACCAACACACTTCCAATTTGTCAGCAGTCCTGGTTAAGCAGGGAGATCCCATCTGACTGGGGATTAGCAAATGTAATGCTCATCCGCAGGAAGGGTCAGAAGGAGGATCTGAGGAACTACAGACTTGTGAGTCTCACCTTGGTGGCAGGGAAGATTATAGAGCAGACTGTCTTGAGAGCAATCACACAGCACATACAGGACAAACAGGGGATCAGGCCCACCAGCAGGGGTTTGGGAAAGGCAGCTGCTGCTTGACCAACCTGATCTCCTTCTATGACCAGGGTATTCGGTTAGTGGATGAGGGGGAAAGGCTGTGGAAGTTGTCTACTTGGGTGTCAGTAAAGCCTTTGACACCAGTGCCCAAAGGATTCTCCCGGAGAAACGGGCTGCTCATGGCTTGGACAGGTGCACTGTTTGCTGACTGAAAAACTGGCTGGCCAGGCCCAGAAAGTGGTGAATGGTAGGTGAGAAGGGACAGGACATGGGGAAATGGCCTCAATTTGCACAAGGGGAGGTTTGGATTGGATATTAGAAAAATTCATTCACTTAAAGGGTGGTCAGGCACTGAAACAGGCTGCCCAGAAAAGTGTTGGATTCACCATCCCTGGAAGTCTCAAAAACTTTGTGGATGTGGCACCCAAAGTGACATGGTTTAGCAGTGAACATGGTAGTGCTGGATTAATGCTTGGACTCGATGATCGTAGAAGTCTTCTCCAACCTTAATGATTTTATGATCCTAAATCCTGGGGAATGCACTAAGCAAAGCTCCAGCTTATGGGCTCAGAGGGCATTTTTTGAGGACGGTCTGGCATAGTGAGGTTCTCCCCTTGCTGAAGTGAACACAGACAACCAGAGAGAAATTCTTGGTTGCAAATCTTTCCCTGGTCTCAGACTCCTGGTCCTCTGCTTTCACAGTTTGATCTAAAAATCAGGGTTTCACCTTCATGAATTTTGTTGCCATTTATAGTTTGAAAAGGCCTTCTCAAAGTGAGATTTTTCGGTTCTTATTGATTACAGCTGTCAAAGGAGCCTGTAGGTTTTCTCCATCCTGTCAGCCCCAAGGTGTTTAGCATGGCAAAGCTGTCTCCCTGTCAACAGTGAGGCAAGAAGCAGGAAGAGCTAAAGAAAAACAAACACTGGTGGGGAAAGCAAAGCATTACTCCCCTCCACAACAACTCCACTCCTATCATCAGGCATGCAGGCAGACACTCTCTTCATGGCACAAAGATCCTTTTGAATCCCTCAGCATCTACAACCTGACAGCTTCTGGTCTAAACTCCTTGCCTATGTGGAAGTACTGCACTGACAAAAACAGGCCTTTCCCTCTTTGTGTTAGTGAAAGGCAGACAACAGTGTGCCATTTTTCCACCTGTTCACCTCCTCATCTGTAGAGCAGAGGGGACTATTTTGGTTAAAAGTCACATCCCAGGGATGCTGCAATTGAGACAATTCATATTGCCCGATTTTAACAGTGAAATACTACTTGGGAAACTCACACTTCTTTCGTACATTAAGTCACAACACTTAACTCTACACATAATCAAACATATTGCTTGTCAGCCCAAATAGATGCTCCCAGAACTCATTCACCATGTTTCCCTAGAAGTCCTTTCACCACAGAAAAAAAAGGTTTGTCCTTGGTCTGTAGAGACCACTTTAAAGACTCAATATAAAAAAATTTCTGCAGAAAACCACATTCTGTTTGGGTTTTTTTCCTGCACACTTCATACAGCAGTGCTGTGCACAATGCTGTAAGGATGAGGGATTAAAGATGGCCCTAAGACCTGCATCCTCCGAATTATACAGTCATGATGTATGGCTATTTACAGTAACAAAGAAAACAAAGAAACCTCCCACTCTTCTTTGAACCTTGCCTATTGCAAGCTCTGCTGAGTTAAATATATAATCATACAGAACCAACAAAATCATCAATCACAATGCAGAAAACTGAGTCAATCCAGCTGCTGAAAGTCTGTGTTTGATGAATCCCCTTGGCCTAAACCTGTAATTCAGTTTGGGTATTGAAAGCAAAGTTGTTCAAGATTTGAACAATTTTCACAGTAAATCAGTAAATAAAAAACCCACCGTAGTCTAATCAAAGATTCTATTAGTTGGCAAATTATGGCCACACTAGGAAAAATTACACAACCTGCTCCATTTAACTGCAAAACCTACATGAACAGAATTGCCCTTCTGAAGGACAGATATTTTAGTTTTCACAGTCAATACAAAGGGTAAAAAAGGAACAAAGAGCACAAATCACTGAACTTTGGTTGATTCAAACTGATAGATACAGGGTAATGTTAATTATATAGAACAGATTTTAATTCCAGTTGTAACTAACATGGAAGTCATAGATTCAAAGATACACATAAAATTAAAGAAAATACATTTTCCTGCTGAAAAAAAACAGCCAACCAACAACAACAACAAAAAACCCCAAAACAAATAAGAAAACCCAAAATCAACAACACCACCCTCCAAAAAACCACCACCAACAACAAAAACAAAACAAAACAAACAAAAACAAAACAAAACAAACAAAAAAAACCAACCTCCAAACTAAAACAAACTGAGACCTAGGAGCAAGATGAGAAGGCCCACTGAAAATCAAGCAACATAAAAATTCCTGATAGACACCAGCTCTTCAGAGTGTGAGATTAACAGAGTCAAAAGTCAATACCAATTAACATCAGATACCCAACTTCAACTCCACTTCACAATGTGGACCTTGGTCAGATCCTCGGTTTGCAAGTATGCAAAGGTTCATAGACCTACATGAACTTAAATAATCACCTGCAATTCCCAGTGAAAAGGAACATCATGCACTTTTCTGAGTGTCTCCAGTAACTTGTCAACAATAAGTACTTGCTATTTACTTTCACCTGGTTTTTATTCTCAACTGCAAACCAGAAATTATTTTTCTTTCCAGATTTCTGACAAAAACTGACTTTCCACTGGAGATTGGGACTGGTCATTTTGTCAACTGTAACTGTATAAAGCAAATCAAAATAGGAAGTATTTAAGGCAAAGAAAATAAAGAGAGAAGACTGACCCTCTACTTAAAATCTTTACCACTTCTGATACACTTAGAAGTTACTACAGTGTCTTATCTGTAGCTTTAATCTTCCAGAAGATTCCAAAATATTTTTTTCCTACAAGGCTTTAGAGAAGACTGAACATAAACTCCAATGCATCATGTTCCTTGCTGCCCACTTTAGGGGCTGCACTCTATGAGATTATCCCAAAAATATCTCAGTGTCTCAGTCATTTCTTGCTGGGTGATCAACCATGTAGGTACAGCAACTGTGCCAGGTGCTGCAGCACCTCTTTTTTAATGTGTTTATCTGTTCTTCCCTTCCCACAGCATGTTCTTCAAAACCTTCACTGTCTCTGTAACATGACTGGAAGGACTAGGCTGCCTTCTGTCCTACTCAAAATACACAGGCTGTGCAAAAAAGGACGCAGGTTTGGGGAAAAGAATGAAGGTGGACATATGACTTTGGTAGACAGGATTTTATTTAATTATTTTATTCATAAACAATGAAGTCTCATACTATAACAGACTTCATCATAAATCAAAAAAAATTATTCTGACTTGGGAAGAATACAGTTGCACTCAGTATTCACATAAACAATACCCACATCACTTGAAGTTAGTTTGTCAGTAACACTAAGGAAAAAAGAAGGATCCTGGGATAATAATTCAATTCCCACTGCAGTCCCCTCACCCAAAGGGCTCAGCACAATATCTTTCCAGGCCACCCCACTTGGAGGGAAACAAGGAAACACAACCCACATCAGTAGTAGGCAACATCTCTGTTACCAGCCTGATCCATTATAATAATTGTGATAGCTTTTGCAGATTGTACTCTTTAAGAAGCCATTTACTGATGCCTTAAGTTGAAATGCAGTTACCCACTCAGAATGTTATTTTAGATCAATAAATTGATCACAGCTATTCACGTACCTGATGCAGGAATGGGAGCTCAACCTGATGTGATCCCAGTTGGCAACGTGGCCTTCCCACAACCAGTAAACTGGGGGCCTGCAAAACAAGAGCCTGTGTGTCAGCACACAATTACAAAATACAAGGAAAACACTAACTGTGCCTTTGGGAAGGACAAAAGAGACACCATCACCACCCCATTAACTACTCCAAAATCACTGGATTGAAACCTAATAGAGAAAAGCCTGGCAAGGTATAAGAGTTCTCATTAGTGTGCCTGTAAAGGGTTCATGCATGAAACCCACCGCTTGGCTCGTGAAGTCATCAGAATGAAAACACCCATCGACGGCAGAAGGAGCAGAGCAAACAGGACACAACATTGCTACCATCAGGGTTTAGTAAAAAGCTGGCTTGGTGGCACTTGCCGTGCTCCAGGAGCCCAGAGTACTTGAGAAAAAATGATTTACCAAATGTTAGAGGTCTACACACACTTCTTGCCCCACCAACACCCCAGTTATGCCTGAAAGGCTTTGAAGGGAAAGCTTTTAAGTGAAGAATGTTATGAGCAGAATAGCAAGAGTTTTTATGCCAATGCAACGACTACCATAGTTATTAAGGCAGGATTAGTACACTTGGAGTGACAGAAACTATCAGGAATGGACAATTAAGAGTTCAGATTAATCCTCAAAGACAAGATGCTTAAACACCTAACAGCCTGACTGAAACCTGTGAGATCAGAGAGTGATTTAACTCTTTCAAAAGGCCTGCAAGGCCTTTGATGCTTATTTTCCCAGCAGGCTTTCCTTGCCTTCAGTTCAAAGTTATCCAAAAGGGTGAACTTCAAACACCTGTTTCAACTGAAGAGGATGACACAAGAGGATGTCTTTTATCCAGGCAGACACTCCACAGGAACAAACACAGATGTTCAGCACTCCCCTCTTCTACTTCATGAGTACAAAAAAAATCTACATGGTCTAATTACTGGATAAATGACATAGATTAATTAGATTAGACAGAAGAAATAATGCCATTCCTTCCCATTTGAGCACATTCAGTTCAGAAATACTGAGAAGGAAAAAAATATCTATTGCATAAACTGAACAATTCAAGTACAGCATTAGAAGATCTTTCAAATAAGAAGTAATCCTATATGGGAAAGGAGACTATGAACTACGGATTGCATTCATGTGTCCTTACACACTTTTCAAGACTTTTGCTGCTTAGAACAGCATTGCTGTGTCAGGCGTGGAGCTTAAAGTGCCATGCAAAGTGCTACTTTCCCTCATAATGTCTTCAATCCAAATTACATCCACACTACAGAAACAATTATTTACAACTGGAAAAATGTATCCCAACTCTATTTCCCAGCAGCTTTTAAGGGATGACTTTATAGAAATGATGTTCGAATGGAGATCATCTTGGGAAAATTCTACATACTAAAAAGGACTTCATTGAGACAAATGTGTCTTTATTTTAATTTCCAGGTTATTAGAATGAACAGAATCCCACATTTGTTCCAGTTTCCTATAGCAAAAGTAGCAAAACCAACAAATACTTGAGTAAAATTAGACCTGGAGGAATCGTTTCTACACTGTTTCTGCCTTGCTTCCAATCCAAGAAAGTGCTAGTGTGTCTTATGTATCACTTGATGTAGTCTGATTTATAATCTTAGAGAATTTGTTTGACCCAGTGATCTCTTTTACAGATCACCACAACTTTAATTCCTTTGCTAAAATCCTTTAGCATTTTAGCACAGAGATCTACATAAAAAGATACAACTGACCAGGCACATAGCCCAGAAATAAATTCTGAACCTTTGCCGAGGAGCAGCTCTACTGCCCACCTAAAGAAACATATCTACGGGCAACATTACTAAAAACAAAAATTTAATAAATTAATGATAAGTTAAAATAAATAAAATTAACAAACTCAAAATCATTAGTAAAATCTAAAATAGAATTCTTCCCTTTTCATTGCTTTCTATCTTTTTGTTTTATGAACTTATTTTTTCAGGTCTGCCAGAAAACCAGACTACTAAGGAACATAAGCATCCATCTTGTTGAAAATTTCTAAAACTATACTGGCCCCATCAAAACATTGACCACAAAGTCCTTCTTTAAACTCTTCCATTTAACTATCAAAGGATAAAAAAAGTCAGTATCTCTTTGTTGTCATAATCTGGAAACCCTGCTAGCCCCTGACTGCGGCTGTTGATTGTTCACTGAGGTTAACTCACATTATTGCAGATAACAAGCTCAAAGCCTACACAACTTCAGGCTTACTTGACATCAATCACACTGTGAGTTTTCAAACTCCTGCCACAGAAGTTCCCTTCAACAAAAAATTAGGCTTCTGAGCTTATGATTATGTATTCAGCCTAACTAGTCTCAGTTAAAGCAAGGAGTTGTCAGGTCAAAAAATGCTTCTGTCCCCTTCCTTTGCTTGGTGTTTGTTTAAATTCTGCCTTTAAATTCCTCCTAGAAGGAGGAAAGTGCTGGAAATGTTTTGATAAATTAATTAGTAGGTTTTATTCAATAGCACTGCAATCAATACTTTCTTGAATAGTGTAAAATAGCATTCTAGGAACATACCTAGCTTATTTTTTGTAGGAATGTTTCAATAGCATTCTTAAAAATGCATACCCAGTGCTGACACTGAAATACATGCAATCATCTTAGAATCATGAATAATTTCTTTAAAAGCCTCATACAAGGCAGAAACCCTTGCTCTCCAGCAGCCACTCCAAGTGATGAAGGGAGCTCAGTTTCCAGGTGGAATCAAAAAAGTATCACAGTTGCAACCCAGAAATCTGAAGGGCAGTGGCAGTATGGCCAAGGTTAAACAGATCAGATTAAATGAATGGTATTTCCATCATGCCCTAAAGGCAACTAACAGGGCACTCTGTCTCCTGGGAGGGAAGACATCGAGAGTTCAAGACCTCCTTGCCCTGGTACCTACCAAAGGTTCAGCCTTGGCCAAAATCCCGGATTAAGAGCAGGTCTGAAGCAGCTGTCAAGGACAGACAGGCAACTGAACGGAGTGGGGAACACTCGAATTGTGGATCAGAAAATATATTAATTCCAGCAATTTGAGTCACAGTTCTTGCCCTTGCAGATGGAGGGAAGCTCTAACTAGTGTAACTTGGGCAGGTACCTCTCACCTGAGAGTGTGTTTTTAAGCAACAGGGATTGTGTACAACCACCACCAGTCTCTCACACACACAGATATTTCTAACACCACAGTCAGACAGGCATTATCTCCTCATCTCCCCTGATGTGTGAGACTCCTTACCAAGACAAGGCTTGTCAGAAAACACTATTTTTAAAAACACTGGCACACTGAAGGCTCAATTTTTCAGCAGGATTCAAAATTGGTACATTTTCCAGTCCTTTGTGAAATGTATCCTTCCAGCATTATTAATTGGATTGCTTTCATTTCAAGGGGGGAATGATTGACAAAATGCTTCTACTATCAATAAAAAATCATTGTGACATTCTTGTGGAAAAAAATTACTATCACAAAAGTCATTTTGGTATGAGAGCTTGACGGCTCATTGACAACACCGCCCAGACGCCCTGCCGTGTCCGCGGAGTGCCTGCACAGTGCTGCCTGCTGCCTGAAGACAGCATCATCTACAGTGCCTACCACCTAAAGACAGCTCAAAGCCTGAGGTATCAAAAGTCAATTGAATCTGGAATTCCTCAAGGTATGGCATCCTGTAGCTGATTTTCGTCTTCTCCATAAATCCTCTTTTCACTATTTTCAGAGATCCTCAGGGATCACATTTCTCTGCTCTGCATCTCCTGAAGCACCAAAGCAGAAAGAAAAAAGGACTCAATTTTCTTTCTTTCTTTCTTTCCCTTGACAGAAATACTTCTACTCCTTATGGGCTGCACAGCACCAGAATGCTGCAGTCTACTATTTGATAAGCAAAGGCAGGAATTATGAGCTTCACACTCTCCCAAATCCAGCACTGTCATCTAAATATGTTATCCCTTGCACTGCTTATTAGGTTGGCACAGAAATGATTTGTGTCAATGCTGTACATAGACTGTTCACAAGTAAATAAGATTAGAGCTGAGTCCAGGAAAACTCTTCATACAAACAATAAATTCCAGCAGCTCAAACAGAGATGAGTACCACAGAGAACAGGACAGTACTGATTGACAAGAAATCACCCAGCTTCACCCTCGAGCAACTCATACAGCTGAGCTATTCCAGAGAATAAACCCATATTTGATCTTTCCATATTTCCTCATCAGATACAATTTAGTAACAAGGATGCCTATACTGTCCAGAGGCCAGCACAGTCCTGAGGAAAACAAAACTTTACATTTGGATCATGAAGGTCACAGGACCAGATATAGAAATGAGACTGCAAGGAAGTGAAGGTATTACTCCCATCCTCAGAGACCCAGCAGACTTTGGAAAAATGACACAGGCCTTTCACAAAGCATTTAAACTTCAACATGTGAAATCAGAAAAATTATAAAATGTCAAGACAATTCAATCTTTTGCTTTTGCTTACAAAGAGCAAGCCATTTATCTAAAGAACACTTGAGGGGTTTTGATCTTATCTGATACTTAGAAGACATTTAAAGTAACAGAACAAGGCAGGTAAATCCTGTACTCCATGACATGACTTCAGACCTCTGAGAGCAGGAACAGACATACAGGGGAAAACAAGGAAGAAATTAGTATAGGATCATACCTGCCCTTCTCTCCAGCTTCCACTGACAACTGAACTATCGTGGTTCATCCCTAACAGCGGCAGTGGCAAGGATAAAATTACCAGCAATTCACTGATTCTCAGTCCCACAATACCCAGCACTGCTGGAGGTTTTGGCAACAGGAGGTTTTGGGCATTTTCTCAGATACATGGCACTGAAATTAAAGAGTTATGATGCTTTCTGTTTGCACATGGGGGTATCTTCTGGCTTCTGCTCAGTAAGACCAGTGATGAAGACTTCATCCTCTCCCAGCTATGCCTGCTTCAGTTGGGCTTGCTTTGCTCAGGGACCAGACAGAAGAGTTTAAAACAGAAAATTTCAGCCTATGGTCGAATGCACATTTTTCACTGCTATTATAGTATCATGCCAGAGATAAACTCATTCTTCCCTGTGGTGATACACAATATGCAAACATTGAGGTAAATTCAAATAAAGAAGTAAAGAAGGTTTTGTCATTTTTCTGGCTTTCATAAAGGTTTTCCAGTTTTAGACTGGAATTTCAGGTGTGAAAAGAAAACAAAACAAAAAAAGAACAGGGAAAAAAATCCCTGCCAAGAGCAACCAAAGCCCTGGCAAGGGACACATTCGTCTCAGAAATAACTCATTTGCTATGGAGCTGCAATTAAGATCAAGACCTTGGGCCTTGCCTGGTTTGCATATGCCTGTGCCTGGCTCTCTACTTTACTGACCTGAACTGCAATACCCTAGCCTGATCCTGGACCTGCCTCCAGTCCAAGTGCTGAATCACTGCACTTTTTTGGCAATGGAAACTGCTGGGGCACTTCTGGCACTGACACAACCTTGTCAGTACATTCAAGTTTTCAAAGACTTAAAAGCTCCTTGAGAAAAAAAAAAAATCTCACTCCCTCCCAGCTCTAACTATAACCTGCCATGCAACCTTAAAGAAATACAAAAAGCTTTCTGCAATATTGTAGAAATACTGCAAAGTACCCCTTTTCATTTGAGTTGTTCTGTAGCAATATTTCCCAATTCTTTTGTCTTTGCCACAAAATAAATCACTGAAAATTCTGCCACAAACCCACAACAGTTAAATTGCCCACTTGCCTTTCTCCATTATCTGAGTTGCATTAATTACATTCAGCTGAATGCAAGCAATTATTTAATTAGTGCAAACTGTGCTCCACCTACATACTCATGTAGAAACATTTTAGGTTATGCACAGGCCAATTACCTGCTGAATTGCACAGCACCTCATCACAAAGTTATTAAAAGTTCAACAGAAAACTCCCTAGACAGTACATGGCTTTCATTTTCAGAAAGCTGTGACGCTGGTGGAATGAAACTGAGAGGGCTGATGCGTACAGATTTGAAACAGTTGCCCCTACATTAGATGAGTTTAATTGTTTTAGAAACCAATAAATTATTCCCCACCTCCTCGGCCAACATTAATACTGTGACTGCTCTGTGCATAGTACTGACTGCTGTGGATCCCATTGCAGTGAGAGCTGAGTACCCGTGCATATGCACATAGAGACAGCACTTCTTCTAACAAGTACACAACTACACAGCATACACAAAAGACGGGAGGAGCAAGCCTGGCCTAAGTGTCTCTCCTAACCTAAACTTGAATTTAACACTTCAGGTACTTGACTAAAACATGGTACAGACAACCATGCCTAGGAAGTTTATGGAGGCAGACACAGTTTAAAAACACCCTCTTGAAAAAGAGCTATTCATGTGAAGGACAGAGGAGACAACGAAAAGCTGAGATTTTGTTTCCTGGCAATATGAATTCCAGACAGATAGACTGGCCACTCTTAGGGATCATGTAGAATTGATGACAAAAATGTACCTCAAATGAGCTGTTGGCCATGTGGAGGTCCACATGGAAAGGCCAAGACATTTATCAAATTCCACCGCTGACCTCCAGAGAATTTATATAATCAGATCACAAGACACAACTTTACCCTATTTACAAGCAGAACAAATCCACACATGATGCTGATGCTCCCACCGCTCTTCTGCAAGAATGGATCACAGCATACAATATGCAAAGCTGCCATGGGCCTCCTGAGTGACAGGAGAAATCAATGACAAATACACCCAGACCTCAGTTTTCAGAGGGCTGCATGTCAGCTGAGGATGAAGTGGGAAGAGAGTGAGAAAGCTAAACTAATTCATACTCCTTGCTTTCCAAAGCAACTCCTCACACCTCAGTGGTAACTTCTCATTAGCACCGAGTGTTTGCTCTCTAGGAGCACAAGGTCATTCTGCACTGCACTTGAGCTGAGCACGAAGCTGAAAAACTCCCATCCCCCAAGGGTCCATGGCCTGATGAAATGACACCATCAGTGGAGTCTCCAGACTGAGGAAGCATTAGATAATGGGAGAGTGGACAAGGATCCTGAGGAGGATCATCAGAAGGGATCAGTCATGCTGCCCCTTCAGATTTAAGCCTACTAATCCACAGTATGAGTACCAAAAGGATGCCTCTCCTTCCCCTTAATTAAAATGATTTCTAGGAATTAGCAGGCCTACAAATGTTTGTTTTAAACAGAAACTTCTTTACATTCCCTTAAAAATACAAAAATATATAAAGCATAGCTGCCATTCTGCACAAAGGATGCTGAAAAATTAAAATCCTTTTCTTCATCAGAGTGAGCCAAAAATATTCTAATGCCAAGTGTGGTTCTAAAGATACCGACAACGTAATTTGAATAACACAATCTACCAGAGCATATCACTTTAACAAACTACAGATATATCTGACCCCATGTTAATTGACTAACAAATCATTAATGAGCAGCGAAATGAAGGCCAGAGTTAGGATATGTCTTGTCTCACTTCCTATCACCTTCACCAGCACCTCTTCTAACAATCCCAGGGCTGCATTTTACAGGATACTAAAAAAGGAAAGGCAGACTATTCAAAATTTATGAGGAGCCAAGGGACCCTACTGAGTGCCACCTTTCTGGTTTCATTCTTCATGCCACAGGCATAAATTGGGTTCACAGTCTTCTCCCTCACTTAACAACCCTGTGTATCTTGCATTCATATATCTCTCCCTGTCTGCTAGCTTTTAATACAATTTACCAACACTCACTTCTGCATCTGTCTTTCTCCCTCCAGGGTTCTCTGTACAGCCTTGAGGGAACTCAGGAAAATACACATTCTACCTTAGGATAAGGCACTGCACTCATCCCTCCTCAGGGTGAAGAGGACCAGGTGGGACACTCTCCATTATAGATGTTAAAAGGCTGCTATTTAAACTTGGATGCTTACAGTAATAGAAGTGACTTGCTGGTACCACCCAAGGCTCAGGAGCATAATATGAAAGGTAAGTCAAAGCCAAGTTTTTTTCCTTTACAGGAGTGCTATACACGGGAATCAGACCAAAAGGGTTATATTTTAAAACATAATGACAGTATAAAAATGCAAAAGTGCTTTTTCCTGTCAGGTATTTGTTTCTCATTTCCTGGGTTTTCTGTATATGTCCTACAACATTTAAATCTAGCTGTTGGAGCCTCAAAAGCACAAAGGTATCTAATACAATATTCCAGCTAAGTTCCTGTAAGAAATGCCTCAGAGCAGAAACATTTACCATCAGGTGGCCTTCTCAGCTACGGAAATTCATCACAAGCATCAGCACTCCAGTGCTATTTGCAAAAGCTAAGTCTGCCAGGGCTGAAAATAATATTCAGGAGCCATAAAAACTACTGAATGTGGCTCTAGTAAAGGCAAACTTTTTGGATAACAACTTCAAGACACAGTTGAGATGACAATTCCTGTATGGAATCAGCAGAGTTTAAAAAAAGCAGCAAAACTGAATTGAAAGGTCAGGTGCCAAACAAAAAGAAAACTGAAGCTCAAGAGGGTTTACCACATGACTTCCTGACATAAGCAGGACTTGTGACTCTACTTGGTGTCACCTACAGAAGGTTATACAAAGATGTGGACAGACAAAGCAGCATATAATAGTCTAAGTAGAGCAGTATGCAAAACTTGTTCCGAGACACTTTCTAACCCAGAGGCTAACCTGGATTGAGTTCTGTTTGTACTGAAAAGAGAAAGTAAGGAAAGATATAGCATGTCCTGGCTAATATTTATTTGCAATATAATACTTAGAAAGTCTTTTTTCCTCAAATAAAGAAACTGAACAGCAAGACAGAGTTGTTCCGATTCTATCTCGGCTTCAGCGTTCTCAATCTGTCCTGTATACAAAGTTTGTTGTTAGCTTTTTCTGGACCCTTGCTACCAGTAATTCCCCGAATGCTCACAGGCCTACTTGCCAGTACCCAAGATGCTTCTCACATTTTTTCCTCCCTCTGACACTCTTTCAAATACTCATTCCAGCAACAGATCTCAAACTCCAACTAGCCTTGCATAAGGAGCAGGGGGACACATAAGACCAGTTCTTCAGGGTGCTGAGCACACCACAATGCCATGAAAAAGGCACCTAAACTACAGCAGTAAAGCACATTGAGTCTGGTTTGAAGAGAAAGCGGGAAATTGCCAAGTTCCTAAGTAGGTCTCTAATGCCAGCAAAATGTAAAATTTAACCTCAGGAAAGATGCAGATTATGATCCTGGCCTTTAATGTTATAAACACTGCTAAAATACTGTGTATCTTCAAAGTGTGAAGATACTTGAGCATTTAACACCACTTGAAGTGCAATAACGCCTGTTTTTTTTAGAAAATAGTAACATCTTTAATTGAGCTTTTTAAAAGTGACCAGGATTTCACAAGGGTAGATTCCTAGCATTGCTTGAAATGAAGACCTTTTAAATACCTTTATGTCATACATCATTAAGCTGAAGCATTCAAAACCAAGGGAGACAACAAAGCACGGGGAGGTAAAGTGATCTGCCCAAGGTCACCTGAAAAGTTTTTTGAAAGGCAAGAAGAGAAACTAATTTTTGTCAAGTCTCTATGCCCTGCCCAGAATATCTTTCATCTAACAATGCATCAACTAGACCAGGAGATCATATGCAGGTATAATATACTTATTTATGTAACAGCTATGCTTATCCCTGAAAAAATGCAAGCAGGTGTCTCCTGATCTACCCAAGCAAACTATATACTATAATGAAAATAGTGTGTGCACAAATCAGGAACGAGTCAGTTTAGTGCTAAGGCTGTGCTCTATGCCTAAAACAGAATGCTATCTTGGGTGAAATAAATGTCCCCATCATATTTATAATGAAGCTAATCAATTTGGGGCTTGTAAAATAACCCTGTCCAGAATTTCAATGAACCACATGACATGTCTTCCAAGGAGTCTATTGTTAAAGATGCCTTTTTACTGGAATTTCAACAATTAATCATGTTTTGAGGTAGTTTTATTTCTATGTGGCTTACCCTTTGATGATCTAATTTGCATTTATAATGATCTAGTCCCTTGTGGATTAATTGCTCATGTTATTTTCTCTATTAATCAGACGTCAACATTTGCATTACAGATTACTGTTTGCGTTATTATCACACTACTAAAACCGCCAGCATGATACTAATGATAAATATTTTCCTCAGTTCTAGAGGTGAATTAGTGTCTCAGTCCTTTTAAACAAAGGAATTATTAGGTTTTTACCACTCTTTTGAAGTAAGATCATCATTCTGTGGTATTATCCACATATATTTATTATTGTGTCTAAAAATTCATTATTTTCCTGCAAACCATAAATGCACTTAGTTCACCCATTGCTGTGAAACAAGCCCTGAGCAAGGAGCAAAGAGTTATGAATCCAAGGCCATCATAGACTTCTTTCCTAGATCCCCACATACCTTTAGAAGAGTTTCACACCTTCCAGTTACTCATTGCAACTTCCTTCTGAGTGTTCCCCACAGTATTGCATGAAATGCTGGTTTTGGTCAAAATTGCTTACTTACATTTAGGAAAAATAAATCATCAGTGCTGGTATAAAGCAACAAAAATCATTGGCCTGAGCTAAGCAACCTGATTGTGGCTGGAGCAGATAAGACACTACTCACACACACTGCTGTCTCCACAGACCGCCGAGGCAGTAACCTTTGGCAGGTGGCTGTGTACAGTCACCTCCTTCCCAGCTCAGCTAGGTCCAGAGGAACACACCTGGGCCCTGGAGGCATCGCAGTCTGCACCTCTCCTCCCAGATGGGTAGCATTACATTTAGCCCTGAAGACTTGCTCATGATCCCCTCCCCATATGTGACTCAAGACACTCAGCCAACAGGGAGAGGAGGAAGAGCCTGATTACCCCACTCCCCAAGCTTTGCTGCTGCATCCTAACTCACCTGTAAGGAATTGGAAGCAATAGCAGCTGCAGTGATACTCTTCCTGGGCTGCTACTCTGACATGGAGGTTTGGCCATGGTAGGGTTATTTTCTGTAAGAAACAGTGTAGCACTTCACAAATCCAAAATACTGTCATATACAACTACAGTCAAGGCCATACTACATCAGATTATTAAGAGAAATGTTGTTTCTATATAGAAGCATCCCTGGTCCCTCAGAGTCAGCAGCTTCAACAATAGGCTTGCTGTCCTCCACGTAATGACTTGCTAAGCTGAGCCCTGCTAGTTTCCACTTTTACAATGCCAAAGAAAACTTGGACATGTAAAATACTTATGCCAATGTTGAAGGAATGAACAAATGGTGCATCACAGGCACCAACATGGTGGTAGCCATACTTTATACAGCATGAGATAAAATTCCCAGCAGATCTTTCACACACATCTGAAACAACTCACTACGGGCTCCCTCCTCTCCTCATATGTCCTTTGAGACACCACTACAACTGCTGCCTTGAAATCTGTCACAGAGGAAGCAGTCCTTTGCTTGCCACAGAGCTTTCCAAGCCGTTTCTTTCATTCTGGGATGGTTAACATTTCCTCCACGTGACTCCAGTCAGACAGGGAGGAATAAATGCCTCCTCTGTCAATCGCTACACATGAATGCTTTCCCTACTCCATCAAAGAAAAAATCCATTCTATCTTATAGCAGTCCACACTGCACTGTCTGCATAAGAAGGACATTCTTGAACTCCACAGCTGATAAAGTAACTCTTGAGGAGGCACCTTGAACCTGTACAGCAACACTGACAGGCTGTCTTACAAGGAAACACAAACTGAAGGAGATCTATGACATCTTAAAGTGATTAAGTCCTTTCTAACACCTGTTTGATTCCATACTTAGCTCCTGCCCTAGGGCCAAAATACAATCTATTCCATTCCCAAACAGCTTTGTTTTTATCTGCAGACATAAGGAGGGCTGCTTACAGTACATGGTAGATTTTAGGTAAGTAAAGGTCTCAAGGTGGTCCTCAGTGAGAACACCTTCAAATCATCTCACTCAGCATAAGGCATCTGATGCAAGACATGAAGTATTAAAGTATTGGCAGACAGAGGCTCAACTAGCCAATAACTGGAATGTTATTTCAATAACCCATTTAGGGAATGCTCTCATTTTCCAGCCCATGAATATAGTCCCTCCTTTGAGTTCATGGTCTGGTTAGTAAAGCTCAGCAACTCTATTCATTTTGGACACAAATAATACCTTCATATCTGCTAGTAGATGTTGTGCAGAAAGCTGCTCATTTCACAGCATAAAGATTTTCATATTTATTCCATTTCTAATAGCATATTGCTGGAGTTATGTCATTCTCATATTGTATCAGTTCTTCCCTGTGTCTTCATACCCTTTAAAACACATCTTTGGTCTTGCATCATATTCCTGGGGTCCTTAAGTACCTGAACTGTAAACATTCCTATTCTCTACCACAAGAGATCAGAGAGAAAATTGTGCAAGGCAGATCAGAGTAGTCCCCTCTAACAAAAAATGAAAGTCCCAACTTTGTGCACAGCTCCAAAACTTGTGCTACTGAGCTGCCAAAATGACATATTACATCCCATTAATCTGCAATTAGACACTGACAGAGACTGTCAATCTAATGCCCTATCCATTCAGCAGAACAAAATGTACCATTTCTGTCCCCAACACCATTCCTATGACTAAAACTCTTCAAAATAAAGTTAAATGTGGGATTTAATGGAGCGGGGAAGAGTCCAATTCTGAATTAAGAAGGAGAGAGAGCATTTATAGCCTCACCACATCTGTGCCTGTAAAGCCTGAGAAAACAAAACGACTCAGCAGGAGTATGTGCAAGCACAGAAATCATCTGCCAACATCTATAGCAAACTTGGAGTTTGTTCTCACCAATCCCCCTGGTACAACCAACTTTTGCTATTTATAGATGTGCTTACTACATCTGAGACACACAGTCCTCCCTCAGTGCTGTCCTGTCTGAAGTGCTCCTTGGAAGCTATTACACTTGCCCCCAAAGCACACCACATTCCCTGGTGGTTCATCTTAGCTTGGCAGATCATACCAAGTTCACACATGCACACCTGAGACATAACACTGTTTAAACATAACTGGAGGCTTTAGACAAGACACGAGCTAGAGAACAGCACAGTCCAGGGGATGGGATCCAGGCTGACAAGCCCTGCCTCCTCTGCTGAGACTGCAGAAAGACATTCCTTTTATGTCCTGTAGTGCCACTGAAGTTATTGTCCAATGGTGTCTGCCATTGCTCTGCTGGTGGAAGCATTTGTGTAAGCACTGCTGGGTCTGCTTCGGGTATAATCCATCAGGACAGATCAAACCAAAACTTGCAAATTGTTTGCAATAAACTGATAGATTCAGCTTCCTGCAGACTGCCCTGCTGTCAGATCTCTGTGGGATCATCACTGGCTCTGAAAAGCAGTGGCAGGTAGTGTCATCTGAGCTGACATAGCCGGAGCCAGAAGGAGACAGCTGGTAAGAGCTGGAGGCCTCATTCCAGGAAAACGTGTCTGCTCAGAGGGAAGAGAAGGAGGTTCCCCAGTGCTGTTCTGAGTGGAAACTTTATTCACCAAGAGCACACAACTTCTGTCTTAAATGACACCAGGAGGCTGCAAGCTCTCCCAAGCTGTGGGGCTGCTCCAGGGCTGAACTCAAATACAGCATCCAAACTAGTCTTCTATGTACCCAGCAGCCAGTGGAGACACACTCGATCTGAGCATGACTTATCCACCCTAAAACAGGCATCCGAAATAGTTGGACTGAAGCACTTTCTGGCCTAGATGCTTTAATTTTATACAGCTAGAGACAGATGAGACGATGAACTTTGATGAACTGAGCCCTGACATGATAGGATTCAGCACTCGGGGCTGCAGCAAAATATGTACATCCACTGAGTGACTTTAGGTTTCCGTTCCAAATACATTACAACACTGTTCAATTTCAGTGCTACTCAACAACTCCTGTAGCTGTTTATATTTTGAAAGTATTGTAGAATTTTAAAATTCCAAACCAAATCAAGAATCACAAACACACAAATGACCTCGATGTTCTTTATAAAGTGCCACTCCCACACAGCATTAAAAAGCACAGCAGCTACTCCAGAAGAGCATGGGAACTCCTCACTACTGTAAATGCTGGTTTTGAAACTTCCCCTGTCGTTCCTCATCGCATATAACTGGTAACTCTGGGCTCCATGCCCAGGTGAGAACTCAGTAGTAACTGTTTCCTGTGACAGGACTGTCACTTTGCCAATAGCAGGAACATGGCTAAAGGTAAAACTACCCCAGTAAAAGCGTTTGCTGAGTACATCTGGTTATTGGAACAGCTATGCTCTTCCCCTCTTTTAACCAGCTACAAATCTCAGGTTTATCAGGTTTTTTTAATCCAGTTCACAGAACAAATATATATGCTAGGTGTTTCAGAGTTGCAAAAGCCCCTGCTGTACTTCGCAAGCAAATTTTCACATAGTTGGGGTGCTTGCAATTCTCTGCTCACTTCAAGTGCCATGGTCAGAGTTCAGCATCTATCAACCTCCCAACAACTAAGGAACAACCAGACATAAGGTGCTGCCAGACTAAGGCATATAAGCCTGTGGTATCCAAATTTAGAAGCTATTCAAGAGTCCAAGTCACAGAGTTGATGTTTAGGGGGTGCCATGACATGCGGATCTGGACACCTCGCATGAAGGAGCATTGCCTGCAGCACCCACCTGCAGGGAGGGGCTTGTTAAACAACGAGAGATGGTGTTGCCAAGTGTATAAAGACCACGGCAGCACAGACCTGGGTGTTCCACTTTACACCAACGCTTCATGTCTAACCAAAAGTCTTCTCACTCGGATGCTCCCTTACCCATCTGCACTGTGTGGAGGGACGCTCTGCTCCTCTCCTCCAGATGTGCCACCAGCTGTGATGACTTCATGGTGCAGGTGTCTGATTGCCATCAGACTCACTACTCAGTTTCTGCTCCCCAGGCACACACCTTTAAATGGCCACCTACATTCTTGACTACACGAACATGTCCACCTGTTCATATTTTGTTACAAAAGGTGTTAAACCAAAAGGCCTTGATAACCCCTTCTGCAACAGAAAATATACTAACTCCCCATGAGATCACAAATCATTGGCTGCTAATGGAGAACACCAAGGAAACTAACAACATTTGCATGGTCTCCAGGAAAGGAAACGCTTATGAAGTGATAAAAGGCAAAATACTTCATGTCTATATGAGACTGCAATTTCTAACACGCTGCTTGACTTTTACATGCTCAAAGTACAAAGGTAGCTACAGTATAGAAAATAAGGATGTGGATTTGGGCTCCATACTTCTTATTATATCTACTTAGATGAAATTTCCTTTCATTTTCATTTCTGTCCCACAAAAAACCACAGATCTGTAATGCTAGGCTGCCAACAAGGTTTTAAGCCATTCAGGTCTTCATAGGTCTTCCATGGTCAACCATCCCAAGAAGGTGAGTGGCACAGAAATCTCCTGAAAGGAGATTCAAAAGACATGTTCTCCATGTAAAAGATATTTTTCAATATATTTCAAAAAACTGACACAAAAAATCAGATGACCATTAGTCCTACTGGAAGCCTACAGAACACATTCTCCTGTGCATGGACTTGAATACTGGAAACTTTAAGCTGCATATTTTACCAAGTATAATCACTTACACAGGATGATTTTCAGTAATAGAAAGGAACCCTTAAAATAGCAGAAAGGGCACATCAAGAATCATTCAAGCTAAAGCTGGGCAAAATAGAAACTGAAGAAAAGTTGATTACATTTTTACAAAGAGTAATTAACAACTGCCACAGACTAATACACTGAATGGTACTTTGCCTGTTACATCGAACCCTCAATGAAAGCAGTATCATTTCTGATGTTACACTCTAGCAGAAGTCAAAATTAAGGATGAGATACAGAATCTGCGGAATTAGGGTCTTCTGCCCAAATTAACCAGAAAGCCTAGGTGATCATAACACTTCCTACAGGAAATCTATTAAGCCTGCTTGTGTATATTAGATGATAGAGATACCCTGCTTCTACTAAGAAAAGTTTATCCTGCGAAATAAATCAATACTTTTATATAAGGACAATAGACCTGTTTAAACATACAGAAAATAAGGACCCAACCTACAATGGCTCTGATTTATAGCCCACAAACAAAACCAACTCACCCAATTCCTAGCACAATGCCATACTGTAAGCATTAACAACAAGGACACAGTCAGCTAAAGAAACATATTTTCAGAATTAGCACACTGTGCTAATTGACTGCATACTTGCAAAATCAATACAATTCACCAGAAAAAAAAAAGGGTCTGTATTTGGATGCAGCTCATGTACATGGCTACTTCCTCCTGGCTGCAGGGCCACAGCTGGAAGACACAGTAGGAAGCACACAGATCATGACTCATATGATGATGTAACAGCATCACCAGCTCTCACAAATAAACTGTAGATCACAGCATTTAGCACTTGCAGAACATTGCAAGAGTCCTTGTAGAGTAGCTCCTCCAGCTGTGTTATTTTCAGGCTTGCTAATACAAGCAGAATTCTGCGTAGGACCTTGAAGCAAAATACTCCCCAAATATCTGACTTGGGGATTTTTTCTTCACAAGGGGCTGACAAAGATATTTTCCTCCATATTATGTCACACCTGTGCCCATCACATTCAAGCTCTGCCATATCCTGCACTGCAGCTTCTGTACTGTGCTCAGTTTTCCTCCAGCATAATTTTTTATTCCACAATACCAAAGGACAGTACAGGAGAAAAAGTGCAAAAGCTGAAGAGGAAAAACTCAAGATCATAAAGAAGGTAAGTGGTGATTGCTTTAGCTATGAAGAAGGAACAATGGAGGAGTCACTGTCTCAGAACACAGGGAAGTCTATGAATGTGAATGCATTTTTACGTGCAGTCACAATCACATGGCTGACCTCTCCCTCCTGCAAACACAGCATAAAAGTCAAAAGAGAAATTAAATTCAAGATAAATATTTTAGGAATTTTTTGTTTGTTTTTTTTCAGAACTTCATGATTCAGTTTGATTTCATCCCTTAAGATCAGCAATGTTGAATGGAACTCAACTCCTGTCTCCAAGTAACCAAAGGGAGCTTCTACTCTTCTTCATATCAAAGAGCATCTTACCAAAAGATCTGATTGAGAGATGCATCCCTTATGATTGCAACTAAGTTATAGCAAGCTCCTTTCTCCTATTCGCAAGTGCAAATGACTGTGAGTCTCAAACCTTCTTAGGATGCCAGACATCCAAGCAGGTGAAATCATGAAGCCAGCACTGAGCCTCAAGTCGCTGCAGTCGCTCATTTAAATGAGCCAACTTTGCTGCAGCTGCAGCTCACAGCTGCAGTGCAGAGCAGCGTTCGAGGGTGAGACCTGCTTATTGGATATTAAACCTCCTGCTTGCTGTGGTGGGTTAGCCTTGGCTAAGAGTCAAATGCCCTCCCAAGCTCTCACTCACTCTCTCATCTCAGAAAGACGGGGAGAAATTAGTAAGAATAGTAATGAGAAAGCTTGTGGGTTGAGATAAACACAGGGAGATTGCTTATCAATTACTGCTGCAAGCAAAGCAGGCAAACCAGACATGACTTGACAAAAATTACTTATTGCCAAGTAAACAGATGCAGATAGTGAGAAACAAAGCCACAAATGTTAAAATGCCACCTTTTCTCTCCCCTCTCCCAGGCTCAACTTCACTGTTTTTCTCAAGACTCCACCCCTGACCCCAAGAAGTACAGGGTTTGGAGACTATGATCATAGAATCATGGAGTATTTGGGGTTGGAAGGAAGCTTTAAAGGTTATCTCACCCAATGTCTCTGCAATGAGCAGGGACACCTTCAACTAGACCAGGTTGCTCAGAGCCCTGTCCAACATGAGCCTGAATGTTTCTGGGGATGGAACCTCTACCACCTCTCTCGGCAACTTACTTTTCTTCCAGTGTTTTAGCACCCCCATTGTAAAAAAATTCTTCCTTGTATCTACTCTGCATTTATTCCCTTTTAGTTTAAAACCATTACCCCCTGTCCAATTGGGGTAAGGTAATCCTGTAATGACAATAGTAATAAATGAAAAAAACCCGCTCCCATAATCCTAACAGGCCCTATTAAACCGTCTGCCCCCACCTTCTTTATAAGCCCACTTTAAGTATTGAAAGGCTGCAATAAGGTTTCCCTGGAGCCTTCTCTTCTCCAGGCTGAACAACCCAAACTGTCTCAGCCTGTCCTCATAGGAAAGGTGCCCTTGGATCATTTTTGTGGCACTCCTCTGGACCCACTCCAACAGGTCCATGTACTGAGGACCTCGGAGCTGAATGCAGCACTCCAGGTGGGATCTCATCAGAGGACAGTAAATGGGCAAAATCAACTCCCTCATCCTGCTGGCCATGTTGCTTTGATGCTGCCCACGATACAGCTGTCCTTCTGGGCTGCAAGTGCACACTGTTGGTTCACATTCACTTTTTCATCTGCCAATAAACCCCTAAATCCTTCTCAGCAGGGCAGTCCTCAATCCCATGACCCCCCCAAATCTGTATTGATACCAGTGGTTGCCCCGGCCCAGGTGCAGGACCATGCACTTTGAGTGGCTGAACTTCAAGAGGTTCATGCAGACCCACTCCTCAAGCACATGCAGGTCCCTCTGAATGGAATCCCACACCTTATCTGTGTCATCCGCAAATTTTCTGAGATCCCACTGTGTCTTTGATCAAGATACACTGTCACTATTCAACAGTTCCTCTCTGCTCCTTCTTCATTCTCACACCTTTCCCCTGCTCTAGCATGGGCACTCCTCTGCCAGCAGTTCCTTTGGGAACATCCATCTGCTCCTGCGTGGGTCTTCCACAGGCTGCAAGTAATACCTGTCCATCATGGAGCACCTTCTTATCCTTCTTCTTCCCTGACCTTGGCGCTCCCTCTGTTCTTTCTCACTCTCTTTTTTTCCCCTCCTCCTCTACCTGTGTGGCATTTTTTGCCCTTTCTGAAATATATCTTAACAGAGGCACCACCAGGCCAGCTGAAGGGCTGACCTTTGGCATGCAAGTGCTCCCCTGAACACCTGTAGATTTGACAATACGAAATAAAGCAACACAAAATAGACAACCAAAAGGCCTTCTAAAAGATTTCAAAAGAATTAAAAATATTTTCCTTTTAAAAAAAGAAAAGCCATACTTAGTGTTTTTTAAAGGTCAAGTAAATTAGTTTTGCCACTGTCCATAATCAGAATGTGGTAAATATACAGTGCTGACTGCCAATCAAGCTTTAAAATAAACAAAAATAAATTAGAACCATATTTTCATTTCAGGAACACAACCTGCCAGAGGACTACAGCTGTTCAATTGGCCCAGACCTGATAACTGGGACACGCACCATTGTCAATCCCACAAAAAACACCATGGCTAACTAAGGACCCAGCAACACAAAGGGAAAGAAACAGCAGCAGCAGTAACCAAAACTTAGAAAAAATGAAAAAGAAAAAAAAGGTGTACAGCATACAAAAGCCAAAATGCTGCACAGTATCCTCATTGTTAAAAACTGCCAAAAAACAATTAACTCTCAGGATGACTTTTCAAAAACATTTTTAACTAAGTTCTCCTTCGAAAAAATGTTCCTATGCACCAACCTATCCCTCTCCCCATGGGAAGACTGTTCACAGCAAAAACTACAATAGCTGCAGAGAGACAGTCTACAGAAAGAAAACACCTAGGCCAGTGCTGAGGCTTCTCATCTGCTCCCAAAAGGACATTCACCCCAGAAACCCCACTTCTCTCCTAACAGCAAGGCCACAGCTGTTCCAAACAAGGACAAGCCTTCACTACATCCCAACGAAGCAGCATCTTAAGCATATTCAAAGCAGTATCTTTTCAAACTCCCTCCACCTTTGCTTACTTAAATCCCCAATAATCCCCATCCATGCTCAAAGGTGCCAAGTGCAGAAGTGGTCCAAAGCTCTGACAACATGATCTAATGACAGAGCCACCATGAAGGAAGGGCTATCTAAGAAAGGGTACAACACCAATGAATTTGTACTTTGTATGCTGTTTAACTGTCAGACATCATGAGTGAAATAACAAATTATTTATATAGGATACTGTATTTAAATGCATTTTCCTCTGCCTTCTCCTTGTCTTCCTTTTCTCAGCACAAAGAAGAATTCATCAGAGTGGAATCCCAGAAGGTTTCGATAGCAGCACTTCAGTTTACAGCAAAACCTCAGCAGTTTTGGCAAGTACTTGTACATGTGGACAAGCAGACCATGTCAGGAAAAGCTTAAGTCTCTGACTCAGCACCTCCCTATACAGAAGCTAAGCAATCAGGCTCAGGGTTTAGTGTAGGACTTGGCTATCTGTGCTTTAAAAACCCTGCCTGGCTAGGGGCAACCCACTCCATCTCCCTTGTGCCTTAATTCCCCATCTGTAAGAGGTGACACTGACCTCTTTTCCTGTATGAGGCTGATGTGGCAGTGTGTTTTGGAGGCTGCACAGTACTGACACAACAGTTAAAGGGGCCATGTTAGTGGTAAAGAGAGACAGATTCACCAAGCCCTTGGAGAAGGCAAAGAAAGGACCTAAAAAGATTAAAGAGCACAGTCTGACTAGAAGCCAAAGGGAACCGCACTGTTAAATCATTCAAGCACTTCTGAAAACCATTCCTTGATTCAAAGGTTAAAACACAGTTTGTCTTGCTTTAGAGAATAAAGACTGCCAAAGAGCGGCGGACCTGATACAATCTAGCACTGCCTAAATATCTGCTGAATACATACTTTCTGCGCAAGGATGACAACAATTTGCTGAAAAAGCAAATGCCGCCAGTGCAAAGGATGATGAGGTCACAACAGAGAAATATTTTAACAATCCTACCTATCCCTCTTTTCTCACCATAATGCTAAGAACTTACTGTAAAATGTTAAAATTACTGCACTCCAAGATATTCAGTCAATAAACACGACCAAAGATCAGAATTTCATCTTGTGAAATAAATGAAAACTATTACACTGTTTACATTTGGCAGCTCAGGCCTATAACTCTGTGATGTTCAATTAACCAACAGCTTTGAATAGGCATTAGCACCTTAAATAATCAGTGGCATTGCACACAGAACACTACTATTAATTTTCTGACTATGGTGCAAGCTTCCAAAAGAAATAAAACAAATCAAAAATAAACTACAAAAACCCCAACACCATAAACTTGGTTTTCTGTGCAGCAATTTTTTGGTCAAAGACATTAGCACTAAAATGTCTCTACACAGCAGATCCTACCCATGACATCAGAAAAAAATCCAAAATATCTCACTTGTATTTAGCAAGCCAAAGGGATCAAATAAGAGACTGCACACTGCCTTTGAGTTACCTAACCAGTGTGAGCTGTGGCACTGATTCTGGAGTAACACTGAAATCCCTGCTCTTTAAGAGTGTGTTCTAGGTTCACTGGCATTCAGAGGAGACACAAGGTCTCCACAGCCCTTTGTTTTGTGGATGTTTGGAGGTTGGGTTTTTTCCTTCAGCTGAAATTACTTGCAAAATACAGTCTTTTTAGCTCAAACCAGAGGCTCTTACTAAGAGTAAGTTCAAGCTCTGCTGGCAGCCGTGTAGACAATCATGGACAGTCTCAGCTCCTCAGAGCTGCTTCCTAACCCCAAAACCCCAAGATTTCTGTTTAAATGTGGGCATGGAGAACATGAGTACTTAGACAGCCTTCAAGAGAAAGAATAGCCAGGACATAACTAAGCTACACAATATTATGAAGATAGGACATACCAAGAGTGGCTCTTCCCTCTGGCATCTCAAGTTGCAGATGGAGGTAGGACAGTATTATAAACATAGCACTAATATTTTCCTTCCTTGGTTTTGTGTGACCTTTGGTAGATCTCAGCAGACATCTCTCCCATCTGTGCTAGTTTCAATGTACCTCTTCTGTCTCCAAGACAGCCAGGCAGGAACAAAAGCAGAAGCCAAAACATCTGTCAGCCTGTGCTACCTACAGAAAAGAGTGGCTTTTTGCTTGAGAGACCATAGCACCACAAAAGCATTGGCAGGAGGCCTGGATCTGCCAGGCTTTGTAGCTGGCTGCGTGAGAGGGACAGATCCGACAAGGGCAAACATTTCCAGGACACGAGCTGCAAGCACACAAATGGGCTTAGGGACAAAAACCAGTCACCCAGGAATTGCACTGAGCAATAGGGGGACAACTCTGACAGGGAAAGATGAAGCTGCGGCAAGATGAAAGGGAGCAGGAGGGCTGGAGCTATGCAGAACAAGACTGGCAGCATATCTGGGGATTTAAAATTAGCCTTATGCTGATCTAACCAGCCTTGACTGCATTTCAGCTCTCACACAAACACCCTGACACTCTTGGCCAAGGACAACCCCTGCTGAGGGCATGTAAATCAGATAGCAGCACTGCCCCCCCTTCTCCTCCTGCCTGTCACCCCACAGGCATCAGTCCCTTTGCAGGGCCCAGCACACATCAGCTCCTGCTGGAGGACATTCCCAAAAGTAAGAGTGACCAGGGATGAGGTTGGGGAGCAGGAGTGGGCTGGCCAAGTGTCTGCCTCATGCTCCTTTCTCCAGGGTACATTCTCACTCCTGAATAGCAGCAAAACCCCCTACATGTCCTTTCCCTTCCTCTGCCAGCCAAGATCACAAATCAACCTTGTCTGAGTGGCACAAGCATCCACCCAGGCCGTAGTACACCCATCCAAGTCCATGTCAGCTCTTGCACTGCTGGGAAACAATAAAAGGAATAAAAATATTGTTCTGCATCTGCAAGGAATAAAACATTGAGACAGCAATTTTCAGGCAGCAATGCATCTCCTTCCCTCTCCTCTCCTCTCCTCTAGCCCTATTCCTGTTGTACTTTCATGTGCCTATCACTGCAAACAAAAGATACATGCCAAGCTAATGAAAAGTCTGAGCTGTGGTATGTGGGTGTATAAATGAGCCAGCATGGCCTCTGTGTGCATGGAGTAACTGGAGGAAACACATTTCCAGACCTGTCAAGAGTCATTTGTTTTAGAAGGAATAAAAGATAGCTGGCTTATTTTTCCCTTCAAGCAAGAAAGAAATAAAAAAAATAAAGAAAGGAAAATGTATTAATAACTAAAAGGTAAGAAGAAATTTCTGACAGGTGCCCTCCTTCCTTTCATTATTAGTGTGATGGATGTGCTGGGAGACCCCAGCTGCTTGTACAACCTGGTGCTGTACAACAGAGAGCTCAATGCAGTCCCCTCCTGGCAGTAAGACAGGAATAAACAAGAGAAAAGAAACATTCAGGGGGATAGAGAGATCTGCCCGAGGTGGCACAACAGATCTGCAGCAGAGTCGCAGGAAATCCTAGCCACAGGAAATCCAGATTTCCTATATATACCTCAATGCTGCACCTATCAGATGCTCTACTTTCCTGCAGTATCTCTACAGCTGCCTGATCTCCTCTTCACAAAGGCTGCCTGAGCTCCTGATAACACTGCAGAAGCTGACAGAGCAAATATCCAAGCTGTGGTGAAGGACAGGGATACATTCTATATCATCATCAGGTATGTTCTCCAATTCACCTGAAAACCCAAATGATTTGGCAGGCTCAATCATCACTTACAAGAATCATGTACTGTTTTTCTCAGTGCTCACTGGCCATCAAGCATTTTGAGGGCAAGACAGTTCCACAGAATTATAGAATTATTTAGGTTAGAAAAGATCTTTAAGATCATTGGAGTCCAACCATAAACCTAATGCTGCCATGCCTATCACTAAATCATATCCTTAAATACCATATCCACACATTTTCAAATACCTCCAGGGATGGGGACTCAACCACTTCGTAGGCAGCCTGTTCCAATGCTTGATCACCCCTTCAGTAAATATTTTTTTGCTAATATGCAATCTAAACCTCCCCTGGCACAACTCGAGGCTGTTCACTCTTCTCCTATCACTTGTTCCCTGGCAGAAGACACCAAAACCCATGTTGCTACAACCTCCTTTCAGGCAGCTGAGAGTGATAAGGTCCTCCATGAGCCTCATCTTCTCCAGGCTAAACAATCCCAGCTCCCTCAGCTGCTCCTAGTAGGACTTGTGCTCCTTCATCAGTTCCATTGCCCTTCTCTGGACATGCTCCAGCACCTCAATGTCCTTCTTGTAGTGAGGGATCCAGAACTAGAAACAGGACTCGAGTTGCAGCCTCACCAGGCTTGAGTACAAATGGATGATCCCTCCCTGGTCCTGCTAGCCACAGTATTTCTGATACAAGCCAGGATCTCATTGGCCTTCTTGGCCACCTGTACACACTGCAGACCCAGGACCAGCAGCTGTTTACCAGCACCCCCAGGTCCCTTGCACTGCACAGATTTCCAGCTACTCTGCCCCTGCCTGTAGCACACCATGGGGTTATGACCCAAGGGCAGGACTGGGCACTGAGCCAGGTTTAACCTCATACCATCTATCCAGGCTGTCCAGATCTCTCTGCAAATCCTTCCTACCCTCCAGCAGATTTAACACTCCCACCCAACTTCGTGTCACCTGCAAACTTACTGAAGGTGCCCTTGATCCCCTCATCCAGATCACTGATAAAGCTACTAAACAGGACTGTCCCCAGTACTGAGTCCTGGGGAACACCACTAGTGACCAGCCACCAGCTGGATTTAACTCCATTCACCACTACTCTCTGGGCCTGGTCATCCAGCCAGTTGTTTACCCAGTTAACCTTCTACTAACCCATAACTGCTCTTAAGAGGCAGTGAGCATTTTCTGATCCCATTGGAAAGCACTGTAATATTCCAATGCATCCTCTGCCATTTCCAGGTTCAAAAGATCCTATCATCAGTCCTAAGTCCAGCATTTCTGTTCTGCACTCTCTGCATGTGGTCAGAGCACACATGTCAGGGCTAAGGAATGAGCTGTCACACACCAGCTACACTTTGGCTTAGACAGAAACACTTCCTGACTTCCAGCTCCAAGGGCTCAGGTCAGCATCTGTTCCACCACAAAGCAGTGGCGCCCAGGATGATGGAAGTTTGATACACACCAATGAAATCAAGTCAAAGACACAAATGAACTCTTATATTGTGGCTCTTTGTTCTTCTTTAGAGGGTTAAGCTGAATGCAGATACTTGCTAATACATAGATATTCAGATACACAAATAACACAAGCAATGCAGACTGGTTCCTTTTGATCCAGAGTTCCCAGGTTCATTCCCCAGGGATCCTGCAACTTGTGTCTTTTTTTAGGAAGAAGCAAAAATTAAAAACATCACATCTGACCACATTAAATGAAGATTTACTACTTAGCAGGGTTGTGCAAAGAAGTAGTCAACTGAAAGGTAATTTCTTCTGAATTATTTTCATGAAGGCAAAGGATTCTTTTTCAGTGCCTTGAAACATTAGGATAGAATTCTTATTGGCTCACTAACAGATCACAGTACTGGTCAGACTAAGGCTTAAAGCATGCAAGAGCTTGGGTAGACCCAGTACAAAATTATAAAATCAGACAGTCCTGATCTGGAGAAGTGTTTGCTCCCTATATCCTGGGTTACTCTGGTAGTGCTACACTTGCAGCACTTACTAAAATCACCTACAATTAAATCCCAGTATACTGGGGGTGGTCACGGATTCACTCTCAGCATTGGTCCATGGATAAACGCAGATCTGTGTACTGTACCCCCAGTACTGTACCCTCCTAGATCTGTATCTTCAACTCCAATGATCTGCAGATCCTCCTGCTCCCTTTTAAGTCATCACTGATGCTGGAAGTTGTTTTCTGATATGCAGCCAAAAAGTCAGGATTAACCAGAATAGTAAACTGTATGTCCACCTTATGTGAAGAGCCAAGACAATAAATCCCATTGCAGGAAATCTCCTTGGATCTTTTTCCAACACTGAGTGAACGCTGGGGAGCCACTCAGCAACTTTCTGTGGCCTGCTGGGTTTTCAACAGGTTGTAAGGGACTGGTTTATAAAAGCTTCCACTAAAGCCTAACTTAAATGAGGAAAACACCATAAGCATCTTGGGAGCAGACAGACATACCTACTGTCTCTGATAAAAGCTTCTACCTTTGGATACCTCAACAGTTTCAATACTTTTCTCAGCCTGTGCCCACAAAGTCAAGCAGTAGCATTTTCCTCATCTCATTCCTGGCAACCTCAGGCATTGAGAGGCCATCAGAATTTTTCAGGGTCACACTGGAAAACCTGAAACAAAGTAAAAATACTAGAGGGGTGTTCTTGCCTCACCAGCATCATAACTGTTCTCCTGAGGCTGTTTCATCGTGGAATCATTAAGGTTGGAAAAGGTCTCAAAGATCATTGAGTCCAAGTGTTAACCTATCATCACCTCTAAACCACATTCCCAAGTGCCACATACACACATTTTTTCAACACTTCTATTGAGAACACAATTTGGAACACTGTCTATTAAGTAACTTCCAAAAGGGACCCTCTAGTGGTAAAGCTCTACTGTAAGTAAGAAAGAGGATCTATTTAAAGTGAAGTAGAAGCACAGAACTTCTATCCAGGTGACAAATTTCTACTGACAGGATGACATTGTGCATTCTCCAATAGGAAGTCCTCAAAGGAGGTTTCTTCAGGCTTTCCTCTGATACCCAAGAGCCTAACCCTGATACACCAGCAGGAACAAACAACAAAGGTTTCAGTGTCCCCTCCACCACAGACACACACACTCACACAGCCTCTCTCTCTCACACAGATACCTTCACTTACTTTTCTTTCAAATAATAATAATAATAATAATGAAAAAAAATGTAGCCAGTGTTTCCCAACAATCTCCACAGAAGACAGCGTTATGGACCCCTTCCCAGATCATGGCAAAACACAGTTTGAAATCAGTTAATATCTGGTTTTCCCTGTATAACACCTAATACTATGATTCTGCCTTTGTTTTACATCTACTACACATTAGTGATGCAGAGGGAAAAGGGAAAGAATGAGGAATAAGATGGTTTTTATTTATATCAGCTGACAAGGATACATTTCTGGAACACTTCCAGGGTAAAATTTTGGTTATAGGAATAAAGAACATAACTAAAACGCCATAGCTCTCACCCACATCCTACTTTTTCCCCTCCTTTTTCAATCTGCTGATTTCAGATTAAGGGAAACTACTGTTCTTACTTTATTAGAGCAGTAACTGGAGGACTCAGACAAGATCACAGCACCATCCCACAGCACACAGGAAGGGCACAACATTAGTACATCACAGGGAGAGGAGACAAGGAATGCAAGGTTCTGTGTTCCTGAGTAGCCCTCCTACCCTCAGGCCTACGATGCCTCACTATAACCCTTCATTTTCTACTACGGAAGTCATGTACTCCCTTAAAGACAAGGGTTATTTGTGTTTGGGGAGGAGGGGTTTTCCAGGCTATCATGCACACACTTTCCCACTATTTTCTGCTCTGAGACCAAACTTGTCCTCTTCTGCCACCATTCTCCAATATTTTTCATGTGCCCTTCTCGCCTTTTCCCCAGTCATTCCCTTATCTCCTATCTATTCTGCTCAACTTTGATCCTGTGCTGCTCTATGCACTCCAAATGACCTCAGAAAGCTTGCCAATATTCCACCCTCTTGAGGCTCTTCCTTCTGTGTAATACTCTTCTTTTCGAGAGTCTGAGTTGCAGAACAGCTGAACTGCCACCACTCAGCAGGTTTCTAGGGGAGCTAGTGGGTGCTCAGTGCTTCAGGAAAACAAATGTTTCACTTGTTCAACTACATAATGAACGGCACAGCCCAGCTTAATAGCATTAGTGTGGTTAATTTCTGCCTGTATGCTTGACTGGAGCCAGAGCTCCCATTCAGTTCCTACCTTTGTCACTGTCTTACTGATTCTGGGTAAACACCTGAACTTTCCTTCCTCGGTAAAACCAAGGTGATTGCACTTCTGTCACAGAACTGCCTCAGATTTAATTTATTTGAGCTCACAGTGCTCTTTAAGTTCTTCAGATCAAAAGTTCTGGAAATTACACAGCGCTGCAGTTATAGGAGACATGCTTTTGCAAGACCATGAGATGAAGAGCAATCAATCATCAAGGGAAATGTGCTCTCCTGACACTCCTGTCCCTTAACATTTTCCACTTGGAATATAGCATTATTCACATTTCATTTCTATCCTCTGCTTTCCTTCTCTTGCTGTTGGAAGAAAGCATCTAGGTAAAGTCTTTCTGATTATAGCAAGAAAAGTCCTCGCTTCACAGTGACCTACTATTCCAGACAGCCTTTACCAGCAATTCAATCATCCAAAGAAACACTGGAAAGCACTGCTTGTGACACTACTATCAGGGAAATAAGGAACAGTCCCAGCAGCCACAGGGAAGACAGCCACATAAACAAATCAAATTACAGTTTCCACTGTACACATTTAAAAAAAGAACATTCCTGAAAATCCTTATGCCTGAGCCAAATTTTATGCCTGCAGGAAGATTCTGCAATGCAATGAGACTACTCAGAAATTGAAAGTTATTGTTATGTATAATTACCTGCATTCCAGCTTTGGTACTGTGATTCCTACAAGGCCGCTCGTCTCGCATACACACACACAAACCCAGAGACAAACCAGGCTTGCCCACTGGTCTCCATACCTTGCCCTCTGCAAAGTCAAGAGCAGCTTCCAATTAACATGTAGTAGCACATCCATGTCACAAATGTACTTCCTTGGGAAAGAGTACTTGAAGGAAGAAGAGCTAAAAAAACCCCCACCTGAGTCACATGATATCTTAAATGTTTGTCAGCGTTCTGGTTGTTGGATTTAAATAAAAAACACACTGCAGGCTTCTTCCTAGTTGTCTTCTTTTGGTAAACTTTACCTGGGCTAGTTCTGTGCCTTTCTCCTTTCCTGCTGTTTGTAACGGCAGATGATGATGAGCTGAACCCTCTTTTTGATGCAGATAAGGCTTCATTTCTGTGTCAGTTAAGGTCACTTCCATCTGCCTCAGTCTTGTATCTCAAGGGCTTCAACTAATCATTGCCAACTCAGCCAGAGACTGGGATCATCCATTTGCAATGGCTCTGAGTCTGGTTAAGAATCTCAGTGCTGGTAAACACTTGCCAATCTTTCCCCTGGTGCACATGCAGAAAGGCCTATAGAGATATCCAGGCTCAGGCACATTTGTGGTCACTGCCCATGCATCTCCAGCAAGGCCAGCGTTTTTCCTCCCAGTCTTCATTGAGAAGAAAACTCATTTCTGCTGTGTATTAAACGTCACCATACAGGAAGAAGGCTGGATATTGCAGGGCTGATTATACTGATTTGCAATGGCAAAATGCTCTGTTGTGCCATATGCTGAGAGCACATGAAGGACCTTGTGCTGCATGATTTGCTAGACTTTATGGCTACATGCACACTGGCTACAGAGTCTTCTGCAGGCTGAGTCAGAGACAGTGAGCTTCAATATGGAAACTCTAGTGCCTAAACCACACACATCTGGGCATGCAAATCCCTCTCTTTGACTTTTTTTTTTTAGAAGCAGCACAGATCTATTCCTCTATTTGGGGTAAATTCTTAAAGACTCAATCAGCCAAGATAGAAAACGCTGCTTAAAGTCATCAGATTACAACCTGTGTTCAGTTTTAGCAGATTATCACCATTTCCTTGACAGGTCACTCTATTCAACTCCCAGTTCCCAAGATTTCAAAACCTATTCAACTGTTCTAACACATTGTCCAGACACACAAAGCAGCAGGAGGCAATTCCACGAATATCAACTCTCACTGTTGAAGAATCAATATTAACTGAGTTGATTAGCATTGTTAGAAGGGCCAGGAAGGGAAAAAGGGGAGAGCGAAAAAAATTGTGGAGAAAATAAGGGCGTGGCAAGCCAGATATTTCTTTCTTTGGTTTTCTTTTTAGCATGAGAATGAGCTTTGGGAGCAACATAAGCAAATTATATAGCTGGATAAACTGTGCTAGATAAACAGGGGCCTCCTGGAAATTAGTTCCCAAATCCTGACCTGAACTCCTAACCTACCAAAATAGTGCATTATTTTGGAATTTTTTTTTCTGCTGCATAGGCTCCTAAGCGTTTGGGTACACTGAAAATACAAGTGAGCAAAAAGTAATGTTATCCAGGAAGAAACCTAGGGAAGCATGACATTTTGAATTCCCAGTAAAGATTGCCATCATACCACATTTGGCCAAGAAGCAAGCAAGAAAATTCTCTAAGCAGTAACTTAGTAAATGCCAACGCAGTACCATCCATTCATCAATTGCCTCACTTCCACAGAGAGAAGAACTATGCTTGAGGAAGAGGCAGGATGATAACTCATATGAAAAAAATAAAATTAAAACCTAATGCTGATAGTGAATAATCTGTCGCTCTGTGAGGTACAGTAATCTTTTTGAAAAGCAAAGCCGTAATCTGACGCGTCTGCAGTGACTTTCTGAAAGAAAAAAGAGAAGAGATTTGAAGAATGCTTTGTCCTATGCTATCACGAAAGGCTACTGTTGAAAGTCAGTTGATAAAAATTAGTTGGTGCTGCCTGAGTTCTCAGCTGAGCAGCAAACCTGGAGTGAGACCCAGAACTCTGCACTCCCCTGACAGTGCTGATCCACATCCTGACCATGCCCTGCTGCTGTGCAACACACCTGCTTCTCCTGATCGTCTTTGTTCCCCTCAAGAAGTCGTCTTAACAAGGGAAAAACAAAGGACTGCTACAAAAGCTGTCAAGAAAGGATACTGACTACTCTACATCTTTGACACTGAAGCTCTACCAACACACTGGTTACTGAATCAGGCTTTAGTTTAGGCATCTAGTTCACTGTTTTTTTAAAATGCTGGCTTCAAATCTTCCCACCTCTCCTCCTACCCCACAGGTATGCCTGCCCTCAGTCAGGCCCACGATTCTCAGGGGGTGTCAGGTCAGCTCTTCACAAAGCAAGGTAATGAACAGGAGCACAGAACTGAGGCAGCTTTACCTTCCCATTACACCCCCTTCCCAAAACATGTTTTCTGTTGTTTTTTTCTCTGAAAAGGTAAGCCAGGTTTGTGCCCTGAGGAGGGTGGCAGCACATGCAATTGTGCAGAACAACAGATGGAGCTGCTGCTATGCCTTACAGGTGCAAGGCAGCCCAGCAGTAGCTAAAACAGGCATTGCTGTCAAAAAACTTGTATCACAGAACCACAGCCTTAATGAAGTAGTGTTTTACACTCATTTTGCAAAGGGTTTGAAGACTAAACAAGTGGCAAAACCATGCACAAAGACTACTCATCCTCCTTTGTCATGATGACTGATGATAATGTTAAAGTTAATAGTACTTTATGCACCCATCAAAATATTATCACCCCCAGGGGGGTACAATGTGTCAAAGATAAATGAGGAAATGATGTCTAGCACTGCATATTTGCTACTCCAGTCTCCTGATTTAATACTGCGCAGGAGGGATGCCTTGCACTGAGCTGATGTGTGGCAGTCATGGATCTGCACAGTTATTTCAAGTAGTTCAAAGACAGCTGCCTGCTCCATCGAAAGCACCTGCGTGTGCACTAACAGGGCAAAAGGCCACAAATATATAAAACAAAAATGCATGGAAAATATCTGTTAAGGGTACCACATCCATTTTTGTAACAGATTATTTTGTGCACACAGGAGTCTGGGGAAAGCATGATTGTTAGGATTTAAAATTATCGGTCATGTTTTTCGCTAGTGATTAGCAATTAGAAACTTCTGAGTTTTTACAGAACCGTAAAGGAGCCACTCATGTTAAATTCCAAAAATCTTTACCCTGCAATATTAGTATTAAATGATATTTAAATGGGAGAGAGAGATTAAGTATGCACTGAGCTCTCCACTGCTTGAAAAGCACTGATTAGCTGGCTCTTCCCAACACTAACCTTCTTCACCTTCCCATCCCAGCAAATCTGAGAAGCTACATGAACTCAGGCAGTCAGCCTACTGGCATTAATTATCTCCAAGACTACTCTCACTATAAAGAGAGACACACTTCCAACACCTATCTTTACACAGATAGTGTCTCCTACACCAAGGAGTTACGCTCCTGTAACTGATGTCAACTGCAAAACCAGCTACTAAACCACATCTGTAGGTGTACAACAACCCCAGTCAAAGCTGCCAGGGAAACTCAGCAATATACAGTAAGTCCTGCATCTTAAGTGCAGATTAACTTTTTTTTGAACTATAATAACCATGAGAAGGAACAACATAAAAAAGAGAATGATAGATCCGTAAGAGGTGCCTAAAGACAATGAAAATTGCAGTCTTTGTGAACTATTCAAATACATCCAGTTCTCATCACTCAGCAGCCAGGAAGGCCCATTTATTTTGCATTAGGTTTTTATGGCGTGCTTTTGCCTTGAGCAGGACTTTTGAGCTGTGACTATCTGAATGGGGAAGATTTAAATTTAAAGAAGAGAGTGATTATAAATGTGTCATTTAAGTACATTACAAACCTTTTGCAAAAGGTAATGCAATTCAGAAACTGCCTCTTTTCAATTAGTACAGAAGGTAGAAGCCAGGAGAGTCCACTCCATTGAATTAAAGCTCTGGTATAGCAAGCAGGGGAGCATCCTTCCATAAAGCGCAGTGTGTAAAACATGAACCCCTCCTTTCCTATCTACAAATTCACCCAGTGCTGTCCTTACTGGAGGGGTCTAGAGACACATCAAACGAGTGAAGTGTAATGTGTGCTCTAGTATGTGCAAAATCAGATTTCACAAAATAAAACACATTAATAAGATTTGTGTTGATTTGGGGTGACAAGAGACTTTTTAGGTACTTCAGCCATTTGCTATGCCCAAAAGCTGAGATTATCAGCTCTTTTTTGGTACCTCAGAGTTGGCCTTTCAAAACTCCAAGCTCACATTCACATTTTCCATATGCAGTACACACAGGGCACTTGTTGAAAAGAGACAAGACTGACTCCCAATTAGCAATTATTAACAGTGGTAATAACCGAAATCACTCTCCAAGAAGTAAGTGTTCAATTTAAGAGGATATATAGTCATCCCAAATCCGGACATAGAAGGATATGTCCGCACTATTTTCGTTATCTAGATACATATGTTAAATCTGTAATACAAGTCCTAAACCTTCAAAATGCTTGCAAATCCAGAATTAAAACCACTACTTGCTCTCCTTAACTTCAGTTGAACTGATGATGATAAAACTATGCATAAGCACTAGAAATGATCCCTGCTAAATGTCCCATTTCATGCCAGAGGGGCAGTACATGTTTTCTCTCTCTAATCCAAGGAGACAGCAGACTAATAAATTGTACTGGATATAAAGACAAAGGATACCAGAAGGGATCACAGGAAATACATGGAGTACAGGAATACATGGGGAAGGTCCAGATGTGTTGGTCTCATACGCCCGACAAAGCTCCAGCTGCTGCAGTAGACCATGTTGAGAGCTTGTCACAGCTGCAAGGTACTGGCCACAAGGCCCAACTTGCTGTCACAGTGCCAGTCCCTGTCTTTTGGTTGCTATTCAGTAAGAGTGTTTGAGCATTACCCATTCCCAGTGAGAGGCAAGGTGAGTTAATGCATCAGTCCTGCTGCAGAACCACACCAGCAGAGCAATAGCATTTGGAGGATTGTGAAGTCTCAACATGTTTAATGCCTCTGCTAAAGACACTTCAAGAACGAGTACCTGTGACAGGTAGGTCTCAAGAAACTGCAGAGTAAGCTTAGAGGGAAATTGGTATGATTGTTACTTGAAAATAGATATTGGAGGCAACTCAAAAATATGTGAAGACATCAGCTGAAATGTTCCCTATCTTTTGAGATGATTTCATTTTAACAATTGCATCCCCTTTTCCTTTCAATGAAGGTGGTTTTGTATTTCCTCTTCCCCCCTCCCAAATAAAACACCAGATCATTACCAACTGCTATTACAGCTGGTATCAGTGAAAAGCTTAAATGCTGTATCTCTGTCTAGCATAGAAGAAATAAGGTCTAGATTTTGTGTATTTCCATACCTGACATTTTTCCCTGCCTTCTCTTCCATCTCAGGTTACGTGGACATAAACTTAGATGAGCCAAAAAATCTTCCACAATGGCAATACATAAGAGAGTGCACATACCAGCCCCAAAGGACGCCAACCTTCCCACAGCCCTTTATCCAACAAGTCTCTCCAGCCCGTTTGTATTCTGTGTCCATGAGCTGGCATGTTTCCCATCTGACACTGAAGCAACTTAATTTTCTTACAGCAAGTTGAGAAAACAATTTTCTACCTCCTCTGATTTCTGGTCTGTGTTTAAATGTTCAGATATGCTGTATCAGTGATGAGATTCTGTGCCAGAGTAATGGCAAAAATAGCTTAAACCAGGAAAACACAGTGGTTTATGCCAATGGCCAAGCAACAAACAAAAGTAGGATTGCCTAAAAAGGCTGAGAGAAAAACAGGTGACCCATCTTCTACTCATATGTGTTTATATTTATTGTCAAGGTATATTGTCATACAACCACAATTCCCTACATATACACACTTTTAAAACCCTGTTTAAAACGCTGCTCATTGTCCATGAGTGTCTTTGCAGGAAAGACTCATCTGCTGGGCAGATACATACAGGATACACCATCATCACTCACTGCCAGGGACCCTATGTATAATGTCACACTTTATTTTTCCATATTGATTAAAGCAAATAAATATATAAATCACAGCTCCCATTCTCTTTGCTGTGATGGACCATAAATTCCTCTGTCATCAATTGATTTATTTGTCATCAGCAACCTTGCTCTGACTTACATTTCCCAGCTACAATACAGCAGTAACAAATCTATGTCATACAAGGAATTCACTTGTTTAGATGAGAAGCAATTTGCCACCACCTCTACCATAAACCTCACACACCTTTAAACTTAAAAGGACTAGAAGACCTCAGCAATCAAGGGAAAACCACCACTGATTAAGGACACATCCTAAGTAGGCAGATGAGAAGAGAGACTTACAGTTTCATTAGAAACAGCAAAGCAATATATTATTAAGTGTACTCAGTTCATTAGAACTGAATACACATAATAACCTGGTATACAGCATGCAGAACAAATGTGGAGCAGAGTGAGTGGTGTTATGCACTTTCTGTCAAAAGGAAAGGACTCACCAGACCTCGGCTAAGGGGCTTGCAATAAAGAGATGCAAAACGAAAGGACCGTATTAAAGTGAGATGGGGAAAAGAACACATGAATTAACAGAAACCAAAGCAACTATCGGAATTAATATGTGCTGTGCAGGAACACGATGGGGGAAATGAACAGTTGAAAATCACAATAAGCAGTAGAGTGTGAGGGTTTGCAAGGAGATACTCCTCCTGCAGAGACAGAGAAATGGTAAGTGAACACTATTCATAAGAGAGTTTGGGAGATGCTTTGCTCCCAGAGTCTTAATGACGTAACAACTTTGCACATGACAAAAGCAACAAAAACAGTAATTCCTCCACTGTTCAACATTCGTGTTGAAATATTAAAATACACTTCAGTGCTACCTCTACTTCATCTCATTCTTCCTTCCTTCTTAAGCATCTTGAACAAACAACAAATGGCTTAAAAATGATGAGCAGGGAATGAAATTTAACGGAAGAGTCATTAAACATTGGTACAGCGAACAATGGTCCCTGAAACAAGGAGCCATAATTATTTTCCTCTTTTGAATAAGTCACAGAAAATAAAGATGAAAGACCTACTACATTTTCAGGAAATTTATTACTACTTACTTAGTGCACAATTTCAGGCATTGAAAATGGCTAGAGTCAGGAAGTTTTAAAGTCTGTGCTCTCAAAAGCAGAGCCACTTAAAACTGCATTTTGCACATTTAGGACTAAAATAAAAGTGCACTCCATGGGCTATTGATTTATTCCAGCCAGCCGCAACTTTAGAGAACACATCTCATTATAAAATGTCCATGGACGTTCTCCTAGTTCGTGGTTCATTTACAGATGATTATAGCACTGTTATTTCATACACCAGTGCTTTGTAATAAACAAAAGTGTTGCCCTGGAGGGGCTTCAGTTTAACTGACATTTCTTCCAGGCACATTCTGCATGAAGACAGTGAGAAACTGCAGGGATTCACTCAAGGACAACATTCTTACAAGGGAACCCCATCAATTTACCAAAAACTCACACATCAGTTTGTCCATGTGAGGCCAAATGAGAAGTTCTTCTCCCAGAATGTGGACTTGCAAGGCGAGTGTGTCTCATAATGTACCTATCTCTTGGAAAGCTACAATTCACAGAGTGACTTCAAGAGCACAAACAGCTGAAAGTGAAACATCTCATTTGACAGATGGCACATCACCAGCTCACATTCGACCCAAGCCCCCAGACTGACTAGGATTATGGTTAGCAAGTTCTTGAGAACATTTATTCAAAATAAATTTAACCCTTTTCCCTAATACCCACACAGCGCAGGAGATTAGGGAGCATTAATATTTTTTAGTTGGTAGGGATCGCCATTGAGAGCTACTGCACAGATGCAGGGTGCAATTCCTCTTCCAGTGTGGTGGGGTGCCTGGAGTGGGGCTGGCACATGTCATCTGTCCTTAGCACAGCAGGGAGAGAATACCCAGTGAGACATCTCAGTGTTATAAATTGTGATGGGAATGGACCACATGCCCCCAGGGAAAGAGCCACTCCAGTTGACATGCTTTGTGATCTAGGGTAAGACATCTCCCTGTAAAAATATAGCATAAGATTTGATCCCTACTTGTAAAGTGTTTTTAGAGCCTCAGACAACAGGCGTTACCATAAATATGAAGGACTCATTCTAACATATGCACTGTCCTATAAAAGCATTTCACACCACTAATGGCCTAAAGAGCGCACATGGACAAAAATTTCATCTTGCTTAATTTCCAGTGAAATACCCATTCTCTATTTATTTAATTTTAGTTGTGGTCTAAGTATTATTTCTGAGATGGAACAAATTTTGAAATTTAAGTGGCTCCTACTCCTACCACTGTGCCTGAGGGAGCTGGGGTTGTTCAGCCTAAGAAAAGGAGGCTCAGGGGAGACCTTATTGCTCAATACAAGTACCTGAAATGAGGTTGTAGCAAGGTGGAGATGGGCCTCTTCTCCCAAGCAACTAAAAACAGTAGAGGAGGGCATAGCCTTAGCTGTGTCAGGGGAGGCTCAAGTTAGACATCAGGAACAATTTCTTCCCAGAAAGGTCAAGCACTGGAATGGACTGCTTGGGGAGTGGTGGAGTCACCATCCTAGGAGGAGTTCAGCAAACAACGGGCGCAGCACTTAGTGCCGTGGTTTAGTTGAAAAGGTGGTGATGAGTCAAATGTTGGATTCCATGATCTGGAGGTCTTTTCCAGTCCCAATGATTCCATGATTCTTAGAACATAATTTACGCAAGAAATAAAGCCAACAAAATTATAAATTCCACATGACCATTTGGAAATCACAGTTCAAAAGAGAATACAGAACACCCTCAAAGGTCTCTGTAGACCCCTGTATGGGAGCCACAGCAAACACCCCTGTATTTTATGGAACAACACAACAGCAGCTTGCAATACAAATCTCAGCCAGCAAAGTCCTCAAACTCCTAAGTTTATTTTATGATCCAACATTCATAGCCAGGTCCAGCAGAGAGAGTTCAGATCAAAGTGTATAAAACTTGCAAATGAAGTAACAAAAACTAGCTCCAAATTATGAAGTTGTAAGGTCCTTGTACTTCAAGCTTCTTTAAGAACTTTCTCAATAAGTCACATGGCCACCAGTCTGAATGGCATTTTTAACCATTCACCTGTCTCAAAGGCCTCTCTCTCTAAACACAGTTTAGTAAGAGTGGATACATGCAGGCCAGGTCCATGACTGCTCTGAAGGAAGCTTCCCTGTCTGACCACCCATGAGCCACTCTGGCAGTCACACCACTCCAGACTTTCACTACTGGGACTGGAGCCCCTTTGCATTTGATGGCTCCAGTGACCCGACAGGTGCCCACTTGACTCCCTACACACCCCACTCTCACACAGACATGGTTTCCTTACCAACCCTGGGTTTCCCCCAGCAGAGTCCCAGACTCCTGTTCCTTTAAGATATTTAATAATGGTGCAGTAACACAGAGACAGCTTGAGCTGGTGTCTCCAGGGAGGGATCCCCAACTAAAGAAGTGCAAGAATTTTGTACGATTACAATCTCTGTGCCTCAGCTGATGCCATTCCTCACATGCTCTTCACACCCCTGACATGTGCATCTTGGTCCAATGGTGATATTTAGTATGGGGTCATCACATTGTTTATTTGGTTTTACAGAGTCTCAGGCCAGTGCCACAGGTCCCTGTGCCCTGTGTCGTCCAAAGGGTTGGCACCAGGTCATAGCTCCTGGCCTGGGGCTCCCAACATCTCTCCCCACCCAGGACACAGCCTGCAGCTCACACTGCACTGCACGCTCAGCTACTGGCACTGGGTGTGTTCCTCAATATTCACCATGACTGTGCCTTTTATGTATAGGTTTAGCATAATCTCTAGCAACATATAGATGTATTGTATATATTAACTAACAACCACTTGTTTTTGAAGAGCAGGAACGAGCTGAAATTTTTTCAGAAATGCCTTCACCCTAGGCATCTAATTTTCTCATGAGTCCACATCTAGACTCCCACTCTTACTGTTGTTGAATTCAAGTAGTTTAAACACAGCTTCCAGTGATGCCACATTGTGTGCTAAGTGTTATACTGAGCAGCCGGAAGCAAAGATGTAAAGAGAAGGAGAAGGAGGAGATGCCACTTGGCTAGAAAATGAGCCAGCAATAAGATGCCAGCTAGAGAAACAAATTGACTTCTGCTGAAGAGGGTTGGGGGTTTTTTATTAAAAGATTAAAAAAGCAGATTGTCTGGCTGAAAAATGAACAGGTGGTGGCTGTACTTAAATTCTGTTTTGAAGCACAGCCCAGGTTCAAGAAGAGATAGAAATGATTGCTGAACTGTAAAAACATAACATCATCACTGCCATCGGTTATACCCATCAGAATAACAGCTCACTGTGAGTGAGCGTATAGTCACCTTTTAGTCACACCAAGGCACAATGGTACCAGGAAGTCTGTCGCAGCCGACGGATTTCTGTAAAGAAAATCAGGGACATTGACAAGTTATGAGCTGATGCTAAACTTAATCAAGCTGATCTCAATGAATTCAAGTGGGCCTCAAAGAAAATGTCTCTCCAAAACTCTTTGTATGGAGTGAGGGCCTGTGTTTCCTTCAAAGAGGACGATGCTATGGATCTGTGGTTAGATTAGCAGTGGGGCATGTATACATCAAAGGAATAATCCAAAAGTACAAGAGTGATTTAAGTGTCCTGCTCAAATCCTCCATTTAGAAACTAAGATTCCATGCAAACTGGACAGGCTACAGGAGACTTTTTTGTCTTAAAACATCAGCCTGATCAGCTGTGGAATAAGATGCCCAATGCTTTAGTCAATGCCTACTTTATTCAGGTTCTCTGGAGACATATACAGGTTGGCAAGGCTATGCACGACAGACCAGCAGGCACTGAGCCTTTCCAACCACCAAGGGTCACTGTTGATTCACTCAGACGAGCAAACAGTGGGGAAAATACTTCTGATTATAAGAAGACACTGCCTAGGTCTGAGAAGGCCTTCTAGCCCCTAAAGATGCTTGTCATGGCTTTGATGATGCTCTTTTAGGGTACTTCCCATGGTGATAGCAGTCTTGACTGCTGTGCACAGCCACTAAGAGAGGATGCCAGTTGGCCGCAGCTGTCCTTCAAACACAAATTCCTCTTCAATCCTTCACATCTCACTACAGAACCAAGTGTGCTAGCCAGATCCTAAATTACATAAGCCCGTGAACACTAACAGCAACTTGGATAACTGACCTGTCATCCCCAAAGCACATTTTAGCCATTAGTAAATCTCAACCTGATATTTCTAAACCTTCATCTCACTTTTCATAGGCTAATGAGGGGTCACAAGAAACTCTTCCCTGTTGCCACAGATAAGAGCAATTCCCTTCCATTTAAAAAACTGCTTGTACAGGGCAGTTGTTTTTTGACTTTTTTCCTTCTTTTAGGATAGTTCTCAAAGTTCTTTATCCACTGGGTAATATCAACTGATTTCACTACTTGACCTTACTTTATTTTCCTTCTTGTTCAAACAATTGTTATCACATCATCATCTTCCTTAAAAAAGGAAAAGATGATTTTAAGCACCAATTTTCTCTGTCTCAGGCTCTCTGTCTTCAAGTGGAAGAGGAAAGAACTTCAGTGTTAACAAAACAATGTGCTAATGCACAATCCAGAGTGTTGTATTACCTCAGAAAGTGGCAGCACATCTTACGTACATGTAGCATTTCAGCTTTTTTTTTTCCATTTAAAAAACTGTGTGCAGCCAGAAACCACACAAACATGACTGATTTACACACTCCTGAATAAACCAGCTGTTATGCTGCAGCTTCACACCTGCAAGTGTGTGCTGCACAGGCTCTGCAAATGTTCATTAGGCTTTGGGGTAACACCTACAGAGAGTCCAGTTGCAGTGAGTTTGCACCAGGCTGAGGAACCAGGTGGAATGTTCTGCAACAGCAGCTCCAGGCTGAGCCATACCTGGGTCTCAACACTGGAAAGGTGAGAGAAGCATATGGGAGTGGTCCAAGCTCTGCCTGCCCCCACCACGGCAGAAAAAGCAGCACATAAACCAGGGAAAGGAGTCAAATACCACCCATGGGGAGTGACAAGCATTTTTAAAAGCTTGTACAGGGCAGCAAGGATTGTGGAAAAAGCAAACTAAGATAAGAATAAAGGGTGGAGCAGGGGATTGCAATTGGCTGGACAGAGAAACTGATATGAAAATACTGTATTTGATGGGGTCAGGAGAGAAACTGTAGGCTGAAGGTACACAAAAGTTGCTAAATGATCAAGTGCACAGTGACTAAGGCAGAACTCTAGGGAAGGGACCTGACATTGGTGTACAGCCCCACTACAAAATGACAGGCTTGCAACAAAAATAATCTAGAAAAAGAGGTAGAAGAGGTTGCCCTTGGAAAAACAGGCACATGCATAAATCCTTCACTCCTGTGAATATCCACCTCTGACCAGAGTGGATAATTACCGAGTCTCAGTGATTCTCTGCTGTGAACAAACTCACGTGCAACCTATTGGCAAGGCATCTCAAAAAGAGAACTCGTTTTTTAAGATAAAAAAGTTACACGATTTGTGTCTTATACTTTTGTTGATGTAAAATCACTCTCATGGTCTTCTGGTGGATGTGGAGGAAAAGGGGCTATTCAGCTGCAAGTAAAGGCAGGCAGCATCAAACTTAGGAAACCTGCTGCAGGAATTGGCCTTAGTGCATATGCAGCCACATGGGAGTCTCAGTCAATCAGGAAGATTGGCTGGATGAATATTCAAAGCCCAATACTCAGAGGACAGTGGGTAACAAAGCCTCTTCTGCCATAAATTTTCAGAAGGAGTATAAAGGCAGAAAACTATCTTTAACTCTTCAAATTATATTACACATTAATTGATTACATTAAATATTCCCTCCACATTTTAGATACAACTTACATCACTTATTTCTATCTCTGTTGAATTAGGGGATGACTCACTTATGGGTCAGTCACAAAAATCCCATTTACTTGGCATCAGCATGACAGCACTTTGAGTTGAGATCATCCCTTACACTGGGGCCTCAGCACACAGCAAGTCCTTGCTCTCCACACGCTCACGGGCTTGTTTAGTGCCAAGACTTTCTATGACCATTAACAGGACCACTCATGAGAGGAAACCAGACCCATGGGTACAAACCATATTAAAGCTTAGCTGAGAGAAAAAAGGATGAGTCCTGGGGAGTTGGGGCCAAGCAATTGCATGATAAAATGAATACAGAAGTATAGCCTTGAAGATCAGTCTTATACAGACTCACACCAGCTGTGTGAGTATTGAATCTTCCCTCTCCAGAGCGAGACAACTGGCTACAGCCTCCTGTGCAGCAATGAGTGAGAGTCAGCACCCCTTCCAACCCTCTGAACCTCTGCTGCAGCAGTGGGTCTGCACCGCACACACACCTGCAGAACATCTTGTGTGGGACTGTGCAGTAACAAAATAGTGCTTGAAAAGGAGCTCTGAGCCTGACAATTCACATAGAGACAATAAGCCTTCCTTTAGGAAATGACAAAATAAAATGTGACCAAGAAAAAAGCAAATGTTTAATTAATTTGTATCCATTCACTGATGGCACACTATTCTCACCACGACAGGAACCTCCCTTCTGTCTAACGGTACAAGTAATGCAGAGTATTTCTGACCTGCTGACAAGGTTGTAGCTGACCTCAAGCACAATGAACCAAGTAAAAAAAGGGAAAATATTATTGTGGTTGTTACAACAAAGACTTAAAAGGTTGTAGTCAGCAGCAAAGCAATACTCTGAAACGTGTACTACTGAGAGTCTCTCACCATAAAAGTTTTAGCAGTAAATATTGTCTCTGCAGTAGCAGAAATAGAGGATGTTCTGTGTTCGTTGCCCAAACAGAATTTAAAAAACAAACAAACAAAACTATCAGCCAGTCAGACTATATACATATACACACAAACACACACAAATCTTTCATCAGTTGGGAATGTTTCCAGCCTTTGACTCTCTGTCTTGTATTAACATTGCAGTTTCCCTCTGAGTTACCCCAAAGCTCTGAGATGGTGTGGCACTCATATCAGTGCTCACCTGGGAGGTACTGAAGGGGAAGATGATGAGGGAAAGATGGCAAAGAGCATAGCAAGTTCACAGTTGTTTAGGTAATAAAATAGAAAGCAACTGAGGCCATTTGACTCTCTCAACGAAAGCTCTCCCTCAGCTTTAGCACAAGATGAATGTCATGAACAACTGGTCAGTAACTGGCTGCAGCGTGACAAGTTGGTTCTTAAAACACATCTATAACCAGAAGATCAAAGAAGATACAGAGTGGACAGCTTCTCCCACGGCACCAACATGCATCAGCTGAAGCAAGGAAATGCAAGCCAATCATTTTGTATAACAGAAGTCACCTTAACAAAACTTTGTCACAGCATCCATGTCTCTTGCTGTCAAAATAAACACTGACAGTCTGAATTCCCTTCAGACAGCTACAGAGACATCAGCCTCTGGTAACATTTGATTCTGCTACCGTTATCTCTTAAAAGGTTATTTTTGATTTCACAACACATCTGCCTACACTAGAGGCACAAGTACCTGGCAACATTATCAGCTGTTCTGGTGGACACTACCTTGGTGCTTCCCATGGAGGAAAGAGAAGAAGGAAGGATGCCAGCCCCAAAAATGACGTTTGCTTTAAGGCTCTGCAGCAGTTGGACAATCTTCCTGATAAAAGCCAGTAAAATATCTATATCCTTGAAAGAATGAACACTCAGGTCCCCATTTCCCAATGCAGACTACTTATAAAATTATGCCCCAGCATTTATTTATTTGTAGTAATACAACAGTGATGAAACAGAAATGTATGGAGGAGTTCTGCCTAACTTTGAGATCAAAAAAGTATTTTCTAAGGCTGCAGAAGAAAAAATCCAAAACAACACATACCAGACTCCAGCCATGCATACTTTCCTGGTTCTCTGCGATTTTATATAGGCAATTTACTGATGTTTATGGGCAGTAGCTCACCAGCCTGAAAAGAGAAAACTGCTGGTTATCTAGAAAAAGCAGAACACAATAGCATCCCTTTGCTGTTTTGTTCAAGTATGTCTACATCCTGTCTTTCTTTCTTTCTGTAAGATGTTTCTCTGACATATATCAAACTCCAGGCTCCATTCAGCTCCTGGACCTTCTGCAAGATCATCAGCAAAGGCTTATATATGTAACATGAGCCATCTTAACTAGTGGATCATGTCTGCTTTAAGATCATAACACTACTACTTCTATCCTTAACACATGTCCACATGATTAGGGTAAAGAAATGAGGAAGAACCTCTTAATGAATCCCTGTGAGAAACAGATACACTGACCACTCATTCATGCAGGGCCCTATGATGCAGATATGTGCTCTTTCTACATGAAAAGATCACCAAAACTCTTCATGAAGGCCTTGTATCAGCCATGAGGCACTGATAGCTGTAAGCCATTTAGAGGTAAAATGCATCTCAACAAGAGAAACTGGAGAGTAAAATCGGCTGCCTGCTAAGCAGGAGCCCCTGTTTCCCCAGCAAAGTGTTTAGTATTACTTGAGGCAACACATATGCACACCAAGGTGGGCCAGTGTCGGCACTCACGGAGTGCCTGTCAGAAAACCTACTGCTGGCTATCTCCTGGGCCAAATTCTGACTCAGAGAACTGCAAAGCAGAAGAGAGCTGTCAATATCCCAGAAGGGCTGTGAATGAGAGAGACGATTTTAAGTCCAGATAGACCTGGGGGAGCTATGTAAATGTATTACAAGCACGGAGATTTATATTAATGCCTGGAGCTGACAAGGTCTCTCTTCTTAATCAATTGCCCACTCATGACTCAGCGAAGTGAGTCCACGTGGGGCCATGAGGTAAAGATGAGTGGCTCTGTCGAGCCTCAACACCAAATGCAATACAACATTAATATAAAGAGCAAATCCTCCAAGCACAGATCACTATATTATCAAGCATTTGCTGACAACTAAAATAATTCAATTTAGGGCAGAAATATACCTTGCAGTGCATAGACAGACTGGTCTGCACACTAATCTGGCAACAATCCTGCTAGTAAATTTGCTACTGAAACCTCCACCTCTCCTATTTAAATTTGTTTAAAATAATGCTGTAGAGATTCTTCACTGCCTCCTCCTGGCATCAGATTCTCATCAGTTAGACAGACAGACAGACAGAGTATACTCTATCATTGCCATGTTCTTCCCATTCTCTTATACTTTTCATATCCATTTATTGCTTCTGACTTGACTGCAAGTTCTTTAGGGCAAGAACTCCTGGATAATAAGCCTTTGTGTAATGCATTATTGATGTCCATGTGGGCTTCTAGGCAAAATTGTGATACAAATCCTAAATGACAGTGGTAAGACAACTACTGGCGTAAGCTTACAAGCCAAACTGAGCCCTTTAGAAAAGTCTGGCCTCAATGATAAATTCAGGTTTTTAAATAACCCACAGTCCCAGAGCATTTTTGAGTGACTCATCTGCACCAATTAATTTATTCTTACAACACCTAGGCTAGACTGGGAAATTTAAGCTCCTTCACTTAAATGACTTTGGGATACTGAAGGATGCACAAAGAAAGATAGGGACTGAATGCAAGATCTACAGCCTTTGATCTTAACCACGAGACTGTATGTTTTCCCCTTGGGAACTACAGCCTGACTCCTGAGCTCAAGTCACAGATCATCCCCATCATGCTCAATACTCTCCGAATAATTAAGAAGTCATATGAGTAAGTTGCCTCCAAAGAGGAACATCCCTTCTAACATTTACTAAAAGAGGTCAGAGAAACTTTGAATAGGTAGGTGTCAACCTCTGCAATCCAAAAGAGAGAACTAATTTAAAATGTGCATTACTCAAATCCTAAAAGAGTAGACGTGAGCGAAAACTTCAGATACACAGCATATGTGTAATACTGAGAGAGAGGGAGGAAGGGAAGATTCAATCCAAAATACTTATTTTCATCTTTAAACCATATTAATGCTCTTCCTGACACAGCAAAAAAGAAATGAACTGCTTAATTTATCCTCACAGCACAGTATTAAATAGGAAAGTTTTAGCTCTGCTTTACAGATGAGAAATTGACATGTATTGACTTAACTAAACATAAAAGAGTGAAACATCCAGCAAATCAAACAGCCCATCTGGCTGAGTGCTTTTAGAAGCTCTGTAACAAGATGAAAAAGCAAATAACCAATAAAACAGCACTTCGGGGAAATGCCTGTCTCACACCAGCCAGGAACCCTACACAAGGGACACGGAGTCTTGACCCTAAGCCTATGACCTGGAGCTGGGTCCAGTTGACAGTTTCCCACAGATCTGACCCAAGTCTACCATTTTTAGAGTTCTGTTTCTGAAAGGAGTATAATGATGCCTCCTTTCCATCCTGCACATCTAGATGGTAAATTCTTCAACATACCTTATGTTATGTTTGTAGGGAGCACAGTGCCATGAGATCCTGACCAGGGACGAGGCCATCAAGTCATGTCAAGTGGCATCACCAAGTTCCCACATCCATAAGTGTATGATTACAGTTCACAGGGTATTTGTACAGTCCAGGTGTCTGCACAAACATCTTAAGGTTAACTATAAGCACTGGCCTAAGGCAGCTTGGCCTGTACTCCTATTGAGACCATGTATGAGTGCTACAAAATGTTATGGCACTTTTCAGGAATAAACTGGCATTTGCAGAAAGCAAGCATGTAAAATATGCTAGACATTGTTATACTCAGGCATCTTGCAACCGTTCCTAGATAACTATGCCTCTGATAATAAGAGCCAGCAACTGCATTTAACTTATTGAACACTATTTAGCAACAGACTTCTAACAGAAGTTTTCTAAAGAAGTCTTGAGAAACACATTGAAGTCACATTATAAGCAAGCTCTTCATAGAGCAGAGCTAGAAATTAGGAATCATACACAAACGTTTGTAATTCTACATGACTGCATAAGAGGCAACAACAACCACCCGGTATATGTTTATATGAAACTATGGACACTTGCCAGCACAGAATACATACACTTAGAAGAGAAACAGCAGCAAAAAACCCACAAGAGCTATGAATCCTCTCCAGTATATATTACTAGCCAGAGAAACCTTCCCTCAAGGGACATCTGTGCCACTCAGGAGGGGAGTGCGGGAACATTCACCCAGCAAAGACCCATATCCACAGACTTGTGACATACACAGCCAGGCAGTCCTAGAAAACCACCACCTTTCTATGGGGCACATGAAGCCACGTCAGTGAAGATACAACCACACCAATACCGTGACATGGTCCTAAAACCCTGCACTACCTTCAGCCAGCATCAGCTTAGTTTGTCCCACAGTTTTGGATGCACAGCTCATGGTTCAGCCTTAGTGAAGTTTTATATGAATTTGCCCTTTCCTTGAACACAATGAACAATCTGAAAAAGAAAAAAGAACTCAAACATAAAACAGGGCTCCCCTGTACTGGCAAAATTTGTGTGAAACTTTGGGACAGAAGAGAGCCTACTGTCTTCCAGAGAGCCTCAACTAGTACAAGACTAAAATTATTTAAGTCCAGAAACAACATGAGCCATAAGAAACAGTAGATTTATTTATTAACTTTTTTTAGCATTTAGATTCTACAGACATTGAAATTACTACATTTGTATGAAAGAGACTCCTCTTGGAAAGGTCCAAAGCAGAGTGTTTGACCATACAGAAATGATACCCAGAGATATTTTTTTAATTTTTTTTTTAAGTATAAAGCAGTGAGGTTGGAAACTGTCATTGTAGAGGCAGACCTCTTTGAAGAAGCTTTAGACTAAACTCTGCCATGTTGCTGAGGAAGTAAATAAATAGGTGGCCTTGAGTGGGGGGCTCATTTTCAATTGTTTCTAAACCAGGTATCATTCCTGCCCCCTTCTGACTTACACACATTGCACATTTGGACTCCAGAGTGAAGGTAAAAAAGCCCTACAGAATAGGGAAGAGAACAAGGATATGTAACAGAAGTGAGAAACCTGCATTTAAAGCAAAGTCTAAACAAACCCAGACAAAACCTCTTCAAGTGCCCCAAAAACAAAGGACTTTGGCTTTACAGACAAAGGAAAACCTGAAATAATTCAAATTAAATTCTCATGTGGGAAAAGTACACTGCAGTTTTGTCAATGACATCAACAGGGTCAGGATTAGCTGCTCTGTGTGTTGAAATACACTCACCTTGTTGGGATGATCTCCATTGTGAAGATTCCAGTTAACACTGTGAAAATCTCATCTAAATTCTGCCTCTGTGCATCACAAAAATGCAGTGGTAGCAACAGCGACAATAGGAAAACACAGCATTTCAAAAGAGCCACAACCCATCAGTACAAGCATTTCTTCTGAATCCTTAGTGTTGCATAAAATCAAAACAACACTGACAATACTAAAAAAAAACCCAGAGATAAAAGTCATACAACTCCACTGTGTTTCCAAAAGAAAAAAGTTTTTTTTTTCCTCAGCTTTCGTTTTTAAATTACTTTCTTTTATTTTAAATTCCATCCTTTCTTTTCCTGGGTATTATATTTGCACTTCAGACGTCAGAATCTAAATGAAATATTTCAGTTTTGAAATGTGAAACAAAAAAGTAGACCGTAAGTCAAATATCTCCCTATACACACTTCTGAGGCTATGAAGTTCTCCTCTGTGGAATCTCAGCAATTTTAGGTTTTGCACCAAGTCAGTAAGAAACAGTATCCTCAACAAATTTCCAAATGCCAGAGAAAGCTTGCCTGCCCCCATCCACATGGCTATTTCCACATCCCTTTGCGTCCACTCATCTGAAACAAGGATCAACAGAACAGTGGGCCGATTTCTAGAGAATTAAGGAGAAATTCCAGAAAACCAAAATTTAAAGTTGGTTCTTTTTAATTAATGGTATAAATGAACTCACACAGACAACACCACAAAGACATGTCACACTGAAGAGTAGCATCCAAGGCTCAGAAAGCTCATGCAGGTTCCTTGAGCTGAGCAACCTGTGAAAGCTCTAAGGGAATACACTACATTTAACAAAATAAAAAAAGCTGGCAACCATGGAATGAAGATGCATCACATTCAAGAAGAAAAATTTAAATTAAAAAAAAAAGAAACACCACACCATGAAGTTTAAACAACTAAATTTACAGTTTTGTGTTACACTGCAATTGGCCTGTCTCAGAGATGACTGTCTGCATCAGCTGTTAACAAGGACTGCAGCTAGTGATGAGCACCTGCACTTTGTCCAGGTACATGTTGTATAAATGTCCACAGACAAAAACAGCACTGTTATCACAAGCTGCCTGTCCAAGATCACCACACCTGCACAGTCAGCGCTCCCATGTATACAAGGGCTATAGCCACACAGTAATCTCAGCAGACATCACACAGAGTTGGCAGTCAGCAGAGCTACAGCTACAGCCAGTCCAACATCAACATCCCTAAACATACACAAACGTTGGTGTTGAGTTCCTGAGCACTGTTTTGTTCTACAAATCCAGGTGAGGTTGTTCTCCTTTCATACACATAAAAAATATATATACACATATATAAATACATTTATATTCTTAGATAAATACCTAAAGAGTACAGGACAAAATAGTGGGAATCAGTGAACAACACCTTGAAAGCTGGAATTCACTATGCTTCTTACCATGCTTATATGATTCATAAACAGTGCAGTGAAAACACATTAATCACTTTTTCAACAACTTTTTTACACTAAAACTTAATAAACATAACTAATCACTTGTTTCTCAGTGTATGAACCTTAGTCATAGAAAACACATACTTACACAAACTATTAATTAATCTCTTGTTGACATCTACGGTATCTGAAACATCTGGCATTTTTCTCTCTTAATCAATACAGGTCCTACAGGCTTGTCATTTTAAGCAGTTATTTTAAATAACTCCAATTGTCAACACCAAATACTGTTTTCTCCCTGCAGATGGCTGCAAAGGGAATTACTGGAGACAAATACATCAATTGCTAACCCCTGAACACATCTACTGAGACACAGAGGCTCAGAGAGGACATGCATTGCTCTGCTCCTTGCCGTCTTCTGCAGACTTATATTGGTCTGTAGGACTGTTACGAAAGAGCACAGAAGACTCCTTGGAAACTATCATGAGATATGAAGTCATCTGCTTTATACAACTCCCAGTAGGCAGCATGCACACAGACTAAGCAATAGAGTCTCCTTTCTATTCCTTGTCAGGAAATAAACTCCTGATAAAGGGATCACATGCTGTAAGAATGCCTACTTTATTCTCTATCGCCAGAGATAAAGGACTAAGAGAAGAAGGATTAATTATTACTTCCCCGTTCCCTGAAATAAAAGGTTTCCTCTAGGTCTCCCCCACATAGTATAAAGCTGCAGTGCTTCCTAAAGCTCCGTCTGGGGGGGCCCTGGTGTTAGCCCTCCCATTACACACAACAAAAAGTGTTTTCTCACCTCTGACTCCAAATGAGTCCTACTTCTGAAACAGCTGTCTTGCAGCATTTGTCACTTTAGAGAAAGCCCTGAACAAATGGAGAGTACGTTGACCTGTGGCTAAGAAAAATGTTGCTAAGACACACAGCTTAATTGCATCTGTCAAAAATTTATTCGAGCTTACTACACCTGATGAATCATCACCACACACTTCTGACTGCCAGACTGAACTCTTTAAGGACAACAGAAGTCTTGGAACCCATCCACCTAGAAATCTTTAAATAAAGGTTCATAAATAATAACAGAAGTATTATATGGGTCTTCATGCATTATCTCAGACTAATTCCTTGTCATGGCACTAAAACCATTGTGCTTACAGTCTTCCTGAAGTTACACAGAAGGGTCTTATCAGTTCCTCCTTCCACACTTCCAACTTTACTATATCATCCAAAACAGGTATCACACCCACCCTCCCCAACTGCATTTCAGCTGAAAGATAAGTGAATTTTACTGGCTTGTATTTATTTTTGTTTCAGGTTCAGTTAATACTTGCAGTATGTGATCAGTGATTTCATCTGCAGGATTAGTAATAGACAACATACCATCTTATAAATAAACTACATTTCAGAGACTTCATGATGAACTTTCTAGTAGAAAAAGGAAAACTTAATGTTTAAAATACAGTCTTTTTTTTTCTTTAATCTTGTAGTGGTGTTGCAACAGAGCTTTGCAAACCAAGAGCTCAGAATAAGGAAAACCAAACTTTTGTCAGCTGCTTGACTAAATGTTTTCTGCAGAGATCCACTCATCACAGTAGAACTCCAGATAACTTCTCTAAGCATGATTGGGTTTTCCAGGTCCAGCTTTGTAAGCAAGACGTCACAGAAAAAAAGCATATTAGAATAAAGGAAGTCCCTGCTACTTCCGTGTAAAATTATATCTAAATTTCATTCAGTTTTTTCATCATTTTTCTTCTCTCTTCAGTCTCATCAAGGTTTACCTTCAGTCTTTCAGAGTCTGTATCAATATACATATCTGAGAATGCAATGCCAAATTCCTCTCCAATGTCTCTGCCTGGCATCCCTCCTAAGATTAAATGCAGGTTCTGGCTACCAGTTTCCAGGACTTTACGTGAAATGCAATTATATTTCCATGAAGGTGAAGGCGTCTTTTAGGTTCCACTTGAAATATTTTACAATGTGCAGCAATTCTTCAATTCTTTCCAACCAGGTCTTGGTTAAGCTACACTTTATCACTGATCTGTCTGCTTTCAAGTATCCTGCTTCTATAATAATCCACTCATACAGCATATTGATATGTTTATATGCTACATAAGGCTCTAACCTGTATTTTTCGAAGTGCCCTTACACTCCTAATTGAAGAAAAATTTCTTTCCTTAATAATCAACAATCAGTTCTGCTTTCACTGATGAAAAAAAAAGTGTTAGAAAGCCAAATTTACAGCCCGAGCTGCTTCTCTGTCACTAGACTATAAGACTATTCCATTCTTCCAGAAAAAGTCACTTGATCTCTCCTTGATTGACTAATTCCTAAAACTCGTATTCCACCTACAGCAGGTAAGACGTTGCTCTAACAGTTGTAATAACTGTGACTGCATGTATGGAGATCCCCAACATTAATGTTATAACCCTGATCAAGTAACTCTGCTTTTGTTCATGGTATATGAATTAACAAAGTCAGCTGACCCTTCTGCATACCAGTCTCTTTTGTAAAATGGGAAACACTGATGTTTACCTCCTCATAAGAAAATCAAAAGCAAAGCTTGTTAAGGATTTGAAAATTGCTAGATGGCAGAGGCTAAATATTTTGCATAGGATTTCACAACAGCAAGATTTTAATTACTGTGGTTTCTCATTTGCTAGATTCCCAGATGAACTGATGGGCAGATACTCATTTATTCATGGCTAAATACACAAAATTTCAACTAGGGTTGAAACAGTGTTGTGCACAACTTAAGTCTGCTATACTACTTGCTTTTTTGGCCAAGGACAAGCGTATCTGTTCTTCTCTGTGCAAGAGAGAAGAGAGTGACCCCACATGAGACTGATCACCATGACATACTCTACTAAATTATATCATACTCAAAGCAATGCCTTGAGCTAAGCTACATCCATGGGTTTTATGGCTAACACTAACCTCTGCTAAAGCAGGATGCCCCAGGTGTGTCAATCAAGGACACAGAGGCTCATTCTACTCAGAGTTGCACTTTTATTTCACTAATCTGCAAACTAATATCCAGCATACTGGACAAGCTGGGAAAATCTCATGCAATGCTACTGCAACTTCCCAGGCATCTCTCACTTTGTTATCTAAGGCACTGTCTCTGCATGGACCTTTGAAAAACCCAACTGCTCCCCAAACTGCTCATCAAAGTGATCCTCAAGCTTTAAATTTAGTTAAGCAGCTTCACTTCAGACTCACTCTCAGCTGTAGCTCAATTTAGCATGTACTTAATTCTTCACGTTACAGTGACACAGGAATTTTTCACTTGAGCTCAAGGTCTAGCTGTGAGAGAATCACACTTTGTGCAACAGTTGAAGAGTCAGTGACTGAGTTAAGGCGACCCTCCAGGTCGATTTACACCTGTGTCACACGGAGCACTGACTGTGCTCTAGTCCTGGCAGCAGCACCCTCCTCTCTATCATGCAGGCAGGCAGGTGTGAGCTGTCTCATGCATTCCAGCTCCTTGACCCCTGCCTCAGACTTTTTGCCGTCACAGGAGACAATGATGTAAGCACCTAGGAAGTCACTGTCTGGCACCTCTGATTTTATTTTACAGAATGGCTTGGATCAAGAATCCCATCAAATTGGCTAATAGAGATTTTGAGCAGTGCAGCATAAACCATGAAAATGGTCACTTTATTAGTACAATTATTATCTCCAGATTAGGCTGCTCCAGTCTCAGGAACTGGCTTCCTAGGCATCGTATAAATTTGGGCTTCTATCTTTTGCCCCACAGCTTCCTCAGGTGACAGCAGAGCAACAAACCTTACCATGTGCTATTTGCTTATGCAAGTGAAAATTCTTCTTGCCAAGGCAACAGCTACCAAAAGCTTTCACAGATGCTGCTTGTGCAGGATTACTAAAACAGTTCCTGAACAATATCCTTAATGAGGAATGGTGAGACTTAATTAAAGCATAAAATAATTAAAAGGCAATCAAGAGCATTACGAAGTTTCTGATTATTTTCCCCTACATTTAAAATGTAAGACGTGGGGGAGGGGATTGCCTAATCTCCATGGTTTTCAAATGTCTTTTAGAAAAAGAAAGAATGAAGAAAATATTAGACAAAGATGTGTAATAAAGGTTTCAACAAAGGAATAAAAATATGGACTGATATAATAGAGCTAAAAAGGAAATTTTTCATGGAAATAAATAGCCTCATTTCACTTTTCTCACTATATAAACAAAACATAGTAAGTCCAATCATACAAATGCATAAACACCCTGCCCATTGCTCTCTAACAGACCCTTGATCCCTTGACATTCATTGTAATGGCCTGGGCTCACAGCATTTACAAAACATAATTATTGCAAAGGAAATGGGTAGCTGAAGCAGGAAACATTTCCTAACCTTGAAGAAATATCTTGAGAGTAATTCAGTTAGAGATGATTTTGCTTCTTCCTTTTCAGGAGGAAAAAGGAGAAAGCATTGAAGAATACTTTCTATGAAATTTTACAGCAATAACTCAGAATAACACTTTTACCATTACAATGAAGAAGTGATTGAAAAATAAATTATTTCCACTTCATTATATTAAAAAGGAAATTTTTATTAAAATAAAATCTTTTTTCTTTAAATGCTGAAAAATATAAGGGCTTTCATCTGGTTTGGGGGTTGGGTTTGGGGGGCCATTTTTGGTTTGTTTTGGTTGTGGTTTTTTAGTTGTGGGGATTTTTTGATTGGACTTTTTTGTTTGGTTGTGGTTTTTTCATGGTGATGGTTGGGCTTTTTTGTTGTTAGGATGTTTTTTCCTTTTAAATACAACGTTGCCTACTACCTAAGCTCTGAGAAACTGGAAACAGCAATTGATTTGTAGGAACAAGAATATGGTCAGGCCTTCCAGCCCCATAATGCAGGCTGCTTTGCTCTGTACTCTATCCTTCCTCCCAGTATGCACATGGTAGAGCACATAACACTCCTTACACAGTGAGTATGTGGGGTGACAGTAGAGGACATCCTAATTGCTCTTGCTCACTGACTCCATCATTGACTACTACCTCAAATAATGTATGTTCACTGAGGCCAAAGCATGTAGAGACAGGAATACTCTTCCATATGAGCCTGCTAAGTAGGCAACTCCTTGTCCATCTTCTCTTTCCATAGAGCAAAGGGAGCCAATGCTGCCTGCACCATTGGTGCAGCAAGACTGACAGTGATGATCTGCACCATCCCCGGGTGTTATTGGCCAGGTTTACACATGCACTTCTTTGTGGAGTGAGGCAGGCCAAACAAAGGTCTGGCAAGAGAGAAAAATCACAAGACAGGCTTGACAGCCATCAAAACAAAGACAACAAAAGAATCTTGCTAAAATAATGAGAAATTAAAAGCTTGAATTGTGTCACGTTTGCATTTTCCTGTGATTTACACAGACAGGAAACTCTTCAAGACAAACAGTATCTCTTCCTCACTTTGCAGCATCAAGCACCACACTGGTACAGCCCATGATTTGTTCAATACAACTTCTAAACAGACAGTAAAACACACACAACTCCAAACATGAACCTGCAACAGGCAGAGCTAAAGACAGAAGAAGAAAAAAGAGACTTATCAAGTTTATGAAATTTATGATTTTTCTCAAACTCGTACTGGCTTTTTCCAAAGAAATACAAGCAGATAAAACAGCCAGCATCCATTTGCCACACTCCTTTTCAGTCCTGCTAACTTCTGCCCTAGAAAATATTGATCAAAAACTAACCCCAAGTTGAATGAGGTGTTCTCACATGCCTTTCATTCTTCTCTAACTTCTCCTCCTCCTAAAGAGAACTTGTCCATTGGGATCATCACATCTTCAGAGAGAGGAGCTAGCACGCAGTACCCATTCATTCAGCAGTTGACTCAACAAGCCTCCGAGCAACTTGGCGCTGGACAACACGCTGCTAAGAATAATTATTCAGAAAGCCAACACCCACAGAACAACACTTGCAGAGGCTGCCATCTCTCGGACTTAAAACTTACTCCTATCACCACGTTTCAGAAATACTCTGTGGCAAAATTTGTCTCAGATATTTGTTGTTTGGGGCCCAAGACATTGATCTTAAGAAGTTCGAATTGGTCTTGAAAATGGGGCTCGAGTGACAACTAGTGGAGATTTTCCGAAGTGCATCGCCGTACATTGTTCTGCACGATGTAATCTGCATCAAGATCCCGTTTCATTGAAATAAAACAGATGCAATCCAATTATGTAGAAAAGCTTTCCAGGAAAAATGCGTGTGCGTATGTGAAGACATGGGGAATGTGAATGTGTTCCCACGACTCTAAGCTGTCCAGACATGCAGACTCACACAAACAGAGGAAACCAGCCCTACAGGGACATGGAGACAAAGACGGTAGGAGTGAGGAGAAGGCAGCATTACCCTCCTCCTGGTACGTTCTTAAAGAGGATGTACCTTTCCTTAACGAATTCCAGCTGACTATCAGAAGCTTAGAGCTCCTCACTAGAGGCTGGGATTGAAGTATTCTGTTTTTACAGCCTATGAATGTCTCCTCCAAGGATTTCTCTAGACTGTGTAAGCTTTTAACACTCAACACGATGTAGCAATGAGTTCCACAGCTCCATTCTGTGTTACAGGAAAATACACTTTTCATTTACTTAAAATCTACTACTTATTTCATTGGATAGTTTCTAATGCCTTATTTATGAGAAGGTGAACAATCGTTCACTAATTTATTTTCTCTCCTTTCCTTTCTTTATGATTTCATTAGCCTTTTCCTGCGACCTCTAATTTACCTCTTTTCCAGGCTGATGAGTCTAGAAATTGATGAATTCATGCACAGTAGGAAAAAAATCTTTCATTTTATTTGCCTCTTTAATCACCTCTGAACAGGGAGCTTATTCTTCCAAAGACTTATTAGGAGGAACTTTCCAATGCAGCATTAGTTGAACTATGAGTCATCATCACTATCATCATGTGCTTTGTGGGGTTTTTAGTAGGGAAGGGAAGAAGGTTATTTTGTTTTTTGCAAGAAATACTTTGCATTCAGTGGTGATGCATTTTAATTGTCATTTTATGACCTGGTCACTCACTATTGAGAGAACCTCTGCAACACTTCAAACTGCTTTTAAATCTGGCTACCATGATTATTCTTATAACACCATCATGATTAATTAGTATCAGGCCCTAGTAAAGTACTACAGCTCTAACATCATCATCAAACCATTAGGAAAACAATCCTCCTACACAAATAGCTAGAATCAAACAAGGGCAAGAAATTGCACAAGATCTTTGAGGAAGTTTTTGGAATTTACCCTGCTCAGGTTTCCTGTCCAAAGCATCATGGTCCTGGTGCACTGACAGTGAAAGTGATAGCTGATGTTGTTATAACAACTTCTGAATTTGGTAAAAAGGGGGGTGGGAGTCAAGCAATGAAAGAATGAGGCAAAAAATACCAACTATGCATGTGTTTCAAGAATCCTCAGTTAACATTATTCATTGATTGTCACAGGAAGCTGAATTTTTAAGGTGGTTTAAATCACAACTGAAAGAATACAGAGAAAGTGTCAACTTTTACTATTATTGTAAGTCTCCTCTAGAGCATAAGTGTCCTGTCTTAAAAAAAGTACAAAACTAAGTTTCTGCTCCTCCTGACCGCAGAAGAAATCCTAACGCCAAATGTTCACAATGCAGAAGACTAATTAAAAACAAAACCAAATACTGTGCAAAAACATCATGATTTAAAAAATCTCCTGTTTCTGAAGATATGACTCATCGTATGACTGCTTGTGGATTGGCTGTATCATTACAATGAGACTAGCAAATATGTCAATTAATTTATTAATATTTGCAGTTTCAATTTTCATGGCTGATAGAGAGATATGAAATACTGAACAAGAAAACAATTTAATCTCTCTCCAGAACACTTCATGTTTTTAAATCATCTCTCCGTTCAATCAACATACTGAACGCAGCTGGCTCAGTACATAAATGCAATAAATTAATGTGGGCTACAGATAAAATTCAGATTCTGCAGAAGCTCAACTTTCTCAAGAAAAAATAAAGACTTCATGGCTGCTCCCTGAGATGCCTGGAAATATTTTCGGCCATGACTGCAAGCAGCAAACAATGCAACCTTGTTCCCCTAAACAAAACCACAGAAAATGGGCACACAGCATGTGTTCAGCCCTTCCATAAGGTAAGGATGTCACTACAAAGTCTGAGTGCAGATATTAAGACTCGGGTATCAAGTGTGGGGCAGTCACTCAGATATCGATGGGCAGATTTGTCAGCACAGGAGAATCACAAAGGCAGATCTGGAAGATAAAATGACCACAGCCACTGCAGTTCCACCATGAGCAGCACAGCAGGGTTTCTGGCTCGTTTGCTCAGGTAGATGCATTTATCTGGGGATCAGGACAGAAAATTACAGAGCTCCAGCAAGCAGTCACGCAGCTTACATCACACAGCAGTCACACAGCCTAGCACCTCTCTAGTTGCTTTTAATACATACAATTTCACAACCTAGAAGTAGAGGGTTATGTACATGAGTGAGTGCCCAGTGTTCAAAACAGGAGCAAGGAACATGTCACTATGTCTTGGTTCTGCATCACTCTTCTGGTCGAGGTGCTTGGCTCCTCAGGCTCAAGGCTGCAGTCAGTTCCTGTGAACGCTCACATGAACAAGTATCTGAATTGTAACTACATCAGTGAACCACCCTGATACAAATCCTGCTCCTGTAATCTTCCTCCTGGCTGTCAGGGAAGACTGAGCTGAGGATCTTTGTCTAGCTGAATGCACGTCCAAAGCACCAACTTGGCTCCACTGAGGATGACTGGCTGCCTGTTCAGTGGCACACGAGATAAAAACAAGCCATAAAACACCAAGGACTAATACAGAAGGTGACAGTCACTTAGTCAGGAGCAGAAACCACTGGGAAAATATGGGGTTAGAAACGCTAGACACACACAGAAAGAAGCTGCAAAAATATCAGTGGGACAAAAGGTAAAGTGGAGCATAGAGAAGACTGAGGGCAGCCACAGTCACCCACGCATACCCTGGCCAAGAGGAGCATGTAACACCCATGGGCACACAGGGTCTGCACTACAAAGGCTTTGTCTCCAAGGCACAGCTAACGCTGCAGCACTTATTAGCATCAGGTTGCTAAAATAAAAAGTGATCATTGCACAGGTGAAAAAAGAAGGCTCCTGGGAATATATTTCATCAAGGAAGAGAATGATCCTTATCTCACCAAGCAAAGTAAACAGAGCAGCACACATTCACTGAGAACTACAGGTAATTAAAGGTACAGTCAAAATCTACAGAAAAATCAATGGAAAGATTCACAGTCCCATGCAGATTCCCAATCAGAACTTCAGTTGCGATGCACACATATCGATAACAGAGCTGGATATATCATTTGGTCACAGTAAAAGAAAATACTTCCCAGGTTAGAACAGAATTCCAGTTAGCTAAATAAAAAGGGTCAGAAGCAGACTGTAGCTGTTGTAGGAGACCACAAGTATTGGGAGGGGGTACAATGCATGATGTCCTATAAACAAAGACTAAAACAAAATTTCATATGAAGCCAGACATGAGAAACTCATAGATTCAACACTGAGGAGCTTATTCAATAATTCTACCTTAGGGTCTTTATAAACAACTGAGGCTCAGAGAACACAACGAGGCAAAAATAAGCCCACAAAATTGTCAACCAAGGAAGTGGGAGGGAGAAAAATTCTCTTTTAGGGAGGCTTTGGTTGCTATTAGTACTGAAACCACAGCTGGCACTATTTCATCGATGAGAGAATGTACACTCCCTTTTACACAAAACTTTAAATTTCACTGTGCTTTGTCATGGCAAGAGAGGAGGACAAAGCTTACTCAAGCATATAGTGACCAGCAGTGGAAGTACTGAAGGAATTACTGAGCATTTAAACCACAGCAGCCACCTTACATTATTTAAGCATCTTACCAAACACAGGGCCTACAGTTACAGGGACATTGCCCCTGCCTAAAGAGCTAGTCATCTAAGTCCCAGGAGATTCATCCCAGCTGTGAAGGAGTCTGTCCTGATGGCACCACTCCCCAGCCCAAAGCTCCTCAAGAGGGCACCCACTGCTGAAGGCTGAGGAGCCCTGAGCAAAGGCTGCTGCTGGAGGAAAAGGAGCAGAGTGGCTCAGCAGGGACCACACCAGCCCTGGCAGACAGGGCTGTCCCAGCCTCCACACACCCTCCTCCCTGAGCAACAACAAAGTACTGACATGGGTAAAGAAAGGGGAACACAGATAGTTCTGTAACACTCAGAAGCTTCTCCCTTGAGCAAACACTTCCCAGGCCATGCCTGGAGCTTGGATTTGCAGGTACTCCCTGTGCAGCAGCTGTCTCACCACCTTCCAGCTTGTTGCTGGCACAGTAGAGTGCTAAGGGAAGACTGAAAATGAGAAAAGTTGTCAGCTTTGTTGACCTTTAACTAGGACTCCTCTTGGATGCCAGATGTGACACGGAAGAAAACACGAAGGAGGTTTTTTGGAAACGCATGACAAATGAACGCTCAAGGCTTGACAGAGCAGATGGGGGTGATGTCTCAGTGCTGCACAGGACAAGATACACAGGGCATGGGTAGGCTACAAAGAGCTGACAACGAAGATGGGTGTTTTGCATTTGGGTGGTGGAAAAGGAAACTCTGTGAGGTGACAGAAAAAATGTTCAAAGTAATAAGCCAGAAACACAGTATTTGTAATCACATTCTTGGAACAGGGGAAAAACATACAGCTTTGACAGACAATGAACTGTCTCAGGAGCAACATAGACCAGAATCAACTGCACAACTAGACATTTTGCAGATCACTCTTGTAGAACTGTGCCCTGGTGCCTTAACTCTGGAAATCCTGGGAGGATTGCATTTTAAGTACTGTCTGAGCCTGCAGTCTGACAGCCACAATGGACCAGAAGGGCACAGCTGCCTTCCAGGCAGCCAGTGACAGCATTTAAATTCTTTGTTGTCCCTCCCACAAACAGAAAAGAAACCAACCTACTTTCAGCTAATTGGCAACAACAGAGCATGGTCCTCAAAGCTCGCGTTCTGGCCACTATTGCCCCAACTTGCCATTCATTTCTCAAGCCACCCAGGGCTGCACAGGGTGAGGCTTAGGAGTAAGTCCATCCAACTCTAAACTCGTAAGTCCTTGCTCAGACAAGACACAGCTCAATAAGCCTCAGAACAGAAGGAAAAAAGTACCACCTGTCCTGGTGTTCATAGCAAGATGACTACTGTATCTTGGCACCTCTTCATCCAGACATCAGCAGACAGCAGTTTTCATGGCAGTCCTGCTACCAATTCCATTCCAGAACCCTGGCACAAAGTCCTCTCACCATATACACTGATCCCTATACCAACCTCACAAGTCCTCTCCTTGCTATCCACAATACATTATACAGCTTCACAACTAATCTGCAGCCAACTGAAAATACTCAAGACAGAAAGTGAATATATTTTAATAGAAAAGCAATTCTACTCCCGGGAATTTGTTGCTTACTCCATGCCTAACCACATGCAGTTCTGCTTTCTACTTCATGCAAAACCCCTACAGAGCTGCTAGTTTCCACAGTATTCCTAGAGCCTGAAACACAAAACAGATGTGACTGGTCAGGGGATGTGCGTCAAGTGTCAGATCCATAAGCAAATTACAGTAAAACAAGCAGATTACAGTGCATGTGCTGAGATAGTTGGTTTTCACAGGGGTCCTCTCAACCTGCTGCAGCCACAAGAGATTTCAGCTACATATCTATGGACTCTCACAGCTGGCCAGACCAAGACATTTGTTACTACCACTCTGTCCACAATATGCCCAAGGTCAAGCACAGATCACATTTCAGTCCTGAAAAGGCTTTGTCTAAATACGATGCCATGATGCTGCACTAGGAATGATGTGACCCACAAATTCAATAATAGTCATAGGCACAAGTTATTAATTCACTATTGATATTCAAGATTATGGCTGACAAAACATTTATCCTAATAACTATAAGGTACACCAGTTAACTCCACACAGATTCATGAAAACTCCTCTAATACATATATAGAATGAGTGAAAAAAGGCAACAAGCATGGAGGTGACAGGGAAAAAAGCAAAACACCATAGTCTGTACCTCAAAAAAAGTAAATGCTAGGGTGGGTGTTTTTTCTTCCAGACAAAAATCATATCAGATTATGTGGGTTTTAAGTTAAATTTACAGTAACAATGCTGGGACAAGACTTTATCAGTCACTTGGTAAAAAATAACTTGTACAGAACAAATATGGACCATGATTGGGATTAAAATCAGTCTCAGCAATTGAAAAAGATGAGTTTGTGAGAAGCAAGATGATGGCAGCTTTCTTCCTTCCAAATGACTAACTTTAAATTTAACCTAAGCTCTCCACTTCCTACCTCTTTAGCAGCCAGCTTTTTGTACCTGGCAAAACCAACTGCAAGCCTCCTCCACAAGTGCCCTGGGAATAAACATTGCAAGCTCCTGCACCTTACCTGGAAAGGACATAAACTCTGAAACAAATACAGGGATTTTTTTTTCTCCCAGAGTGTTTAATTGAAATGGACATGAAAGAAAAGGAACTTCATTCAGAAGAAAATTTTACAAGTCTCAAAGAACTACATGGATCTGATATTTGGAAATGCTTTTTATTTTAGCAGTCCTTCAACCATCACTAACTCTTTTAAGAAGTATTTGCTCTGTATTCTTTTTACCCATTATATGATGGAAAAATTCACAAGCCAAATAAATACTTGTTTCCTCTTACAAGTCACCTTTAGGATTACAATCCATCCTGACACCAGGACGAGGAGTTCATTTTCAAGTTAAAAGTAATTCATCACTGAGCTAAGATCTAAGCTGCACCAAGAATAAATGTTTTTCAGAAATATGTAGTTGCCAAGCCTTTACACAGCCATTTGAAATGTCTAATGCAATCACAGTCCTGTGGTTTGCTTCCACTGGAAAGGCTCTTATATTTACATTAATCTCTGGGAATTGTCCTACACTACAGAAAACCACTGAGTGTTCAGATTATTGATTTGACCACACAGTACTTGAGCTGCCGACTCTGACTACCATGTGTTTGAGCAGAAACCTGTGAGTGACAGCTCTGTATCCTGACAAAGCAATGATTACTCTGTAATCAGAGCCCCAACTGAAAGCATGTCCCCACTGTTTTAAAAACAAACCTCAGGATAAATCCCTGGCATGTTTACACAGACAGACTGCAAGGTAGGAAGACGAGGTAGTATTTTATTGATTTTGCAGAAGAAGAACTGAAGCAGGTAGTTTTGGTATACAATGTCATGTAGGCACCTAATCCTTTTGAGATTGGTAGAAGTCAGAGATCTAAATGATTTTTGAAGATCTGGCCACAATAGTTATGTCCATAGCCACACCAATGAGATTTATGTTTTCCTGAGCAGTTGGGGATTGCCCTTGAGCCTCAGCCCTGAATCCCTAACTCTCAGCCTCTGGCTTGAGTCTTAAGAAACTGGATGGCTCTGAAGGCTGTGAAGCTCCACAGTGCTGGAGGACTGGCTCATGCTATGGCTCTGCCCATCTCTGTGGTATAGACAACTAACCAATCCCTGGCTTTCAGGTGATGTATGTGCATAGTTGCCAAAATCTGTATGAAAACACCTGAACCCTTGCCTGGGAGCTTGCATGCTCTCTTCTCACACACATTTTGGACAGCAGCAGGGCAATACCCACTGGTTAAACAGACCACAGAAATCTAGCTACCTCCTTACTCTGAAGGGAGAACTCTAGGCCAGGATTAGAAATACAGGCCAACTAATGTGGGGAAAACTGCCCTATTATTATACATCTTTTACATTAACTCTGCCAACTCTCCCATTTCATCTGTATTTGATACTTCACTAAGCTTCTCAAGAGAGATCATTGTACAATAATCACTTTTTGATTGGAGGCTATCTTTTATTTTAAATTTTTGGCCTTCATGTTTGTAAAGAAAAGCTAAGTGTGACCTTGAGTAGGATTTAATGCAAAATGAGCTTGGGGAAGTGGCACATTGAGACCTTGTGAGGCCTAGAATGCCAGATTTAGAATGCTCCGGGACCACGAGAGTGGGACAGAGGGCTTCAGCCTCAGAGGTGTCATCAAACTAAATCATGCACATAAGAGAACACAAGAGGCAGAGTTCAAATCACTGGACCATTTTAGGAGTGTATCTCACTGGGTATTTAGTGTGCATGCAGTGAATCAGCCTTGCTGATTTACTACACCTTGTGCACAGTGAAAGCAGGTTCACTGCACACAAACCAGATTGTCACAGATACCACGACATTCAAGGTGGCACTTATGAAAAAGGGCTCCAGGTCACAGGTTTAAGTCTTCTGGTAACATGTCCAGAAGAAACAAGAGGTGCAGGCAAGTACTTGACCAAACTTGCTTCTGTGTACCTGCAGCCTTCTTAGCCATCAAGATTTTGTACCATTGCCAAAGATCACACCAAAACATTAAGTTTGGAATTTAAAAAGCCATGATAGCAGTATGACAGCATGCTGATAGTAAATGCAAACGCCATTCAAAAAAATTCAGGAAAAGTCAAAATTCTCATAGCAACGTTAAAAATAACATATGCACCATGTGGATATGTTAATGTGCTGTCTTCCAGCATCACAAGCTGGGCTGGGGGATGGCAGGGCTATTTTTTTGGGGTGTGTTTTAAGAATAGTTATTACCTTAAAAATAGTAATTCTTGCTCACTCGCTCCCCAGAGTTCACACTTGGGTTTTGCTGTCCCTTACAGGGAAGAAAATTTCTTTTGTCCTCAGAATCTCAGCAATGCCATTTCAAGTAGTACAAGGTTAAGGTTGTTATGCTACCAGTGAAAGGTGCCACCCCCACAGCCCCATACACTGAAATCCTCCCTACTGCAGCTTCAGTCCAACCATGGTAACACACGGCCCTTCAGCCACTCTCTGATTCAGCATTGCAGGTGATTTGGCTCCTCTAAGGACCATTAAAATGCTGACCTCGCCCTCAGATGACCCAGTGTGGCTGTGCCAGCAGTGCCAAGCAGCTGGCCCTGGCATCACAGCACTTCATTAACACCACTGAAGAGCTACGACATGGCAGGATTAGACAGTAATGCCATATTAACAAGAAGGAACACTGACTTTTAGGGCTGAAAATCAGAATAGATGGGTGAGTTTCCCTTGAAAGCATGTTGTCACTGAACAATAAAACACAGCATGGAAATAGGGGGATTTAAAACTGCAGCATTTAACTCTGCCACTACCAGAGATGATATGTTCCTGCTCCAGCCTGGCACTGCACAGTACAAAGCCTCGAGAATCTTCATGCTGATAAAGGCTGCTGAGTGACATTTACACCCCGGACACTCAACCATGGTCCAACCTCCTTGAGTAGTTGTGAAACTTTCCCTACATCTCCTCATCTGCATGCCCTGGATTGTACTACAGAAAAGGTCTCTGCACAGCATTCAGCTCTGGTTTGACTGAACAACAAAAGCACAGTTTTAACATGAGGTGCTTGTGGAGTGAATTTTGCAGCAGACCACCAAACAACAACAGTGAGCAGTCATTTCGAAAAGTACCACTTTAGTCCTCATGCTGGCCAGGTACTCAATATTTAAAGACTATATGTGGCTGAGTCTTTGATTACTCTTATTCAACACAGGTCAAAAGAACAACTACTGCATTACTTAGCCTCAGTTCAGGATTAGGCCCAAAGTCCTCAGTACCTGTAAGAGCAGCAGCTTGATTTAAGTCCCCTCCCTGAATCGCCTGGGACTCAGAAGACAAGATGAAATGGAAATTTTCTTCTTTTTTTTTTTTTTTTTAAACAGGTTTATGTGACCAGTAAGGGCCAGATGAGACAAGATGGGTTCTTAAGAGGCGAGGTCCCCCGGTACTGAGCACAGACTCAATGTTATCAAGATGGTACATGCCAGTCATTAGGATGCTAATTGGCTCTGACAGGGCTCTGGTGACTGAAGTGAACATCCAAACTGTCACTACCTGGAAGCATTGCTGCAGGGAACAGCTCCAAGGAGCCTGAAGGAAAGAAGTGGGTGTGAGGACGTAGAGAGATGGGGGATGTTTATATCTCTCTACAGCTGTCTGCATCACATATTTAAACAAGGGGGGAAAGAGTTCTGTCTCTCTACACTGTGCTGATAAAAAATTCCACTAAAAAAATCACTTTGGGTAATTTACATTTAAATGGACTTTGCACACAAAGTAGATTATTTTGCTGGTCATGTTTACAGTTCTTTCTCTGCTCCCTTTTCCCAGGACTCCATGACTCTTGTCTCCTACACCATCTTTTCCTTCTCTGTCTCCCAACCTGCCCAATTAAAAAACCAAAAATAAATTAACTTGTCAGATTTCCCCATCAACGACTCTCTCCTACTGCTCTATTCCTGTCAGAGCTTTAACTCATCTTGAAAAATTCTGGTGTATTGAGTGTTTTTGTTTATTTGCTTAGGTGGCCAGATTTGTCATCTATGAACTAGATTTACAGCACTTACAAAGCAGAGAATCAAGACTTTCTAAACAGCTTACTGGTCATAATGAGAGATCATTTCCAGTTTTGGTTGGACAACATTCTTGTAAGGCTGGGAGAGCACAAACAGAAAGGTCCAAAACTGAGACTGGATTATCTACAAATTAAAGAGAAGGCCAGAATTATCCAAACATGGATTGCTGAAAAACAAATGTTATTTGACTGTGTTATCTTGTACTTCACTGCAAATAATCAACAACACTGACTCACTGAACCAATGACTCCATAGCCTAAATGTGACAAGGTAACTGTATCCTTTAAGAGACCAGCTGTGAACAAGACCCCTTTGCTAGTGAGACGCAAGAACAGACACTTAAAACACTGGTCTGCAACTCTGAATCACAGGTCAACATTTCATCCAGGCCCTGTGCATGTGACATGAAACCAGAGAAGGTACAATGACATTTAATTTATGACAAAATCAAGGGGGCTCTGGAATAATATTCCCGGGGGGAAAAAGAAAAGAAAGCTCTCCTTATAGCCACAATCAGCTGTTCCATTTTCTTAGTCCCTCACGATCATAATCTCTTGGTAACCCAATGTATTATCACCCTAGAACTTCAGGGGATGCAGACCAGAACCAAAGGAGCTGGTGAGATGCCCTCTCCACCTGAGAAAATTACCCAGGTGTTCCTGCACAGCCTGTCATGCCCACAAATGTCAGTTCCATGATCCATAAAACCTGCTGTGGGTGAGAAGTTCCTAGCAGAAATTATTCAAGGGCTTCCACATGTGAACAGGATGATAAATATTTGCAATGCAGGTAAGTCATCCTTCCTCCCTTGCATGCCATGTGAATTCCTAGCCTTCCAAAACACGCATACAGGAACACTGCATCAAGACTATATGACTAAGGTGATGAGGGGAGGGAAAAGGAGAAAAGTAATGTTAAAACTAGATTCAGTTACTAGAATTCCAACAGTGTCTCCTGAAATGAGTGTAGAAGACAGAGGGAAGAAAAAAAAAAAGTGGGGATGGAGGGAGCAGAGGGTAAGATGCAAGTCTCCATGCACAGGCATTGCAGGAATAAAGTTTCTTCTTGAAGCAGTTTGCAGTTTAAGCATAGAAAGAGGTGACAGAGACACAGACGTGCAAAGCACCTGGGATTTCCACTCCTCTGGAATGATTCCTATAGAATCCCATTTTGCCATCTTCTCTGCTCACCTAAAACCTTTCCAGCACAACTCTTCCCAGACAGACTGCAGAAGGGAACATCTGAACAAAGCCAGAAGGATCCTGTAGAGCCACAGAATCTGTGCCTCTCTGCTGCACACCAGGCTACACCTCATCTATACAACAAACATGACTCGACAGCCTGTGCTTCCCATTGTCACTTCCATCAAGCCCCTGCAACCAGCTTCGCTTTCCTCTGTAAATGGGTTTCATTGCTTCATAAAATGGATGCATTTAGTCATGAATAAAAACCAAAAAGTTACTGGGGAGGGAAGCAATACTCAATGTACCACAGTCAATAAAAGACAGAAAAAAAGAAAAATATTAGCTGGAGGGTTCCAAGAAGGTTAGGGTTACAAAGAAACAAAATATTGGCTCTGACATAGGAAAAAGCTCTTCTGAATACCAATGTGTTCCACAGAGTGACAAAGAAGCTATACTTACCTCAAAGGAGATTAAGTAATATACTGCAGCACCTGAGGAAAGGGAGAAAGGTACAAAAAAAAGGCAAGCAAGCATAAACACAAAGAGAATAAGGCCCCTGAAGTCTGTTTCATATAGCTTCTTCTCCTTCACAGAGAAGATTTATATCTTTTCCTTGGAAATTCAGCATTCAGGAAAGTGGACTTAGTATAACTCCATAATAATACCCTCTTTTCCAGGCCCCAGGAAACTATAATACTGATTTACTGGTCAAAGAAATAAATGTGCCTCAGAGTTCCATACAAGGTCTTTCTGAAGTTAATCCAGCTCTAAGATGGATAAGCAAAAGTGGAAAAATACCACAGAAAGCATTTGTGTAGATAAAAGGAGCTTTCTAAAGGCCAGTGTTCCTGTCATGATGGAATAATTTTCATTCTCTAGATAAAGAGCTGGAGAATAAAAGTAGAAAAAGTTATAGCACACAACTGGCTCCCTGGGTACCAGGACATGTTTGCTGGCTGGGGACTATACTTTATTGAAAACGCCTAATCAGTTAAATTTAAAACTGAAAATATTTCATACAGGATTCATTTGAGCAACTGTTGACATCAACATCTGACACCACAGTTGGTGGAGAGGAATAGTCACCTGCAAGGCAGGATTCATCTGTTTCTAAAGCAGTTGGCTAAAACAAGATCAGATGACCTATGTCTTACAGTATCTCCTTTTCCTGTCTAGGAGAGTCCATATAACTCAGTCAGATGCACACAGCTAGTCTGTAGGCAACTGAAGCTAATGGTGGACTCATTTCACCAGGCATTAAAATGATTGCACAGATGAGACTCAAGTACATACATGGAGTTTGCAGAAATTAAGCCACTTTCTGCTCACTATGATGACTGGAAATCTTACTCTGGAGAACGCAACAATTAAAATGGATCAAAATACAGCTCTTATAGTTGCAGAGAGAGCCTTTTAAATGCAAGGAAAATGCAAGTAGAAGTAACACTATTCCTAAGCCTACAGATTGATATAAACAGGACTTAATAATGCTCAAGAGCATCATAGGAAAATTCACAAGACTGACAGTTTAATCAAATCACTCTCCCTCAGATTCATGTAAATAGAGATGTCCTTCACTTCCTAGTCCTGGGTCTGAATGCAGCTTCCAGGAGGAGAGGGGAAGATAAGCTCCAGTTTTCTGTTAAAACAACTCCTTTTTTTTCTTTTTTTAAGCAGTGGACAAGGCAAATGAGTCCTTAAATATAATTTAATGATACGGACCACAGACATCCAAATATATGGCCTGGCAGAAGAGCTCAGACAGCCTTAATTGACTAGCCCTGAAGAGAAGTGGAATCCTAAACTCCTCCCTTACCTCTCTACTGACAGGTGTTGCTTTGTCCCATAACACAGATGGCTGGGAGCAGGTTGCAACAACAATCCACATAGCCCACAGCTCCCCTCCCTGTTCACCTGCATAGGGTTCTCTTGGAAGAGCACAGGTAGGACTGGATCACCTTCACCAGGACACCAGCAGCCTGGGCACTGTCTTTCTCCACATGCTACTCAGGAAGAGAAGCAGCCTGTGTGCAAGGATGTTCCCCACATTTCACACCTGGGAAGCGTTAGCCAGCTACCATAAATAGACCAACTGCACTGTGTATGCACGAAGCACAGCTCTCACCAGCCTGTAATATAAACTGTGTGTTCTCTCCACCTGGAAGGTTTAAGCACAGATAGAATGAAATCTCTATTCAGGCAGGAGCATTTACTAATGCAGTGGTCAATTATCCCCCATGGGCTGAAACCTCTCTGACCAGAGACCATTTTTCTTGTCCTGCAGTTGTACTGTGCTCACATAGCATGAGTGCCCAGTTGAGGCTCATGAACATGCTGTGGTACAAACAAATGAAATCAGCCTTATTCAGACCAAATTCCAAAGCAGAAGCTGCTTGCTTGCCCACACTCTAGGTTAAATACAGAGGTCTTTCAATTCACAGTAAACCAGACAATGACCTTCTCCTTTGACAAGGAAAAATAGCTACAGGGAAGCTGCTTCAGGACTCAAAACAGTCATTTATTAAAACGGAGAGATTACGTCTACCAATGAAAGGCAAACAGACTCCAGAATCCCGTTGTCCAGGACATGTGAGAAACTGTCCAATCTTAACCTCCATTTCAAATGCTAATTACTTGCCAGAACACTAACCTGAATTTTTCCTAGCTTCCCTGGAGGATAAAAAAAACCCCTGACGTGTGTAGAGATCTTAATCTTTGCCTTTCTAAATTTATATGAATTATGTAATTGCACTTTTAAAGGACTAGAGCAAGTGACTAAAAAAGAAATGCAGAATGAACTAACACTACTTGTGACAGAGCAGGAAAAGAATACTTTTAAAAGCAGATGAGCACGTTCTCCTCCAAAAAAAACTTGAAAAGAGAAGGCAGAAGACACTATAATTGAATATGTGAAAAATTATTCCAGGACAATGGGATGTATGGCAAGTTATTTTAACAGCTGAGTTTATTACATACTTCAAATGATGTAAAGGATGTCCAGAGCACAAGGATGGCTGTCATCTTAGCAAAGATGTATGCACTTAAAGACATATACTGTCTTCATATAGATATCTGATAAATTATATATATACTGACAGTGTAATCTAGCTGGAGGGGCTCACAGGCATTTTCTAAAGGCAAAAGCTTATAATTGTAAAAGGATTTACTAATTATTATTTTAACAAGTATGATTATCAAAGTTAAATTCCTGGAAGTATTTTGCCAAAATCATTTAGCTCTGGACTAAAATTCCAAGAAAAGGAAAGAGCGATTCATTTTCTCATGGTAGGATTTCATTTAAGATTCAGAAAGCAGCTTATATCCACTGGTATTTGTGTTTTCTTTTTTAAAGGTATGGGGCATTCACTCAACTGATTTTAGGAAAAATGTATGTGTTACTCACTTTAATGAAGACTTTCAAGCAAGGCCCTATGAAGCAGAAGAAAAACAGGTCTTATGCTGAGAGTAACATGACTGTTCCCCAGCAGAAGCTCACAGGGCCATGATAAATGTTTTTTGCCTCTTCAATAAACAAAATTACAGCATTCTGAATGCAAGAACAGGGATATATGACAAACAAGAAGCTCAACCTGCCATAAACTGTTTGGCAACAGTCAATTGTTCAAAAAAGCTTAGAAGCCGCTAAATTAGAGTATATTACAAGAGACAGTGTGGAACAAAACCCAGAGACTGAGAGAAAATAAGGAACCAAATAAACCAAAACCCACCGCTCCCCCTGAGCAGCATCCTAACAAGAGTATTTCCAACAGTGAGGGTGTTAAGCCCTGCCAGCTCATCCTTTCGGGTGGGTTTTGTGACCACAAGCAGCCCTGTGCTACCATCACTGGAAGCCCACTGGCTATGCAGAGAGAGAGAGAGTGTCATCAGAAGGGTTTATGAAATACAGGAGCTGAGCAAGGCCAGGTGGAGCATCATTGCTCCCAGTTAAAGGCAGATCCAGGGAGTGACTGTGCAGTTCACTCACAGGCAGGCAGCACACCTGCAGCACAGCCAGGTAAGAAACCCCTGACTCTGGGCACAACCACATCCCGCCAATCTTTGGTGCCAGCAGAAGGAAAACAGCACTACACCAAACAGTGGGAGAAATCCCTCAAATCTTCATGATATACAAAACCTGAAGGAATGCACATTACAGAAAGATTTAGTTTGCTGGCATGAAATCAAACGTATAAACCCAAGATTATTCACAAAGATCAAGACAACCTTCAAAGAAGCCAGAAATCCAGGGGGAAGCAAAGTATTTCCGAGTAGTTCCACTTTTCTCACACAAGCCAGGGAATCTCAGAGAGGGTCATAAATAATGGACTTTATTTTCATTCTTTGCATATACTCTTGCTGGTGCAGCGCACAGTGTTATCTGGAGATAGAAGCTGATAGTGAGCCATTTTTGGATACTAAAACATACTTTAAAAGGGACTTTTTCTTGGAATATGAGTGTTTGGTTTCTGAAATACAAACTGTTATAATTAACCCATTGCTTTACATAGTTTACAAGTATAAGAGCACTTAAAAAAAATCGTAATTCTGATAATAAAAGCCTCCGTAAAATAACAAAGAAAGGCATTTCAAGATGCAGTGACTGAAGGCAGCCTATTCAAATTAATCTACCTAGTTAAACAACTAACCATTGATAGAACTCTCCTAGAGCAGAAAGAGTCACCATTACTAATGCCTTCAAAGCAAGAGCAAGATCAGAGGATTCTTCTCGAATGTACATATGATCATGCGTAAGCCACAGTTAATGGTTAGATGCTGAAATCAGCATTAATAAAAGCAGACCTTTCTCAGACATAATTATTGTGAGCAGTTCTGGTCACAGCAAAATCCAAAGACGATTTTACTGAATTGAGAATAGGTGCACAAAAGTGCTGGTAAGAATAAGAGGCCTATCTCAGGAAAGTTTGACTCATTTAAAATGGCAAAAGACAGCATGATAGAGGACAGAATCGCTGTCTGCAAACACACTTGAGGAGAGGAGCTGCAAGAAGTGAGAACAGACATTTAAACCACAGGATTATCTTGGTGCAGAAAGGAGATATACCAACCACGAATGCCTCTCAGCTGGAGGTCAGACAAGTCAGAGTATCAAGTAGCTGTGATCTGGAGCAGCCTCCCAGTGGGAGAAGTGGAAGAGGAGAACAAAGCAGGAGAGTGCACAGAAATGACTCCTGCCCCATGTTGATGCCTCAGCAGCAGGGATTCTTCCCTGGGATTGATGCTTGGAAAGTCAGATTGTCCTTTGTAGCTCTGAGCTCAAACACAGAGTTCAATAACATGGTAACCTGTTATTATTGGAAGAGAAGGATTTATGTGTTCTGTGGGTTTTTTTCTGTGTATTTCTAAACCAGAAAAGTTTTTATTTTCTTTAGACACAAACATAACCTCTGTTTTTCAGCAGTCCAGGAAAACACAAAGCAGGAGTGTTTTCCAAGAAGAGATAATTAAGGATCTAATCTTGAGTAACCTGTGCAGTCAGGCAGGACAGCATGAGCAGCTCTACACTCCACCACCAGAGGTGGACTTCACAGGTGTTCCATTGCCAAGATCCTTCAGCTCTTATCAAGAGAGGGAGGAAAAACCAATAGGTACAGAAGAACCTACATCAAAGTGCAAGGGATTTGAAAAGCAGCAGTGCTCTGCAGTGGCCTGGCACCACCAGCTCATGGGTTATCAGTGAAAGTATGAAGTATGTATCCCTTCTTTCTGCAGACTAGATCCACAGACCCTGGATTCAGCCACCCTTTCTGCAGCACACCTAACTCAGTAATCATATGAAAGGTAAAGCCAAAAGTCACATCAGGCTTAGTAAGGAAGCCCTTTGAGTTGCTCTTGCTTTTCTTGCTTCAGAATTGGCTTACCATAAAACCATCAAAACACAGATCCTGGGACCCAGGAGAGCCAGGTTACCCTCCTGACATTCACCCCAAGGAAAAGTCATAAGCTTTGAATAACCACTTCATTGTCTCAGAGGTCCTCAAACTCTTCACCTCTGTGCACAAGGCTTCCCCTCTTTGGAAAGTGTAAAGAGACTCAAAACCGTAACGTGAAAACAAAATCGTGTGTTAGTGATCTTTAAACTGACTTAATGAAGCAATTTCAATTCCACCCTTCCTTCCTCCCAACTACACCCTCTCCTTCAATTGGAAAATTTGTTTCAGTTAATATGGACGGGGGAAAAGCAAGCTAAAAATAGCCTCTTTTTGCCTTAAAAAAGTTAAAGCTATGAATAAACAGCCTGAAACAGGAATGCAGTTAATCTGCCCACCAAATTCCTACACTGTTTTCTTGTTCAGCTTTTCAAAACATTTTCCTAAGGATCAAACACAGACTTACATCTGCAGGGCCAGTGATATCCCAGAACTGCCTGCTTCCATGCAGGTAAAGTGACTGGTTTTGGCATGAGGAGGAATGGTTTACGAGACTGGATGAACCAAAGATATCATCTATGACTGTTAAGTACTAGAATATTTGACTAATCTCTTTGTATCAGGGGAATCAGTATGAAAAAAGTAAGAAAAATGCACCAAGAGAACACAAAAACATTTCTCGTTTCCCTGTACTGTGCAACAGACAAACTGCATTATCTCCAAAAAATCTACCTGGGCAGTAAAAGGTACTCACACTGTTATCCCTATCTTAGACCCAAGTCACATCTGTCCCTGACAGCAACAGCTGTCAGCACTGAAAGAGCAGGGTGATCAGCCATCCTTTTCACCCTGGGCTGGGAGCCAAAGCAAGGCTGGCTTACGTATTTGCAGTGCAAAGCCAAACAAACTCTTTATTCTGGTCCCTATGCTATGCGATTAGCAAGTAAGATCAACCCCAGGGAGTATCCTTGAAATCTGAATATTTGAACCCAAACTTATTTTTACTCTATTCCCCTTCCACTGTATCAGTAGTGAGCTTCAGGTAATGCCGTAAGAGTCACATGCACCACACTATCACTGCAGACAGAAGCCTCTTGGCAGAGTCGCCTTTCATTCCCAGTTTCCCATAGCATGAGGCATCAGAGCATGCTGCTGTGGAATGCTACAGACACTGCTGTGATACCTGATAGGAGTTGGATTTTGAAAAAGAAAACCATCTCCCTTCTCCTACAGCAGATGAGCCCTCTGGATGGAGAAAGGAAATGTCTCACTTTCATCTCAGAGTTCAGAGGGAATGTTTTATAGTTGTCAGTCCTATCAAGATCTTATTCGTTGACACACTAGGGACAGTAACTGTTTTGAGGTAGGCTGTGCAGCCATGGAATAGCCAGGTTCTGAAAAGTACTTTGCCCGGTGACATTTTGGAAAGCAAGGTAAAAGATTTTTCTGTGACCCTAAAGTAAATGCTGAAAGCCAATATGCAACAGGCAGGCCAGAATGAGTTCAGCAGATGTGACTACACAAGGCAAAACCATATCAGGAACAAAGCAGCATCTGCTACCGAAATCCCAGGTGAGGAATGTGAACCCAAGTTGTCTGGAGCCTCTGGTGTCCCAGGTCCAAGAAAGCACTTGCACTCAGAGAGGTAAGACACACTCAGTGATCAGAGTAGGACAGTGGATGCTGGAATCTCACACTTGCACCTCAGTATCACTGCCATGGTACACAACCCCGCATTTCCCATCCATACACAGTACTTGCGATCTCATTTTGACCTCTAAAAAGACTTCAGGAATACTATTTAGGCTGTCCAGAAATATTAGAGAAAGATGTCCTGGTTAAAACTTAGGTTATTTCTTCAACCACTATACTGAAGCATTCACTGGTTCCATTTACACTCAGTTGCCACCGAGGGTAGGAGTGTCATTTAACAGACAGCAAACTGGCACAGAGCTCTGTATCATACTGTTGAATTCTCAGAGGGAATCTGCAAGTGGATCACGGAGCTGAAACTTGCAGAGCTCTAAATCAGCTACCAGACCACTCTCCTTCCTACACACGTATCTGCCAGCACACACTTGTGCCACTTACTTGGGAAGTCTGGTGGCTCAACAAAAGAGCAAGCAAGCAAGAACAGAAAGTGCAGAGTGGTGTGGGTCAAGAAAGCAACTGTATCAGCAGGGCTACCAACATCCACCTGCATCCAGCATCACACCACGGCTGAGCTGCTCCGCAGAGCCTTGCCCAAGCAGGTACAACTGCGGACTCTTGCCTTCTCAAGGGTGCAGTAGCCAAATGCTGTAGCACCCAAAAGATGTTTGACATCACTCATCTGCAATCTTATCCTTTGTTGCCAGCTAGTTTTGGCACATCCAAGCAGAGGTGGCTTACTTGGGTTCAAGATTCAGCTTTCCCAGGGCACTGTCAAGAATTAGAAGGGAACAGACACACTGACTCAGGAGAAATAGAAAGCAGACATAACTGTGGGGAAACAATCCTGCTGTTAATCAGAAAGCAAAAAACTTCAAAAAAACAGCCTTGGATGTTTCTTTGCAGAAACACAAAGTCTAGGGCTCCTTTACACTCAGCTCAGTGTATCTCAGACTGTGCATACAGTCACTGCTCCCAGTGACACGCCTGCACAGTGACTCTCTTAAGAAAACACTCACAATCACTACAGATGATTTTTAGGATACTAATAGATATAAATCAGAATGTCTTTGCCTCAGTAGAATCAACAGATTCTGCCAAGAATCTATCCGTGCACCAAGAAGCTGCTCCTTTGAGCAGTGTTCTCATACAGCTGATACAGAGCACATCTCACATAAATCCCTTCTCCTTCCTGCCTTTTTGCAGCCAAAACTCATGGTCCACAGTAAGATCCACCCACCCAACCACCCATGAGGGAAAATGTCTACTCACAGGTTCAAGTATGTAAGTGTTTAACAGGTGAAAGCCAGGAGGGAGGACAGGCCAGGGCACCGTGGGTAAGCTCTGTGACAAGATTGTGCAATCTTCAGCAGAGGCAACATTCACTTGCTCCTTTACTCCTTCTTTACTAGAGGACCTCAGAGGAAAATACAGAGACTGAGCTCTCCAAAGCTTTTCAGCTTTTTTTGTGATTTAATCTGTTACTTCTGCACAATACTAAATCAGAAGGAAAGAAGGGCCAAACTGTCCACCTCATACAATGCTGACTTCCCCATCACACCAGCACCAAGTGCTTTGTACTTGGTTAGAGAGAAAGGAGTGGAATTCAAAGTGCTAAGAAATCTTGATTGCAATTATCAGGAAAACAGTGGTAATGCAAGGTACAACCATGGCCCTGATCAATATTCCCAATACAGAAAATACGTGTCTCAGGGCATGTCTTCAGGACTAGAAAGCAGTCCTCCAGCTGAGCAGTTGTTTTTTTCTTCAACTCAGCCTCAATTTTAACCACTCTTGATTAAAACTATTACTTTCACTCAATATTCAATTTCTGACAGGTAATATTCTCTACATATGTTGCGAGCTGGCTCCATCCTTCCAGGCAAAACACAATAGCTCCCTAGAAGCAACCTTTTTTATTTTACAAGTCATGTATAATTTATGCATCCACAATATTGACATAGTCTAGAAATACACATCGTGACAAAATCATCTCTTAGCTTTCAACAGATTTGGGGACATTTTCCTTAACCACTTAGGGGATTTTTGTTCATTTAGTCCTCAAGTTTTTGTCAAAGCAAACACTTGCACAGGCTTAGACGTGCTCCTGCCCTTCTAATCTTGCAGATGGATTCTGCGCAGGATATATACAACTGATATGTTCAGGTCTGCCAACCAGGTAAATAGTTGCCTGAAAACCAGAGATGACCTTGCAAGCAATTGTTACGCCATTGTTTCAAAGGGTGCAAAATATTAAAGCACTAAAATCACCTGAGTGCATTTTACTGAGTTACTGGCAGAAGATTTGTAGGCAAGTTACAGGGGCATTCACAGATAGCTGCCAGAAGTAGGGAAGCATTTTCTTCACTGCAATTCCTTTAGGTGGAAACTAAGAAAGGTAATGAGGATTTTCAAGAGTTTTCATTTAATATCCAAACAGCACTGAAATAGATAGCTTTCTTATACTGCTGAGCAAATTCAGCTCTCTCATTTTAAAGAGTGTATCTAGGAACACACTCAGAAACACTCCATCACTGACACCCTCTTTTCACCTGCCACTGCCCTCTGACTAGATGCCACACAGGTATGATGTGTTTGCTTCTGGCACTCTGAAAGAGTAGGGAAGTTTAATCTTCTTTGCCCAAGCAATACCTTACTTTCCTCTTTTTATTTAAGTTAGTTTTCTTTTTTTAAGCTGTTCTCAGAAACAAAATATTTTGTCCAGTTTTCATCTTGGCTGTTGGATGAATAACCAGAACACCCGTTCAAAGCACATAACCTTTGATCATCCCCCCTACAAGGTATGCAGGTGGCCAGAAGAGTTTGCAATTATGAGCTTCCAGTATGAGCTTTTAGAGGGGTGGGAGGTGTATGTATCCACATGGCCTGGGATTCTTAAAACCCAGCTTTTTGCAGTAGTAAGTGAACTGACAAAAGTATAAATAGAGAAAAACATAATTATCACAGATTACAGCTAACAAATCCTCACTGGAGAAAACAGAATGTGTGTAGGAGAAACTCACTGTAAGTGGTGGTTTTGCAGATGACACAGGAGATGCAGTTGGAAGGAACTCTTGATTTCTCACAGCAGTAACAGCTGGCCCTTCAGGGATGTCACTGCAAGACACAAAACAACAGATTCATGAGTAAAACAGGCAGGTGGTGATCAGGAGTCACTTCACAAACAAACTTTTCAATCCAGGATTAATGCTTTCTGCTTCACAATCCCTTTCTCCTCCTGTCTCTACTTCCCCATAAACTCTTCAACCTCAGTGGAGTTTGTTACTAAAATGAAACTCGGTCACCAAATAAATACTGACTTATTCAAGAAAATCTCTTCTTGCACATTTTCAACACAGAATTTTAAAAAAAAACCACATTAAAAAGAGATTACTTTTTTACATTGAATCCCCTTACAAACTAACAATGTAAGAGTGAACATGCAATGGCAAGACACTAAGGCATGCTGGGCATACAGAGAAAAGTCCAGCTAAAGTGTGTCTATAGAACAGAACCCTGTAATTTATTGTGCACCAGCACCCCAAGAAACAAACTTTGTGGGTCCCAGGATATAATGCACAGAAAGCACTCAGAAGAGAGCACAGGCTTTTGTTTCCTATGCAGACAGAAGGTCATGGCAAGGAAGAGTAAAATTAGTAAATACTTCTAAAAATTCAAGTTTCTGAAACTGACAAATGGCAATGAAGCCAACTCAGCTGATGGAAGCAGTTAATGCATCAAATACCCACAAATGAAAAACATCTTCTACTAATAAAATTTCACCAAGTGACACTGGACAGGGAAAAGTAAGTTCATAGCTATTCAAGTACACAGCAACATTGAAAGCCATGATCAGCCAATGGGTTCCAGGTTAGCTTCACCTACAGAAGTGGCAGCAAGGTTTGAGGGGCAGATAAATCTTTTTGAAAAGAACACCCTCTCCTTTTCCATTGCAGCTTTATCATTATAATGGATTATGAATTACACCACCATTTTGTGCCACAAGATTTTCATTAATGTATACATTTCCTTAGCATTAAGTTTGGAACTGCAGATAGATTTTATGATTAAACACAACAGAATAAGCCCTCCTGTAAATTACTTAGGGTTAAAAAGCTAACCCCTTTAAAAGAACTATTACATCCTTACTGACCACACACAACCAAGACAGCACTTTATCTACCCACTCGAAAGACAACTGTGCCTGGCTTGCCAAAGGACAACTCCCAGGGGCTTTTTGTTGTTTGTTCATTTGTTTGTTTCTAATTTTGCTATTTCAGGTGCTTAAGGACACTAATTTCCAGATGGTCTAGAAATACAGCACACCAGAAAGCAGACTATATCCCTGTTACCTGCAGCAGTGCTCCTGTCTGGTATTTTACTGTCACATAAATCAAGTTGGCCCCAAAGAGGCATCAGGAATGCATTCCATAAGCATTGTTCACTTTTGATTTTTCTGAAACAAAGAGCTAAGCAAGTACGTATCAAGTGTTTCTTGAGAAGAATAAGCTGCCTGATGATTTTTAGGTTTGTTTTTTATTCCTAAACTTGACAATACCAGAAGCAACATCACCTTTTAAGGCAAAAGGCAGCTGAAAGCAAAATCCTTCTTTTAAGCCAGAGTGACTCATAACAGCAAAGACTCTTCCTAGAAAAACAAACTCAATCATGAAGTAAGAACGAGCTAGAAGCTTTAATGATAACAATTCAAACAAATCCTTTTTTTTCCCCTGTGACTTTTGTGGACTGGTTTGGCTGGTTCAAGCAGGTGCTCTTGGATACTGCAAAAAAAGAAAATAAGTTAGACAAACCACTGCCCTGCCCCAGTCTTACAATGCATTTGCATCCCTAGAAAGTAGAGTAAACACAAGCACAGATGCACAGGAACACATTTCATGCCTTATCTTTTCTATGGGAATGCAGGAGGAAGTACATATCTGAAGCTGTATCTACACTGCAGGCAACACAACCAGCTCAGGAGATAAGGTAGAGAAGATGCAGAGGCATTCACACATCTGCCTACAGCAAGCCCCTGTAGTTGTGTATAACCCAGTGCCTGCTCACATGGTGTGAAACCCAGGTCACACAGTGCTGTTCAGGCTGCAATGCTGTCTCCTGAAACAGCAGCTGTCGCTGCCACTGGAAGCAGCAGCATTGTACTAATGAGAGGATGTGACCTCGGTAGGCTGCATCTAAATCTACTCCTCAAGCCTAGAAGGCATCCCAAATCCTCCTCTTGGAGTAGTACCATAGTCATTGCACAGATTTCCCTTAACCTGTCCAACATGTGGGCTCAGGCAGCTACATCTTCATCAAAGAAGGTGCCAACGCCACCAGCAGAGAAACTAAGGCTCCACTTCCCTCTCTGCAAATGACCCATATAACCTCAGGCAAAACATTTTGTCTCCTTGTGTCCCACTTCCATTCTCAGGCTGATTTTTTTTGTCTCCTCTTTTGACCAGGGACTATCTTTTACAAGATGTTTATGCCTATTTATCATGTGTTGCTGAGCACAAGGAGGCCTCTAAGCAGGAAGTTTAATAACAACAGGAACCTCAGCTGCAGCATAACTCCACTTAGAGCTACAAGGCTTCCCTCAGACCCACATACACCAGACATGCTTCTCCAGAGACCAAAGGCATCTTTCTGTCCTGGCTTGTGTCAAATGCTTCCCAGTTCTCTGGCATGTCCCACACCACCCGGAGTCCATCTAAAAAGCTCTCTGACAACTCCCAGCTGCTTAGGAGATTCTGCTTTTCAGACTAATTTCACAGGTTCTCAACGCACTGTTGCCCAGCCTGTATTTGTGTTTGTGAATTGCTCCAACCCATGTGCAGGACCTTGTGCTTGGCTTTAGGAAGTGTGCATGGGTCCATCTCTCCAGCCTGTGAGGATCCCACAGGATGACAGCCCTCCCCTCCAGCATGTCGACTGCACCACACAGCTTGTCGTCATCAGAAAACCTGCTCTCAGTCCCACTGTCCATGTCACCAACAAACATGTTAAATAACAGTGGACCCAATACAGGCCCCTGAGGGACTACACTCAGCACTGGTCTCCATCCAGACATTGAACAACTGACCACCACTTTCTGGATGCAACCATCCATCCAGTTCCTTTAGCCACCCATCAAGTGCATGTCTCTCCAGACTACAGACAAGGACCTCTGAGTTTAGAGACAAGGATATCATAAGGGACAGATCAAATGCTTTGCACAAGGTGAGGTAGATGATGTCAGTCACTCTTCCCTCATCCACCATCTCTGTTGACACCATCACAGAAGGCCACCAGATTTGTCAGGCGCTATTTGCCCTTAGCAAAGCTATGTTGGCTGTCAGCAATCACCTCCTTATTCTCCACGTGCCTTAGCATAGTTTCCAGTAGGTTCTGCTCCATGATTTTGCCAAGCACAGAGGTGAGACTTACTGGACTGTTTAAAGACAAAGACCAAATGTGGCAGTTTGGAGACACCTGGTACCATGATGTGCTAATATTGCCAGAGTTCTCATTCTTCTGAGCTCAGTCAATTTTTTTTTTCTTCCTCTTAAACCAGAAAATAGCTTCATTTTTTGAGGTAAGACTCATAATGTGATAAATACAAAGCTGCAGCCATTTGGGGAGCAATCCCAAGAAAGCAAATCATTATCAACAAAGACATTACCAATGGCATTCAATGGTAACTCTAAAAAGGAGAAAAGACTTTGCTGTGTGGGTCTTCCCATGAGGCACTACAATATGGCCTTTTTTTGACAGTGTTCACATAGATGTCCAGGGCTAGATATTACCAGGGACAGCAGGAAGCAGGGAATTGTCCCGATTTCTGTCACAACACCACCCAGGACAAACATCTGCAGTACAACTCAGCTTCCCTGTCAAGAAGAGAACATACAGAAATCCGTGGCACCACACAGATTAGGCAAAGCCACCTTCACCAGTGGCAAGGGGTATTTTTCCATCTCTGCTCTGATTTCAGCTAGTGCAACTACTTCAGGAAATCTAATGACTGCCTGTACTCTGCTTGCACTAGTACACAGAGCCTGTAACAGGAAAAAAAACCCTATTCTCTGAAGTCCTACTAAATACAAAAGGCTGTTGAAGATATATTTTAAAGCAGACACGAGTACTGCTTGCTCTTGTTTTTAAGAGGAAAAAAACAAAAACAAAAAAAATGCCAGCAAGTTTTTTCTCTCTACCACCACCCACCAGTCTTTTACTCACCCCTTCTTTTTGTTTTCTTTTAATTAACGTTGTACTCTTTGCCCACATGCTCTCCTCTCAAACAAAACTCCACTTGACAACTTACAATTATTTGAAATCTCTTCCTTCAATTTCTATTGCTCGATGCAAGACATCTTTGCACCTTCAGAAAAGACAACTCTCCTGCCATGCCCATACCCATAACCATGTAGTCAAAACCGAGCAAAACTGTCAGATAAGCTATCTCCAGCTGAAATCTTATATATGCATATATATATATATACACACACGTTACATGTATTTAAAACATAGAGGAATCTATAAATAGTTACTCCCTTCCCACTCCTATTTTAGAATTTTATGAACCCTACACTACACTATTCTTATCTTCCTTACATCAGCATTAACCCTGACAACCACATGCCTGCAGCATTAGTTCACTCTTGTCTCTGGAAACCACTGAATTGATTTTACTATTTGGAGGTATTCTTTAATATGTCCAGAATATGGAATTACAGCATGCTTACATATATCAGCTCTTAAACTGATGAGCAGTGTAACTTCTATTAGAGTTAGTGCAAACAGCAGATTGTCACTCAGGCACACTGCCCTAAACATCCACTTGCACTCTGCATCCCTCCTGTGAGCTTGACAAGGCTTTGTTAAATATTTGCATCCTGTGTTTCTGCTTGCAAAGGCATCTGTGCTCAGCACCTACCACTGACAGGCTGGAAGATCTGTGATCCTCTTTTGGCTATTCCCAAGCCTCAGCCTAACTGGTGAGAGTGTTTCCTTTTCTCATGCAGAGGAGCTTTCACTTTTATCACTTTTGTTTCCAAATATAGAGCAAAAAGATGAGGCTTTAAGTTCTTACATACCCTAGGCACTCTAGATGGAATCAACAACATGAACAACCCATCTTTTGGGTAGGATGAGTGTCCCAGTGCATTCTAACGCAGTTAGTCCTCAAAGCAGGTAAACCTACCAAGGAGGCTGAAACACAGCTGACTCCTGAGGGCCTCTCTGCATCAACCACTGCTTTCTAATTCTCCAAGTCTGCTTTGTATTTATTATTACTAGATCCCAAGAAGATCTCTGCGGGACATGTTGCATCTTACCAGAGAGCACAAAAGTAGCTCCCACAACAGCTCCTTCTGCCAGAAGGGAAAGGCTGTCTCATGCTGACCGTTCAGTCATAATTCAGATACTATTATGATCTGCACTAATAATTTAATAGTTTCAATAGTCGTAATTAAATCAAAGTGATTAAAAGTTCAAAACATGAAACCATGATTAAGGTCAGCAGCTTTAAACTTGGGTTTCCATTTTCAGCTGTTATGCCTAAAAAAAGGGCTGATTCTCCCTGATTAGTAACTATGAAAACATAGATGTTTAGATTAAAATACCCCATAGACTGAAGTTCAGCATGCAGATTTGATAAGGAAGATCTATCACCCTTCATTTATCTAAGAAGATATGCAATAAATGGCACATTTATACAAATTTCAATTTTTCCCATTTTATATGAATGAGTGATGGATTTGCTTTTTACTAAAGTTGGGGTGGGATTTTTTGTTCATTTGTTTCTTCTTTTGTTCTGCTGGGATTTTTTTGTTTGTTTATTTAACTTCTACTGCTCTTGGAGGAAAACTGATGTTAAGAAACCTTTGCTGTCTGACTGCCCAGGAGCCACTCTCGCAGTCACACTCCCACCATCCCAGACCTTCCCTGCTGGGACCAAAGCCCTTTCACACTGGGCAGCTCCAGTGACCCGAGGGGTGCCCCCCTTGACTCCCTGCACATCCCACACTCACACAGTCAGACAAGTTCCCCTCACTGGCTCAGACCTGGGTTCCCCCACAGCAGAGTCCCACAACCCTGTTCTTTCAAAACATTTAATCGTGATGCAATAACACAGAAACAGCTCGAGTTGGTGCCTCCAGGGAAAGATCTCCAACAAAGGAATCCCTGAGATTTTGTACCCTCACAGTCTGTGCACCCATTCTAATGGTAATATTTGGTCTGGGGTATTCTCACTATTTATTTGGGTTCTACAGAGTCCCTGGGTGACTGGCCACCCTAATACACAACAACCCTGGCCAGTGCCACAGGTCCTTGTGCCCTTTATCATGCAAAGGGTCAGCACCAGCTCACGGTCCCTTATCTGGGGGTCCCACCACTTCCCCCCACCACAGCACAACCTGCAGCTCACACTGCAGCTGCACACTCAGCTGGTTGTATCCCTAAACAATTGGAAGCCAATTAAAATGTGCAGAAGCAGCATTTATTTGCCTACCTAAACTACCCCAAACTTGATGACTCACCATGAGAAGAAAGTAGGTTTAACAAACTTTGCATTTAAAATAGCATTATCTCTAATGAAAGCAAGTAAGGAAAGGTGACTGGTTCTACCAGAATAAAGACAGTATCTTACCATCCTTCCTTTAGTCTTTTTTTAATCCCTTGGCCTAAACTATTTGGCATTCTCATTTCCCACACAGTCACACAACTTCACAAATTGTGGAACTGCTACTGCTGTAAAACTTAAATGATAAATATTCTCCCTACACCTCCAGAATAGGCTATTGCTCTCCCAGATTATCCTGGCACTGCAATGAACTCTTTTTCCAGACAATTAGGCCATTGATTTCCTGTGGTTTGAGCACTTTCATTTTCCTTTAAAGCCCTAGCCAAACCTGCACTGGTAAATACTTCTTAGTGTAAGTGCTATGAAATGGTTAGAGAAGGTTTAAATCTTAACCTAATTTGTCATTATTTCAGATTCACCACTGAAGAGGTTCCTTTTCAGAGAATACATTTAATTGCGTATCTATGATTATACACACACACAAATACAGACATAGCACTGTTCAAATGCATTGATTCCAACATTCATCCAGTGATTCTGAAAACTGTTCCAGGGCCTTTGGAGACATAGGGTGTTTCTAAATTACAATGGGTGCTTAGCTTCTGAGATATATTCCCAGGGGATATAGCCAACTATCTCCCACTGTAAGCCTTTAAACAAAGACTACAGGTATTTTCTACAGAAGTTACTCCAATTCCCAAGGCATTTATATGCCACCCTGACATCTGATCCCATCAGATCTTGGAAGCTCAGCTGGGTCAGCCCCAGTTAGTACTTGGATTGGAGACCTCCTGGGAATACCAGGGGCTGTGGGTTCTACTCCTAAGGACTCCAGTGTCACCGTCCAAGCTCGCTCGCCCACGGCAGATGAACCTCAGGAGTTAAAGGGTGGGGCCAGTACTGTGCACGCTGTGCCTCACCTAAAAAATCCACTGCGCAGGCTCGAAGGGCTCACCCACATGGGGAGAGCCCTTCCCAAATCGTTGTTCATCAAGCCAAGCCATGATGATGATGATACTCCAATTCCCAAAGAGCTGAATACATCTCTTATAGCATTCCAATATTGCACACATTTGTCCTTTTGTCATCCTTGTAAGCATAAGAAGGACTATCCTTCCCATGCTGTGACAGGTATGGACCTGAGACACTATGAGGATGGCAAAACCACCAGCAGGAGCAGGATCCTCCCTGCTCTCCAAGCTCTTTCTGAGCAAGGGTAATGCAACACTGCCTGAGCTCACTCATAGTTCACTAGCTAGGGTCACACCACAGTCTTTCACAGGTGTTTGTGGCATGACATTGAGTCACAGCAGCACTTCAGGCCATCCTGAGATCATCCACAACATTTGACATCATGCAGGAAAACAGAAGTGACCTTCCCAAGGAGTCTGCTCCACAGCTGGGAGATGAACCAAGTACACCATGCTCCCAGTGAGCATCCAGCTCCATGGGGAGCAACGGCCTGGAAAATGTCATCTCACAGTCATGCCTTGAGCAAACATGCAGAAGCATCTGTGGAAGAGCAAGGGAAAACAGGAAAATCAGACACTGTAGGCAGACGAAATTCTGGTAGTAACAACAACAGTTCACATGTCACTTAATTTCCTACCTCAATCAGTAAAGTGAAGCACTTGAGGACATGGCACTGTAAGTTTTCTAGTTCTGTAATATCGCCAAAGTACTCACTTGTCTTTTTTTTATTTAAAGTTTTTCAGCTTTTTCTTTTAAGCTAGTGACTTAAAACAACTGTTACCTTAATTTTGTTGCTGTGGATAGACCAAGACACATATTTTGCTCCCAGAAAATCTCCAAGGCAATAAACTACATCATACAATTTTTCTCATGGTATTTCCAGGGAGAAGACACCCCTATTGTATCTTTGCCCTTTGTGGTAACTTCACAGAGGTTAAATCAACACATTCACAATTTTAAGGCAAGTTTAGATCCTTTGCTCTCCTAAACCAAACATCCAAAACACACAAACCAAGTAAGTTTTCCATCTCAGATTGCAGCAATTTCCTCTGCTCTTTTCTTCCATCTAGCCACAGAGTAACTGGATCTGGCCACGGGCCCCTGTGCTGGCAGAGCAGCTCAGCATTGCTGTGAGCACATCAGCCAGCCATTACAAATAACACACTCTGGCTGGACCAGAACTGCTGCAGCTATGGCAGGCACTGCCTGGGAAATGAAGAACTACTGTGCAGTAATTTCAGAGCACTGGTGTTTGGCATCAGCACAAGCACTGGATGTGACTCAGTCAGGGGGTGAAGTAAAGCACAGCACAGATTCATCTGGGCCAGGACAGCAACACTGCCAGTCTTCAAAGAGTTCTTCACTGTGACAAGTGCTGTGCTCTAAGCAACTTCCTGATAGTCTTAACTACTGGATTCCCGCACCGACTTGCAGGCCCATGTCCCAGTCTGTCTGGGGTGAGCATTCACATTCAGTTTGCTTCCACACAAATCCCTTCAGATGCACAATTACCCCCCTCTCTTATCACAGAGCATCTCCAGGACTTCACAGACTGCTGCCCTACCCTTCTTAAGCGATGCAAAAATGTCAATGATTCCAGGAACAGACACACTCAAACACACACCTAGTGAAAAGACATGAGGCTTATTATAAGGTAACTGCACAGAATACATTGAAAATTTATTTGTGATCTATATAGGCATCAAATTATGACCTTTCAGGCAGGATCAATTACAGTTTATAACCCACTCTTATTTGCACTGTTTAGAAAGCACCTAAAGCAGCACCTAGGTATTAGGTACCCATACCAAAGACAATAAACAACTATACATATTCCTTCTGGAGAAGAATTTAAGAAACGCATTTAAAGGGAGTGTTAGCACCACTAAGCCTTAGGAAAACCAAACACATCTCATGAAGAATCAGCATTGATTTCTGAGTTTGCTTTACGTTCCACTGTAGAAATGTAGGTTGGCTTAAACCACTGCAAATATTTTGGAATATTTTACACTCAGTCAGGAAACCCTGCATGCTTCAGAATCAACACTTTAAATTATTTAAAGGTTTTCAAAGGTTTTGTGCCGAGTCAGTTATAGTAATGCCACATTACACTGTATTAGTTAAAGCAACTTCACAGCAGATGTAGTTCCCTACCTCCTCTCCTGATCCCTATTATATAGGCAAAGCGGTTACCTACAGGGCTTGAGTCTTCACTTCTCTGCCCCTGAGTTCTGGAACACAATAGAGACAACATTCCAACTAATTGGTCCATCTTGCAAACAAAACCCGCCCTTTGAATCCATCTCTCATGATACCTATTCACTGTGTTTAACTCAGACAATTTCTGATTTTGTTTGACACAGACTGGGCATTACAGCATACAAGTAATTACTTGCCTATACATAACAAAAATGGGGGAAAAGAGGAAAAAAGATACATATATCAGATATACATAAAAATATGGGGAAAAAATGCAAAGCTCCAGACAAGTCTATGACAAGAAAGAGCCCATCTTGGAGCTTCTGAAATCTATACAAGACAAAAAGCATCCACCCCCAAGAAAACCCAAATTTAAAGCATTTCACTTTGACTGTCCTTCTGTCTTGCAGTTTGCTACAATCACAGAGAGTTGGTCAAGTAGATTAAATGCTACAGGTGGAGATTAAACTTGCTGGGATAACAGCTGTTCACTGGCCACTAGTACTCTAACAGTATTATGGCTAACCAGCATATTTCTTGTTACAATCACACCAGGCTCACAAGTCAGTAACAATGGCAATGTCTATCTTTATCCCTCCCCAGCAGTTTATGCCATCTGCCTTTCCTTTTCCATCTCACCTTCAGCCTGGCACAGTCTAAAACTACTCTCTAGTTTATACTTCATACGCATGTTGTTATTCACTTGGCACAGCCAGCGCTGTACTCTCTTGCAAACTCAATGTTTGGTTCATGCCCATCCATTACTACACTAGAATACACTACTTTAATGAAAACAAAATGCCTCTCAACCCAGAAAGCAAAACCAAGGAGGCCCCTTACAGAAATGCCTGTTTCTACGGTGCTGGAAACAACTGGGGTTGTCTGAAGATCATGAGTTCACTGGTCCCTGTCCTGAGCAGATGATCAACCGAATCACATCTTTAATTTTCAACTATAAGAAATGCTGCTGCTGCTACCTACAGTGAGACTACACTAAAGAAATATGCTGTGGCTTTATCAAAACTCTGTATCACTTAAGATATAAATTCCTGCTCTGAAGATAACATCCCCTCACTTCTGATCTGCTTTAACATTAGGCACTTCATGGGAGGATAAAGCAGAAGGATGACACCTCACAGCTACATGGGAACAAAAGCCAAAAGTCTGCCATAGGAAGTCAAGCAAAATTCTGGAACCGGCTGGAAGTAATTCCTCATTATGGACAGGTTGTGAAGCATAAGCTTGTACAAGTTCTCATGTTCTACAGAGCAGGAGAGAGGCTTAAGAAACAACACCCAAACTTAGAAATACAAGTCTTTTTCTTGTAACTGGTCTATGCTTTCCACGATATCCCAATACCATAATATTCCCAACACTAAGCCAGGCACACAATTTCATCTCTAATGAACACAAATCTGGCCAGCAGTTCTACACCATCTCCTTCCTTTACCTTAATCACTTGATGTAGGTGATGTGTATCAACTCGTACGAAAGTCCCCCCAGTTCCAATGAGCAAGGTCAGTTGATACTGATTAATGATCTGGCTCAACATATCCAAGGAACTGACACACTCATTAGTTACCTAAACACCAGGATATTACAGTAAATTATGACAGCTGCTGTCTGTAGCTTTTCAAAACTATTTTCTATGCCTTTAAACACAGCCAGCAATGGAGACGTCCTTTACTAGAAAAAACCAAAACATCTACAGATCAGCACTGTACCAAGTCCAGCAGTCTATAAGTGTTGCTTGCCAGTATTTACAAAGAAGTGATGAATATCGTGTAAAGGCTTTGTTAACACTAATCCACATGTACTGCTTTCAGTAAAAGTAGACACAAAAACACTCTTCTCTCCTTATCAGCCCCAAAGTAAAGCCTGCCATCCTCCCTGCCCTGCCTCTTCTATGAACCATCCAGTTCTCCTTTCTTCCTTGATAATGTTGCATTTCTCTCACTTTGAAAAAGCACAAGAATAAAGGTAGAGCTTGAATTCATGAGGTAAAAAAGGTTTCCTACACCTTCTAAAATCTCTTAAAATCTAAACATTTAAAGACATTCTGTTATGTCCCTCTATAAAAACACCTCTTTACAGCCCTCAAAAATGTCACTCCACCTCTCCGCTTCTTCCACTCTCTCCCCTATCCATCCTGATGTACTTACCACAAAAGAGTTGGCACAAGGGAGCAGACAGGACAGGATAGCTTGGGCTCTTTCACCTTCTGTGCATTTGCACAATGTGCATTGTTACTGCCTCACAGACATCACAATTTAAGCAGATGAGACTGGAAGAAAAGACAAGCAATTTACCTCATTTATAGGTTTTCAGGAGACTAAGAATTTTGCTTATGATCACACAAAGAAATTTATGGCAGAAGGAAGAACTGAACTCATGCATCTCAATTCATTAGTATGACTCCAGTAACATCTTTCCTTTCAAGAGCAGTGTGCCCAGTCATTTCTCACCATGAGAGGTCAGGAAGGACTTCAGCTGCAGACAGACATTTTTCTCTCTCCTTCTCCCTGACCTGAGAAGTGATCATGTTTTCCTGGACTTCATTAGTTGAATGCACACACATGAACAGTTACAGCAAAAAATCTTAATGCAACAAATGAAGTGTGTCCTATTCCTACTGATGATAACCATTCTCTGGAGTCCTGTAAGACATAGCCTCAAAAATACACCCCAGTGGAGTCCTAGACTCATTTCCCTGACTCTGCTTTGTGAATCACTGGGTTTGAATATATAAAAATGCATTGAGCCTTAAGCACATATAAGAAAGAGGAATAGGGAAATAATTCCTGCAGACCCATTCATTTTGGAAACTCCTTCAGTTTTGTCTGCAAGGTAAAATAAACTAAGAGTCCACAGGTTCAGTGGAGAAGAAAACACCAATCAACCAGGGAGAGGGGATGGGGCAAGTGGGAAAACTATATAGCAAAACAAGCTGAGAAAGCCCTGCTTTTATCCCCTCATGGAAGCTACCTGAAGGGAGCCCAAGGCTAGTACCTTTTTGAGTAGCAGCAGCAAGCAGGAAAAGAACAGGAGACTGAAGCTCTCTGCCACTTTGTTATAATGCTGATGGAACACGGCAGGATGCTGGTCTGGCCAGCATAGGACAGTGCTTCTTATCCTGTGCTCTCATAGTAGAAAAACAACTTCACAAGGCTAGTGTAATGGTTCATGCCTCACACCCCAACCCTCACTGTGAGAGCAACAGGCATGCTAAAGGCAGAAATCCTGTGCTACGGAGCTAAGGCTACACAGCAGCAAACTACAAGGCAGAGGAAATGATTCTCATTACAGCTCTGATCCTTTTGCTCCTGCACCTGCACAAAAACTCAAATTCAAGGAATCTGCTTTACCAGTAATGTCTTTGCCATGGTACACAAAAGCCACCCCACTTTGTATTCTGAACTAGCCAGGCAGTGTAGTACATTCTCCATCTCCACACCCAGGAACTTCTCGGCAATTCTAGCTGGCCATTACATATAAACTTCTACAGTGACCATGCTAGGTAGTTTTGAAATGGGAATGAAGCTAGCAAATTATCAAACTTGAGGACAACTCCCATAACCTCTCACTAAGCCTCTATGGTACAATGTAAAAACCGTAATATGCAGCTTCAGACTATTTCCCATTTTAGAGGCTTTGGCAGAGTAACAGTCCTCACACACCCAAACCATGAGTCACCAAATGGAGACACTTCACCTACCTCAGTTCTACCCTCATGTCAACAACTCCAGTTTAACAAGCAGAGCAGAGAGAGAACATCAAACAAATTCATCAAGCTCCTCTCATCTCTCACTTGCTAAATAGAACTAGAATATTTACATTGGTTAGCAGCATCTCTTAGGGAATTAATATAAAAATCAAGCATTGTTTTGGCCAATTTATCAAGTAACACGGATATTTACTGAACAAACACTTCCCTTGCACTATTAGATGCACCCATCTAACCACTGTACCAGTAAAGGCACACAAGACAGTGTTTCCTCTTCAATAAGGGCCCTCACAGGAATGCAACAAAAGGGTTGCAATGGGTGTGAGAAACAGCCCTTTCAGAAAAGCATCAATGTGTTTAAATAAAGATACAAGCATAGCAAGAACAAATAGATTGCAGTACTTTCCTTCAGATAAAAATAAGCAATGTTTAAACAAGGTAGTCATTTTGCACTGATGAGACCAGTCCAACTACTGAAAAATAACATTTTACTGAAAAAGCTTTTCAGTTCATAGCTATTGGTGTTACCATCCCAGAATAAGAATGCTGGACACTAGTATAGTTTGTACTCCTACAAGAGAAAGTTAGAGTAGTACATTTATAATATTTTAACAGAGATCACAAATGTTATTCTCTATTCAGTAAAGTATCTGCCCTCCCCTTCAATCACAGATGTAATCACTCTCACATATTGTGGGATAGTCCCATTGCCAGGCAAGGGGATGCTGAACAGTACAGATGTGAATAGCTGGATTTCACAAAATCCAGCCACAGGAAAAGAGAAGAAAGCATGCTTTACCCTCTGATTCCCACTTTCTTTTTAAGGAGCATGCAACTTTTGTGGATCTTGCTACCAGGCACATTTTGTAAAGCAGAAAGTAATTCCATTATAGATTTATCTTTCTCTTCTACTAACACTTCCTTTGTAAGATCAGCAAGTAAAGTTTCCGTAAGGTCAAAATTGGCTTTTTACCCTCTAGAGGCACAACTGGTCTTTTCAAGCAGTTTAATAGCCTTTATCTCTTGCAAACATTTCTGTTGTGTGGGTGACTCCTCTGATTCTCCTTGCATTATAAATATATCTGCAAACCCTGCCAACAGCTTCAGGCACACATTGCACAGCATAGCCACCAAGTGACAATTTCCTGTTGAATACACAGAATTACAGGATAACATCTATCCTCTAATGCCTACATCAGCTAAGGAGACTTTAGACCATCTCAGAAAGGGGCCAGCCTCATCCTCTGTCAATATCCATGCAGCTTCAGCCTTTACTCCCCTGTTAAGTGCATTATAGCTCGTTTTCCATGACTGTAACACTAGTAATTAGCACCTTGTTCCAAGCAGAGCTAGCTTAGCTTACAAGTGGCTGGACACGTGGCAATGGTTTTAAATGGAAAGAGGCAGGTTTTGATTAGATGTTAGGAAGAAATTCTTTACTCAGAGGGCAGTGAAAGCAGTGGAACAGGCTGCCCAGGGAAGTTGTAGATAATTCACTCTTGGAAGTGTCCAAGGCCAGGTGAGATAGAGCCCTGAGCAACATGATCTGATTCAAAGAAATCTACTACAGGTATGCACTGTATAGTAAAGCACACCTTTATTCAGCTGGGGCAAACGTAGGGGTTAGCACCTCCACGTGTGTGTCCAACATGTCAAAATTCAAGGGGGTTTATACCCTGAAACAAACAAGTTCTGAATTTATCTATCCCATACATCCTTCACAGGTCAGTAAAAAGTTCAGTCTGTGATTACCTTATCTAACTATACATTAAGTTACTTATTTCCTATACCTGCTGTTACATAGTCGTTACAGTCTTATTTCAAGCAACTACCCCACCATTCATCTACCAGCCCCCTTGCAAAACTATTGATTACTACTGCTACGTGCTGCAGCTCTGCTTTCCAGGTTTTATCTTATCCTTTCATTTGGATAGTTCTCCTGCTTGCAAAGTTCATGCAAAGTTCTAAATGTTATGCTAACATACCCAGGCCTTAAGTCCTGGCCATAGACTTTTACTTCCCCTGTTTCAGTCTCCTCCCTTTCCTTTAGGTCAGTGCAAAAGAATTTTGCACACCACAAAGCAAGTACTTCTTGAGCTGCTGTCCGAATTTGCCACCCCATCCAGAGGTTAACATAGTAAGTAACAAAGTTGCCAAAATGAGTATTAACACTGGATGCACTAAAAAGTTAAAAAGTTGTGTTGCTGCACGTGAGTTTGCTGACGTCCATCTTAGGAATATGTCCCACCAATGATGCTCTCTGTTTTTTTCCACTTCTGTCACAATATTCTTGATTTCAACACTGTCATGTTTCACTTGCCACAGCATGTGACAGGAAGCAGCATTCCCCTTTCCTGCCATCTGTTCGATATCAGGACGGTAGAGCACCTTCCAGATGATATTAATGCCCATGCCTGATTGTAGTCCAGGCATTTCATGACATAACATGTAATTAACCAAGATTAATTGCATGATGGTCACATCACAGGAGCAGTGTAGTTAAAATCACATTCTTGTATCTTAGTGAAATTGCAAATGCAGAAGTTGGTGCCGTTAGTTAAGTCCTCACATCATCAGTGGTTACATGACCACTCTGCACTTGCCTCGTGCCTGTTTGCACACCTCAATCACACAGCACAACACACAACACCAGTTTTTAATTACTTTTGGTTTCCACTTCATCTATGGGCTCAATTAGCTCCAAAGCATAGAGATCTTGTATAAAGAAGTTAGTTAGTAATTCTAGAGCTTCTTGTTCTGAGAACCTGGGATTTTTCCTCTGTAAGGTATTACAGCAAATAATACTTTCAGGTAGAACTGTAATGTCTCACTGTGCCTTTTCACTCGACAATGGAAACAAAGCAGGCATTACTTTCTTGGGTATCCCACTGTCCCAAATATCCACACTCTCTACAAATTACACAGAACAGCACAGGGTAACACTCTTCACAATCTGGACACCAGTGAGGGGGACTCACATGTATTCCTTTATCAATATCCACCTCTTGTTCCATGGACTATTACGAATTATTCTTAACACTGGAACAGAGTAGTATCCACATTCATTTGCTGTGTTCTGAGTGTATGATCCTTGCAATCAATCAAATCCACCACTGAGGGTTCCAACTTGAGGTAATATCTTGGCTAAAGCAGTTGCCTTCACATGTGCAGTCTCCTTTGCAAAATGCAGTTGCAATCAACCCCTAAGTCTCAGCTCCCTGTAGCTATTATCCCAAGTCCCCAGTGCTGATTAACACATTTTTCCCACCAACAATGTAAACAAAACACAAAAATTCTAGGAGAGCAACTATTACACTTAGGACACAGATAGGGACTAGCACTTCTGTTTGCTGTTAGCTGTGATATTGACAGATTGAAAGTTCAAGGCATTAACAACAAATGACAAATAAACCCTGGGATCTGCCTCACACAGGGAATGAGGGGTAGGAATCCCCTGCCGACCTTCCTGAATCACCTTTACAAAAACTCTCACTATCAATTCCCAAAGACACGTTCAACTTTTAATAGACACCAAAATAATACTACACCAGTAAGACAACAAATAACACACAAGAACAATTTACCACACCCAAATATCCAGTATTTGCTCATTTAACATACACACACGATCCCCACAGACAGTTTGAAACAAACCCAAAGACAATAAATCACCAAACTTATAATAATTGCAATCCTGAATCCAGGTCCAAAGTCTAGCCACAAAGGTAGACGAAAAAACATCATCCCTTTCTTTCCAGACTCTCTTGGCCTGGGGAATCTGGTGGAGCTTTGGTGGGACTCTAACCCAAAATCAAAGCCCTCGTGACCCTCCAGTGGGACTCGATCCCACAATCAGAAGGCACAGCTTCCGTTAGCTGCCAGAAAGCCAGAGCAGTTCAACACCAGCTTACAACTTACAGTTTACCTCTCAAAACCCTCAGGAAAAAGGGTAAAAGGGTGCTGATATTTGAAAGCAGCAAACTGAACTCATTGGGTACAATGTAATGTAGCTGGTGAGTGAAAATTTCTTTTAAACACAATCTGGATAGCAAGTCTTAAAAATAAATTCTGCTGCTTTGTGTGCTCTTACAAGAGGAACAGCCCGTTCTTATTTAAAGGCTTGTCTCAATCTTCCTTTTTATTGCTATGCAACAAAGCTACCAAAAGGTAGGTTTGGAATCTCCAGTTAATATATACAGAAAAAAGTAAAAATAATTTTTACTAAGCATCATCACTTATGGTGCAAACAAGATCTTTCCAATGAAGATTTTTCTGTAATTAGATCCAACATCTCAGACAGCTCAAAATTACAGAAAATACCAAACTACACCACTGGCACATTAAGGGTAAGATTTTGTGATCCACACAAGCTGTTTTAAGAGATCTACAGATCACATACTACTACAGTCGCTGTGCAAGAACTGCTCTGATTATACTGCAATGAAGTATTTGGCCCCGACAAGGACCTTTTACTTAACATGATCTCCCCCTGTGCACCTCAGCGCATTGTAAAATAGTAAAATACAAACCAGCTTCTCCCAAGCTTATTTGGATGTTGAGTATTTCAAGCTCTAGGTGCCTCAAAACCTTAAATACAGCAAACCATGTTGAAGGCTGTCATCTCACTTAACTTTGCTGACTGCAGAAAAATATCCCAGAAACCCATTTCCTTACACAGCTAATTCATCTTCCCCGAGTGGGAAGAAACCTGTTTCCTCAGAGAACAGAACAGAGTGCCAGAGACAGGCATTGATGTACTGGCTTTTAATGTTGATTTCATATATCTCGTTGGAGTGAAGCCATGACAGAGGCGTTTGTTATTCCTTCTCCTCCAAGCTTGTACCAAAACACAAACAAACAGGGTCTTCACCATAAGACCAGTAAAAAGCAGCGAGCTTATCTCCTTAAAGCAACATGAAGTATCTCTAATTAATTGTTATTTTTAGAATGCAAACCCAGTTATACATTTATGAAGATTATTTTTTAAAAGAAATCATGTTACAACCTAAAATTCTTTCATATTCTATTTAGGACATTCAAGTAACCTTTCAAGTATACCAGAGAACAATGTCCACCCCAAATTTCAATGACAGAAGGTTTAAAGTTTCACACATAATACAGGTTTGACTTTTGAGGTTAACTCAACCTTTATAAATATAGCACAGTGTCAAGTACTGCTTTCATTAAGTGCCAAAGAGTGAATGCTCCTTATTTGCATTTTTCCCAAATGTCAATATTTCACTTGAAAAATAGAATTGAAAAATCAGGATAGTTTGTTTCTCTTTCCTGCTCTACAGCTACAAACAAGGTGGGAAAGTCAGAAATCTACTTGTTCTAGCAACTTAAATGTCATAGGACTCTTCTTTAAATTAGTGCCTAGCTGCATAGTTTACTGTTAAAATATCTTTTGCACATCAAAGCTCCCAGTGACCAGAAACAAACCTAGTAATGGCTCTGTTTAAAAACTGGTTAATGTTATATGCAGGACACATGATGATAAATCTGTCTTCCTTCCAGTCCCCTATTCTTAAGCTGTATTCAAAACAGTAAAGGTGGAGGAGGGGAGCAGGTCACGGGGAAAATTAATTAAAGTGAAACAAAAATTAAAGTACTGAATGGGTGTAATTTCAGACTCTATTCAAATGTATTCAAATCACAAGTAATCAATTCAGCTACAGCAACCAATGACAAAGCTACTTGAATAAAACATACAGCACAAGATTTAAAGGGGTTGTTGAAGTTTTCTATTTGCCATCACAGATCACAGTCACCATCAGGCTTCTATGTCTCTGGCTTGAATTGTTGCCCTCAGTTCCAAACTACAGCCATATGTTTCACATTAAAATGAAGGGCGATCCAGGTTCCTTGAAGGATTGGATATAGTTCTCTTTTAAAAAATCACACCCTCTTCCATCCCATGGTTGCATAACCATGCACGAATGGACCTCTGCACCCTCGTGGTTCCCTGTTGCTGCTCACATCTGACAGCGTTCCCAGGCTAGACACCAAGATGGGGGGAAACAAACACAACATGTCAAGATAATGGGGAGCAAATGACATCTCCAAGAGTGGCAATGCAGAGGACTGGGATAGGTGACCTGGCACCCAGCCTGCCAGCAGCTTGGCTTTGTCAGACACCAGCGGTTTGGCAACCTTTGTTTGTTACCGCAGACCTCCACCGGTTAGGGATTGTTGTTGAGCTATTGAGAAACACTTAACGAGCACCACATGTTTCTCAAGTGTTCTGGGATGTAACCTAGCTCAAGACAAAAACAAGAAAGTTCAACAGACAGCTCAATGGCAACACAAGCATTTTGGCTTTTATGTGTGTCCTGCAGTAAAACATGCAGTGACCCATACCCTCTGCCAGCTTTGGACAGCCTCTGCTATCAACGTGAGTGATAGCACTGCCAACAGTAAATCTACCACCCCTGCTGGGATGAAACACTCCCATCTTGCTAGAGCCCTGATATACAGCTGGATTAAGATACACAGATCTCTGGTGTTGCAGGGCATATGCAGAATTTCTGAGCATACTGTGAACATATTATGCAGCTGTACCTAAAGACTTCTCATCAATATGAAGACAGGTAGCATAAGAAGAATGCTATCAGAGGGCCCATTTTCAAAATGTATAGAGAGACTTTAAAAAAAGAATTACACTGATTTAAGAATTTTCGAATCAGGCCTAAAAAAATATTACATTCAGCTTAGCTCAGAGAGTCAGTTAGCAGCAGAGCTCAAGGTCTCCTTGGCCTCACAAACCCCCGTTCCCTCTGCTACAGCTGAAGCAGTTATGCAAAAGTTATACACAGCCATATGTATTTACAGCATTACACAATAAACCAACATAAAAATCAACACTAGGTTATATTGTGGGATGTGCCATCCAGATGGCAGGCAGATCTCGAGTTACTGCTTCAGGCAGCCAAGAAAAAGCCACCGGATGGAGGGACGCTGCACAGGCAGGCAGATGAACTAGAACATACCCCTGGCATCAGGATCTGAAGTTCAAGGCAGAAGGGAAGGAGATTTCACCAAGGGGAGGAGAGGGAAAAGAAGGGGAAATTTTTAAAATAAATAAATAAACCAGGGGTCAATGGAAAGGTCCAGGTGGTTCAAGGCACTTTCATCTTTTTTTTTTTCCCCCAAAGCTGCCAAAATAAATTCTCACCAACTCTGAAAAGGTTACAGTGTTGGGTACTGCAGATAAAACCCATATGTAATAATGGAAGTGGAGAAATGAGATAATGCATCTCAGAGAAGGAGAGACACAGACAGCATTATAGGCAAAATAGGCTAGAGCATCACTAAATTCAGCCTCAAAGGTCCCTTCTTTAATCATCTAGTGTGTAGTCCAGACAAAGAATACGTTACTTTTTACTGCTAGCTGGTGAGGGTAACTTCATTTTCTATAAGGAGCATGCATAAGACATGATGGAGCAAATGTCAGGAAAAAAATAACTAGTGTGTGGTACAAATTTCAGAAACAAGTATTTCCCAGCAACCATTCCAACAGTTGCAAAGCTTTATTGCACTGGGTTAACAGTCATTTTATTACACAAATAGAGCCCTGCAAAATGCAAAAATTAAAAATAATCATTGGGGAAAAGTAACAGCCTATCTGGTTCTCAATCCAAAACATAATTGGTAGATTAGCTTTTTCAAGGAGATTTGTTCACATATTGCTAAAGTTCTAAGTGTTTCCACTTAAAAAAAAAAAAATCATACTGCAGAATAGAAGTTGAAATAACTTACCCTATTTACTAAATTAGTAGGTTTGCTAAAATTTCCTGCATGATCCTAAGTGATACCATTGTTGCATTCATTTGCCAAAGGAGGAAAAAAATAAACTGGCAATAAGAAGCACTGGAGACAGCTTCTAACATGAGATGCAGCTTCCTTAAAGCAATGGACCAGTTCCCAGCTTTCGTACCAAACTGCATTATACTCACTGCTTGGTGTACAGTATTCCTTGCATATTTATTTTGGCAATCTCTTCCAAAACTTAGTGGAGATAATGGGCTTCAAAATCAAGCTCTAAAATGGGGATGGGTCCTAAACTGAGCCGGCCAAACTCAAGTTAATCAAACTAAACACACTTTGGGAAGGAAATCCATCAACTTTTTGTACAGCCTGGAATTTAGGAGCTCTTTCCTTCTACCACCACAACAGGAATAATTCCAACTCTAAAACATGGAGGAACATTTCTGAGTAATCTCAGTGTGCCTGCTGGACTTCAGGGATAAATTAATGCACTACTGTTGCACTAGCTCTGCCATCCATCTCCACTGTAAGTTACTCAGCAGGCAAGAAACAGAGGCACAAACACTGAGGTAATTCCCTCCTCCTAATATACATGTCTGTTTGCAATAATTTTTCCATTAGGAGGAGAAAGTGAGGCTGTAATTGTGTGCAAGGTGTATGGTGCCACAAATCATGCAAGCATATTTTAACATTCAAGGAACCCCTCTTTCATATAAGCTTTGCTTCAAGAAGGGATTTTCTCAAAGAATGAGAGCAGAATCCCCTCTTTGCAATAGGACAGATGACGATTACAAAATCCACGTGCCCTCTGTGTCTAAAACAAGGATTCTGAGAACATCCTACACATGCACTATTGAGGGTCAGATTTAAGACTGGGACCTATTTGCATTTACACAGTTACAGTCGGCATGCAAGTCCCCCAGCTGCAATCAATATAGCTACAGAAATATGGGGAGAAGGCAGAGACTCCAGACCTTGCTCAAGTCCTGAATGCTAAACAACAGGCTCTATGAATTTGCAAATTTATTGAGGAGATTAAAGGCACACACAGACACTTAAAGGGATTTTCAAAAGCACCTAAGCAAGCTAAAAGCTTTGAAAATTTTACTAAGCATCTGTTCACATCTTTAGAAGCTTAAATACATTTGAAATCCAACCCCAAGAGCATATTAAAGGCAAATTCAATCTGGGGAACTTAACAGGCATACTAGACTTCAGTCTCCAAAAACCATGTTTATTCACACTTGTCTTAGTTGAGGAAAGCTTTTTAGATGTCTCTCTTCTAGACTGCCTGGCATGAGAAAACAGGAAAAATTGTTCATGTGAATGAATGATGAATCTAAAAATGAGAAAAGACAGGTCAGTCTAGGGGACACCATGCTTGCTTACAGGGGTTCAGAAGAAATGCAGTGGAGCAACATGACCTGGCCAGTCATTTTCCCCACTCAGAGCCGCAGTGTTCCCAAGAAATTTTCAGGCTACCGAGTTTATGTGCTTTTTTGGTCTGAGATTTCACTTACCATAATACCCATACAGGGGCTAGTCCACAGCCATCATGACCTCTGGCAATGCCTGTGCTGTAACTCAGACACAGACAACCTGATTTCTAGACAATGGTCCCTAAACCTCCTCTAGACCAATTTTCTGATGGGAATTTGGTTAACCATATATTTAGAACAAGTCAAGTTTTTCTGTGTATGTCTGTATATATAATACCAATGTTCAAATGAAAGGGTCCTTAAACATCTAAAACATATGCAAACATGTTTTAATGTGCCTTTCTTTATATACATAGATATAGATTCATACATATATATATACACACACATATATATATACACACATAGAAGAATGCAAGCAGCAGACTCTTGTGTATGTAACTGGCATTTTATAAAGGTCACCTTCTTATGCAGAAAGACAGACTGCTGAAGGTTAATTAAATTAAATTCTACATTTATCCAAACTCTTCAAAGCAAGGACTTTAATAACATGCTTAAATAACAGCCAGCAGTTTTAGAATACCTTTGAGGACATGATGATCAGATAAGTCTTGGAGCACGACAGAGAAAATCAACTGCATTGTACGTACTGTTTTTCAGGTCTGTTAGAGAAGTTTGCAGGGGAGGAGGAGAAGGGGTTTAGTTGTTGTGTTGGGGTTTTTTAATTGAAAAAAAAATGTTGGAAGGAGTTCACTGCTTCTGAGCTTCTGCTGTTCCCATGCCAAAACCTGTGCCTCAATGTAGCCTACACAGGCCTTCAGATGGCAATGACATCCCCTTCANCTTCCCGTTCCAAAACCTGTGTGTGTAACAATAACCATTTGCAATGTAGCCTACAGATGGCAATGACATCCCCTTCAGTCAGGACCTCTGCTGATGTACAAAACTCAGCAGAAGAAATCCTGTAGTAATGAAACAGCCCAAATCCTGTCAAAGGCCAAAGTCATTTCAACCATTACATTTCTGGGTGCTTGCTGTGAGCATGGAACAAAATACAAGCAGGGTAAAGTATGTGAGGGCTTATCTCTCTTGAGTTCAACACAGAGCATAACACATGCATCCCAACTGCATTAGGATCTCCCCCATACATGCCTATTTAGGCCCCACAGCTGTTGTTCCTTTTGCACAGGAAAGCAGTCCTGTGATGGCATCTGCTCCCACAAGGCAGGCAGCAGGAGGAACAGCTCTCATGGTAGTCATGACAGGGGGTTACACAATTCCCAGTTGAAAAGGTCAGAAGACGTTGCCACTTTCCACGTGTACCATAAATCACACACTACAAGTTATCACTAGACAGCTATAATCTATACGTTTTAGTCAAAACTTTGTTACACAGCAGTATTTCTTATGCATTTGCTATCACCACATCTGCAATCTGACACAAGGAGACAGTGCCCTGCACTAACATCAGGACAAAAAGAGAATCTACAAATGTGGCTTTCCAACCTTGCAGTTGAAACCCGTTCACAGACACAGAATGAAAGGAAGTTACCAGCCCTGTGCAAAGGACAACTACCACAGGAGAGAACTCATGATGATGCACGAAATAATGTTCTAAAGTTCTCTGCTGTGGACAAACCTGGCAGATAACATACAAAAAGAGTGAGCAACAAGCAGCCACCTGCTTCAGGTATCTCTCCAACCATAATGCTATGCCAGCTTATAGAGAAGCAATGGCCAAGATGGCTCATGAGGCAGAGAATGACATTTGCTTCTTCAGAATTTCTTATGAATAAGATACAACAGAGTCTGGTTTCATAACAAACTTCAGAGGAGTCAGGGGGAACAGTCTCATACTTTTACCACCTAGAGCAACCTTGTTAACAAATTGTGTTCTCAGATACCCAGCTGTTCCCATATAATAAACATAGAGAGAAAGCCCATCGGGGTCTGTGCTCTGTACATATGGCTCAGAACATTAAAACTGTTACAGCAGCACTGTTAAAAATAGACTACGTATAAATAATGATTCCCTATCACAGATTTTATTAGCAGCAGGCATACTAGTGGAATTGGGTATCTGCTGTCCAGAAAAATTAAAGCAATTAAAAACTAGTAGTTCTGCAAAGGTGAAGTACATAATCTCTCAGAGGCATAGCACCCTCTGTGCACAGATCCAGTGTAGGCCAGATCCTGGCGTATGAATTATTGGGGGTTACTAAATCCATTGGGAATCTACCAATTTATAACAAAATGACAGCAGGGGAAGTCTCTCATTTCCCATGGTGCTGCAGACATTTCCATCCTCCTACTAGGTCTTCTCATTTAATTAGGTCCTCAGCATGTTGAAGGAATTCAATGCAATTCATTGAACTGTATGTAGCCAAGACACCAACATCTGCTCCTATTCTCAATGGGAGACAACAGTCACTTCCAAAATTTGCTCCCTAGGACCTGACCTTCCTCAAATGCTGCAACAAGACAGGGGGAATCAGCAATAATCTGCTGATTATTTCCAAACATACCACATCTACACATACATATCTTCATGAATACATCATGATTTTCAGGGAGTGGAAGAAGGTGGTTCATCATTCTAGTTGAGCATATCAAATAGAGACAGGAACAGGACACAGACAGGTCATCTCTGTGCTCTGCCCAGCTCAGAGTCTTCTTCAGCTCTGGGTCAGCATGGCTAGACAAACTACAGAACTTCGTTATCAGGCATAGAGTCCTGAAAGTATAAATATTTCCCACAGTTTAAAAAGGTCAAAATAAAGTCTTCTTTAACTAGAGGCTACATTATTTTATTAGATAGCGCTGTGCTTCACATAAATTTGTAAAGGTTTTCTTTCATATAATAAAAATCAAGAGTATTTTCTACGACATACATAACAGTAATAAAATACAACAGATACAGTCATATGTTTATATTTCTATTACCTTTCACATACCTGTGCACATTTGTCAATCACCTTACCTGCTTGAAAAAGTTAACCTAAGACTTTTCTCTCCTAAAGAAACAAAATTATCTTGGAGGATCCTTGTCAGAAGCTAAAGATGAGAATTCTTGTTATTCCCCTTGTGCTTTGTCCTGTTGGAAACACTCTTCAGAGAAGTACGGAGACTGTATAATCTCTCCAAACTTCAGCTAAACAATGTTTACACCGAAATAAGGTGGTGAAAAACCACCTGATTAACCCAAAGCTATTGATGCATTTAGGTTAAATTTGACAAGCTTTGCTGTCTTAGAAAAAAAATAAACAATCCCTGAGGAACAGACACACCTTCTCTACCCCTGCTGTGCCTCATTGTTTAATTCTTAAGCACATCAAGGAGTGGGTTCAAGCGGAATCTTTTCCACAGCCAGGAAAGTCATAACATCTAGGTCAAATCCTTGACATATCAACACAAAGCAGGGATTTGAGCCACAATCTAGGAGAGTACATTAGTAACTGGGCAGTTTGGAGCAAGGCTCACAATTGCTCCCAGAGAAATTGTGCTATTTGGCATAAACAACTCTATACTTGGCGGCCAGAGGAGACAGGAGAGAAAGAACAACATGAACTCATGGTCAGTCACCAGGATGTTTGTTTGCAAGGTAAGAATCCACATTGTAATCTTTGCCATAGATGACCACTCTAATGTGGAGGCAGATGTCACTTATGCAGTTTTAGTCACACTCCCATTAGAATTTAAATTGAATTTGCAGTGCCAGATCCTCCCACATGAAGGGGGGGGGACGGGGGGACGGGGGGAGGGGGACAGGGAAATAAAAAGCACATTCATTTGAGCCAACAGAGCAATATAAACACTTAACAAAAAAATTGCAGTTATCTGCTTGGCTAAACCAAGCCTGTCTGTCATCTCTGGAGCTCTGGGTGTTTAACCACTTCAGCAACTGACCTCTCACTTTCAACCTGGGTCAAAAAAAATCTTTTAAATATGTCAGCTGGAATAAAGCCACATTAGTCTTAGACACAGAAGAGAAAACAATATAATCCCTGATGTTTACCAATAATATAAATGAAATCATCATCATCATGATGGCTCAACTTCGCGAACGAAGATTTGGGCAGGGCTCTCCCCACGTGCCCTTCCAGCCTGCGCAGTGAATGTTTTAGGTGAGGCACAACGTGCACAGAACTGGCCCCACCCTTTAACTCCCAAGGTTCATCTGCCACGGCTGAGTGAGCTGGGACTGTGCCAGTGAAGCCCTCAGGACTAGAACCTACAGCCCCTGGTATTCCCAGGAGATCTCCCATCCAAGTACTAACTGGGGCTGACCCTGCTGAGCTTCTGAGATCTGATGGGATCAGGCATCAGGGAGGCATTTAACTGCCTTAGAAATGAACTAAGATATTTACAATATACACTCCCATATTTCTGCTCCTTATTGAGTATGCTAATGTTACTCCACAGAGAGTAAGATTAGAGAGCCCTGCTTCACTAGTAGCAAATAGTTCTCAATGAGTTTCAAGCAGACAATTTGATTTTAGAGGGATTGCCAACCACTGGAATGTGGCATAAGATCAATTTGCTTGTTTGTTGTTAATAAAACACATGCAGAGGAAAATGGGAACAAACTGCACCGAGTTGCATGTTAATTATGTCACTTAACATGCTAGTGGGTGCTCCAATACTCTACTGACAAGGAACAAATACCAAACAATAATGCAACTGCTTTAAAAGTACAATTATAGGGGAAATCCCAGAAACAGGAATTTCAGCAGAGCTACCATTCATCCAACATCTTCCTTTTCTTCAAATACATCTGCCCTTAAAATAAAAAGTAACCTTTTCTCCTTTATTACATACTCAAGACATCAGTAAAATTCAGTATCTAGCACAGTACTCCAATTAAGCTCCCAATCAGTAAAATGTATTTAATTCTCTCTTTAAACACACATTTAATCGCTCTTCTTTCTATATACAAATGAAATCAATTCTTATGGTGTTTTAGAGAGCAAGATGTGCTTTTGGTTTGGTTGGGGGGGGGAGTTAGTACAATTTTTTTATGCAGTTGTAAGAGTTATACCAGTACTGGAAAAGCAACCATAATTGTGAAGTTCAGATATAATAACAGTGGGGAGGGAGAAAGGGGACACACAAGGAACAGAGGGAGTACAGAGAAAGTTATGTGGCCAAGCTTCATCTAAGTGTCTGAAAAAAGAAAAATATAGAAGTAAACAACAGAATAATTCTAAAATGTTTTCAAATACCAGAAAGGTAACCTTTAAGCACCAATGAGTTCAAACTTTCCAAAAGATATGAATTCATTTGGGGCAGACTCTCAATACATCACCTTTAATTTTGACAGTATCTTGTTAAGCTCATAGCCTGACATTGTGCCTGCTGCAGGATGGTTTCCAAACTTTTAATTTCTACCTCAAACTACTATGAAATAGCATCTCATTTTTCACAATGCTACTCATGAAATTATTTTTTTTAAATCTAACTAGAACAACATTTTATGGTTTCATTAATATTCTCATCTGGTTAATATCAAAACAGGACAGAAAACTAATAAAGCAGGCATCTCATTCTCAAATTAACAATAATCTAGAAAATACACTACACAGATATCCAGTTCATCTTCTCAATTCCATTCTTTTCAGATAATAGATTATTATAATTGCCTTGATACACACCACAGTGTTCAGTGCTGAGCTTTCACGGGCAAGGAAAGAGATGCATGTGGTGAATGGTTAGGGAAGAAGGAAGGAAATTTTCTAGTATTATGTACTCTAATATGTCTAGCCTGTAAGTCTTTGAAAGCATAATATTGTTCTGAAGAAGAAGGGCTGTTCATACGGTCAATAAAAATTGGAGGGAAGGGAGGAAAGTGACCCCTAAAAACCCTCACCCAGTGCAATCATATGTCCTCCTCCCACCTCTTTCTCATACTACAGAAATAAAAAATCCACTTCCTAGTACCGCAAGCCATACGTGGAAGTTTTCTAAATATACTCAAAATATTAAGTGATCCACTATCTGAAAAAGCCATCTATCAAAGCAGCTTCCACAGGTCAAATGAACAGGAATCTGACATTCTCAGTTCTGTTCATGGCTCAGCCATCGACTCACCTTGACCCTGGGAAAAGCACCAGGAACAAATGAGCAAAACACTCTGTGACAGCTCACAGCACAGCTTGTGGAGGCCCAGGAAGAATCAATTTTCAGACATTTGTATGGGCAAAGGCACTTAGGAAACAAGGCCAAAAGAAAGCACAGCAGCAGGACCATCATGTGTGCCAGTTCTGATTGCAGAAAGAGCAAAAGTCCATTAAAAAAGGGTTTTAGCTCTTCAATGTCATCACCTCCCATGTGCCTCCAGATGTCAGTTTATCTCTACTTCTATTAACTATGTAAAAAGATACCAAAAGCACGAAAGGTCAGAGCCCTCTTGCTACCTAAGCACAAGTAGATTTAATAAATAAATCCACTATGTGATATAAATTGGGATGTCAGTATTAAGTACACAGTTACTAAAAGTCTAAGTCCTAGAAAAGACGTGTGCATCTCTGCCAGTTCAAGAAGTCTCTCCTCGCAACATTTTTTCCACCACCCACACAGGACTTCTGGACTCAATCCATGGTAAAGCAAAGAGTTGTGTGTGCTCACAGCAGGCACTGGAAGAGCTTTGCACAGCAGTGAGGGTAGTATGGACAGACTTTCTCAAAAAGACATCCAGCACACACACTAAAGAAAACCTGGCTGGTAGTCAGGTGCCCCTGCAACCAGAGCAGGTCACTGACATTGGAAACACCTGGCAACCCTGCATGCACTTACCTGGATCAGGATATGAATTAACTCACACTTCTGGTACACTCTGTCTTTGTGTCCTCTCCCTAAGAGTCTAGCCCTTCCAAGAAAGAACAAGCATAAACTTCAGTTCTACTTTAAACAGTGGGAGCCTCTTAAATAAATTCCTCTGTACTTCCAGACCCAAGTTCACAGGCATGCCTGATGACCCACGCTATCAGCAACAGACACAGAGGAGCCTCACCACCTTCAGAAGGAAACACTTCAAGAACAGCACAGAGATAGGTACAAGCAGCTGAGCTTAATCTCTCATCCAAGAGGGCAGAAGACACCCCAGACAAGTGACTGGGTGCCTTATAGTCTGTGCTGTAACCACTCTGCTTGCAGAAAGCTATCGGGAACTCTGTTGTGCAGGGGCTGGTTGGCAAATCCCATCTGCATGCCTGCCTGCCTGCCCATCTTCCTACTGGCCAAACAGGTAACATAGCATTTTGCCCCAACACCAGCTCCCACTTTCCACAGTCACAATTCAAGGCCACCACGAGACAAAAAGCATCACTGTATACAAACAGAACTGAGCACTACCAAAGGAGCTCTGCCTCCCTTTTTGTACTGAGGAGTGAAAGGGAACAAAAGGCACCAGGAATCATGTATGAGGGAAGCAGGGAAATCCCACAAGTGAAATGAACCTACTCTCCAGTAGCTTCACTGTAAAAAGTCACACAAGGCTTGAGGTGTGATCTTCAGCAGCACTCGCCAAGCCCTCAGTGACTTATAACGACATTCTGCAGGTCTGGGCAGCTCTGTCAGCAGGAGCAGCCACACATCCTCTCTCTCTGAAGGCTTCCAGCACTGCACAGCAGAACCGGCATGGAAAACCAGGTCTTGCTGCAGGTCACATGCAGCTGGTCACTCTCAGAGAACGGAGAAGCTATGAACTGACTGAGAATCTCCTTTCTGTCCTCCCCTGCTCATTTCAACACCACAGCTGCATTTATAGCCTACTCCTGCTCTCACTCACAGACAATTGCAGCTTGAGTTCTCAAAGAAGGCTCAGCAACCAGAGCAAATCAAATGCACGCCCAGGTTTGCTGCCCTTTACACTCACAGGAAAATAGTCTTGTCAACACTCACACAGTTCTGTGGGAAGTCATGCCTCACACAAATGAGCAGCACACAGCTATTTCTACACACATTGTGTGTTGGTCTTCAGTATGTTCACCCATTGCATACATCCCTAAGCATGTGTACAAAACCCTTGTGCCCAGAGGTGCCCTCTGCTTCTCCCAGCCAGGATCTTCTGCTCAAAGGAAAAAAGTACTGCACCAGCATTCACCCCTCCCCTTTTCTCTGTTCTTCAGTTCTACCATCTTTTTACCTCCTTTTCCTTCAGAGGGGAGAAGGTAGAGTACATACAGCCCCTAGAAAAAAATACATAACTCTAAAGCAAGCCTCAACATTACAAGGGAACATGAATGCTGCACCTTCTGGAGTGATCAAAAAGTTTAGAGCTGCCTTGTTCATCTCACTTTCACAAGTAACATGTGAAGTTTGTTTCACATGTAGGCCTTGACAGACCACTGCCTCACTCCTCTCCTCCAGTCTGACCTCTACTCTTGAGTTGCTGCTCCTGTAAATGGGAACAACAAATGGCAAGACAAAGCTACCAGGCATGTAGCACCACACTGGAATCCTGAATGACAAAGCAGAAAAGCTCAGGTGTAAGGTTTTGAAATTTCCACCTCAGTAAGTTTACTCTCAACAGAAAAGGAAGTCTCTTCCCATAGTTGTTTCATCCAAACACGAGCCAGTGTGCACAAGCCATCAGGCTGCCTGAACAGATTCAACAGGTCCGTAATGAGCACTACAGTGACTACATTTCTGTGCAGCTACAGAACAGAGGACTGAACCATACTGAGGCACAGAGTAACCACAGCCTCTACAGAAAGGCAGATAAGTCTCAGAGAAACCTGCCAGTTGCATTGTCCATTGATGGCACTGCACTTTGCTCCTGATGGCAACAGAGAGAAGAGTCCAGGGGGACTTACTGGGTGTTACAGCTCCAGGTAAGACAGACTCAAGGACAAAGCACGAGTTCTTTCATGAGTTTTAAAGCTATTAGTTTAAATAGGTGCTCATCACCACTAAACTGAATGAGACATCTAAGGGGGTGACCAGCAGCTTTCTAAGCAAAGGTAGGAGATGGGGTTTACAATAGCTATTATATAGATTCTACTTCCATTTAGCACTGAACTCTGTTCCTTTTATTTGTACAGCTGCATTGCTAATGGTAAACACAGCAGATAAACAATAGGTCATGGTCCTTCCCTTGCAAAAAAAAAACAACAACAAAACAAAACGACAAAAGCAAAAAAAACCCAAAAAACTATCTTCCTTCTCTGAACTTGACAAAGAGAGAAAACTCCAAGAACTGATACTCCATTTTGCTGTTTTCTTTAGGTTTACTTCATTTTAGACATATAGATTAAATCTGTGTTTACAAAGACCTTAGAAATAGCTGCATTCCTTAAAAGTCAGATGCATGGAAAACTTGCTGCTCTCCCGGCTTCTGTGAATGGCATCTTGTGGTGATATAATACATTTATTCTTAACTTTAATGGACAGCCACACCAACCTGTTCCAGCTGAAAATACATTACCCAACACTGTATAGTGAAGAAGCCTGAAAAGGGACAAGTGCAGGAACAAAGCATAGAAAAAGCCTGGCTCTGTACAGAACAAGCTTCGGAGGGCTGAATAGGTAAGAGCAATGCACCATTCACACACTTTTATATCAGGGGAAATTGACAGCATTTGGTTGACCTAGAGTCCCGGTCAATCAAAAGCCAGGAGAGAAAAAGCAGAGGGAGAGGGGGAGAAATGAAGCTTAAGGTGCAGCAGTCATTTGCAGGGAGAATTACAGCTGAGAAAATGGTCTGATCTTTTGGGGATGCCTGCCACAACCTGGCTTGGGGCACTGCAGTGGGCCATCTCTTGCTGCACGACACAGAAATCTTTCCTTCTTAAAGGAAAAGGCAGCAGCTAGTAGGCAAAGCATCAACATGTGCACAGGCATGCAAGAAAAACAGAACAGGACTGGCCTGCAGGTCAGATCTGGCCCAATTGCTAACACAGGTGAACATCTGAATTGCCTGTTTTTAATGCTCTTCCTATCTCTGATTACAATATTAATTTTTTAAAATATATGTATTAATACCTACCAAATTACAACTCCTCTCAAAGTTAAAGATACCTTTTTCTCTCTGGAAGCTTGTTGTTAGAGTTCTGCTGTATTACCTGGAGTTGCGTGCTTCATTATGAACCCCTATCACATGCACCACGACCACACATTCAAGGTTGAAATGTGCAGAAAGAAGAGACAACAGATCACAAGGATACAAGAAAAAGCTGTTAAGTATCTGGTCAGTGTGCTTCCCCTTGCCCTCCCTCACCATGCTAGTTTGCTGCTTTTGAACGATTTATGAAGACCTGCAAAACCCCTGCTACACAGGCAGCTGAACACCACAGCAGTACGTCAGATACCAGAGCCTGAAATCCACTGAAATCTAATGACTGATCACCACCAACTCCAGTAAGCCTTGGATCAAGCCCAACCTCCAAGTCTCATTAAACTCATCTTTATATAAAAATCAATAGCCCTTTTGCCTCCTTCTTCAGCTGGGAGGGAAAGAACGGAAGCACTGCTACAATCAGAATTACATCTTATATAGGCTAAAAGACTAAAGCGCTCCACAATGAAATTAATCAAAGTGAAGGAGTTATAATAGGCTTAAAAATGAGAGCACATTAATAACTGCTCCCTTGTGGTAAACAGAGCTGGTAATCAAGCACAGGTCCAGCAGAATCTATCCATCGCTGAAACAGAATTAGCTCTGTAGCAACATGAATGAGCAAGTGATTGGCCTGGACAGTCACAGGCAAGGGTGGAAATTCAATTCATCCATCAAATATCTCAGAAGAAGAAAAAGACACTCTTCTCTTAGAAAAGAGATTACATTTGCTGGCCATTTCAGAGCAAAGATCAAGTTTCTCTGTTCACATCAAGACATTTCGCACTGACAGCACCCAGCACAGCAAGGATATGACAGTCCCCAAAAGCAATACCCTTCTCACTATGACTCCAGGCCTAGCACATGATCCCAAGCTCTAGCTGGAATGACTCTATGAATTTCAGAGCAACTCATTTGTGAAGACCAGCTGATAGGTGTCCAGTTTTCCTCTTCTGTTCCTGTGACAAAAACATATTCTGACGGCTCTTTGCTGCCTTTGTCCTAGGTCCAGTAATTTGCCTGGAGAAAACTCACTCTCCTACTGATCTTTCTTTTGTCAGCTTAGTAGCCTATGATACCCTGATGTTCTTTGAAATTTAGCAGAAAAAAACAACACAAAGGAGTTTTCATCTCTAGTCTAAGTTATAATTTGTCAGTGAAATATTTTCAGAATCTTCAAGCTAAAGCACTGAAGTGGGAAAGGAGAAAACAAAGCACAACTGGCTATATCTGCCTTTTCACTTGTTTCCAAAAAGGCATGGAACCAAAAGAACTGCTTAGAGACAATTTATCTTTAAGCAGCAAGGTATTTATTCTCCAGTGTTGGGGGACTAGCCAGTTTGCACTGGACATCTAGCTCCAAAGTTTCAGTGAAAAGCAGGGTAATTTACACAATCTTCAGACAAAGTTACAACATCTGTACATACATATTCATATAATTTTGACATCTAATTTTCATATTCATAATAGGTGGAGTTTAGGTGGAGCCTGAGGTGGAGACTTCTCGAAACTTCTTTTGGCTGGGTTTTCAGGGGTTCGTTCCGGCCTTCAGTCTCGCTTTTGGGGTCTTCTGCTTCTCTTCCTCGCTTCAAACTTTTCAACTTTCTTTGTTAGCCTGACTCAAGTGCTGAGACTTGGAGATCTTGACTCACATCCTCTCTATCTTCTCTGAGTGTCCACCTAATCTTTATTTATGATTACTAGGGTATTTGAAGTGCATTCCTAACAGCGTCTACTTATTCAGAAGGACAGAACAATCTATCAAAGGTTCACACAGTACTTTGCAGAGCTAGACACCAAGATCAGTTCAGTTAACTCTTTAAGGCCTTGTTTCACACTGGATGTTCTGGTTACACAGGAACACACAATACTTTCCCCTTTCTCCATCCTCCTATTGACACTCAGTACATCAACTCAAAATCCTGATTGTACTTACCTTCAGAAGCTCCTTGGAGGTAGCTGTCTTCCTTTCACAGACAGATAAGCAGTCTGATAGACAAGCTGGTTTATCCAAGTCAAACAGCAAGTCTGCAGCTCAGCACTGAACTGCATGAGATTGAGTTTTGCTTTTACATACCTACCAGTTGTAGCATTTTAAAATTCATTTGAGGAAAAAAGTTGGATCAGAAGAAAGGAAAGCCACACCATCACGGAAGAAAAAAAGCCCATACATGAGATGCTAAAAAAACCCCACTGCACTTGGCTGAAGTCTGTACAGCAGGGCCCCTCACACACTCTTTAACCAGCTCCAAGACACAAGACTTGAAGTGAGAATATACCCACAGTGACAAAAAATAGTAGAATTAGTAGACAAGCACTCACTCACAATAGCTGACCTTCCAAATGAATGACAAGCTACCAGGAGGAATGGCAGCTGAAACCCCAACGGTCTGTAAACTTGGACAACAGTGGAATTACTCCGTGAGTTCAGGGGAGAAAAACACACTCCAAAACCCAAAGAGCTGACTCCCAGCTCCAAAACATTTGATTTTATGTAACACAAGCTCGTATTTCAAAAAGTCCTTTTTTCATTTAAGATAGGTTCCCTCTATTTTTATGCAAGTTTTGTTACACCATGCTGACAAAATCCACCCTTCTCCACCATTACTGCTCTAAGCAGTTAGATATCCAAACAAACACACTGAGCTTCTTCCAAGAACATTGTCAAGTCTTTGCAAATAGACCCTATTGTTGAACAGAAGCAGCAAGTTCTGAAGCTGGGTCTTCTACACACAGTTACCATCACACTCCACTAAATACATGTAAGCTACCAGCAGGAGAACCCCACAAACTCAGCATCAGCCTCCAAAGTAAAATAACTCTGGCTGCAATTCCTGCACAACCTCAAAGGTACACCCTCCGTAACAAAGTCAGTTGTTGCTCTAAGGGATTCAAATCGCACAAACATCTCTATCCAACTTGAGCCACTTAACTGTCAGATGCAGTCAGTCTCAGAGGGACATCTTGGTTCCTTGAACAGCCAAAGAAAAGAAACAGCAACTCCAATATAGCTTCTTAAGGAAAATTTCCTGTTTGACCATTCAGGGAGCCACTCTGTCAGTCCTGCTCCCAGTCACACACTCCAAGACTTTCACTGCTGGGACTGAAGCCACTTCACACCAGGTAGCTCCAGTGATCAGATGGGTGCCCCATTTGACTCACTATATGCCAGACTATGGTGTCCTTGGACTGTAATGGTGTCTGCCTGCTGAATCTTTAGCTCCTGCTGTGCCCCTGATTGTCTGGGCACCTGGAAGGTGCCACAGGTTCTTGTGCCCCACTCCGGTGCCCTTTGTTGTGCAAAGGGTCAGTGCCAGATCACAGCCTCTGGCTTGATGCTTCCTCCATTTCCTCCCATCCAGGGAAAAACCTGCAGCTCACACAGCAGCTGCACACCCAGCTACTGACACTAAATGTGTTCCTCAAAATAGCCCATCCTGAGGAAAGCACTATTTGAGGTCAAATGAATCTCTCTTTTGTTTCCTGTCACCTACAGAAGGAAGCCCTAAAGGACTAGTTAGATGTTTAATTATTAGACAGCATTAGATACACAGAATTAATGTAAGCTGAAGGTTTTACTCTTGGCAAGAAAAAAAATAATTGCTCCAAACCTACAGCAGTCCCTGTTAAGTCAAGCATCTCCTTTGCAAGAAAAGCAACTCTGAGTTGAACAAAAAAAAAATCCTGGATAACAGGCAAAATACAGTTTGAGGCTCTAAACAGAAAGTGATTTTGGTTTTAATAACCCTCCTCCCCTCAATGCAGCTTTTAGACTTAGGACATTAAAATAAATGTCTGGGCCAATTCTAATATGATGTAAAGCATGGGGTTTCCTTGATCTTTACAGATTTTACTTATTACCTGAATTGTCTTATTTGCCTGATTCCCATAATGAAGGTTTTCAAAGCATCACTTTGTTCTTAAGTGATAAAAAAAGCAATCACTATAAACAAAATCCTCAAGTGTTGTTTCACCTACTGACTACGATTTGATGCCAATTTAGATCACAGAAAGCTGTAACACTTCAATTTCTGTGTATGATGATATTTTTACTAGGTTGCAAAGATTACCTACATAATTCTCTCTTCATTTTTTAAACCATAAAATTATCTTCTGTCATATTTATGTGATGCCTTGAACAAAGCTTTTCTAAACTAAGCTTAGGAGCTTGTCCACACTACACTTTGTCTCACTTCTGTCATTTTTATGTTGCCCTTGCATAGCTGAGATGATCATACAGTGTCCCAATTCAAATGCATGACTGTGATCCTTGAAGAAGGGTTTCCATGAAACAGGGTCAAACAGAACAGAAAGCAGAGAAGAATTATAGTGGTGCCTTGTTTCTGCACACAGGACAGGAAAATAAAGGCAAAGAAATTTATCCAAGAAAAAATATCTCCAGGTAATTGTCACTTTGAAGACATTATCATATTTTACAACAGTACTGGCTTCAGGCCTCAAAAAGAAGTAAAAGGCTCTTTGAAGAAGATACAGGGAAAAGACTGTCTTTGACAAGGAACCAGCACAGGAACATGCCTAAAGTGCTTACAGTGTCCATGCAGACACATGCAGACACAGCATTTTTATAGATCAAGTTTCTTAAATGAAAACAGTACTTCTAAAGCTCAGTCTTTCAAGCCTAGGAATGAAAGTTCTCTATTGGGAAATGCTTTTAGAAATTAATTCAAAAATCAAAAGGCTAAATTGGGTAGGATAGCTTTGTTGGGGGGCAGGGAGGAGGGAGGCAGAAGGAAATAAAAAGATGGAAAACCTATAGTCTTTTAACATCTTTCCTGCTCTCCAAAAAACTAAAAAACTACAGTTGACTTTAGAGTAAGCATGTGAATTTTACCTAAAAATAGTGACCAAGAAACTCGTATATAAGGCATGAACTCTGACACCAGCACCCCCTTTGCAATATCAATAAATTTCCTTCAGTTGGCAGGACCTGCCACTGCAACTCCCAAACCCTTGCTGTAGTCTATTCTGTAGGCAATATGGAGACAACACTTCTCCCTCCCTTAGAGATACACAGCTGATACAAAAACGAACCATTTTCTTCCCTTGCCTATAAGGCCTCATGAATTGCTTATACAGCACTGCCAGCACCTTCAGAAGGATGCTGTAACAGCATTCAGATGCTCCCCAGATACCCAGAGAGAATCAATGCTTATGCCTGGAGGAAAGTCAGTGACAAATAAATCCCTAAATCCCAAATCAAGTTTTGTAAAAATCCTGTCCGTAAAAATCAATCAAGAAATTGTATTGTATTAGTACATGGATTCAAGCTTTCTTTGAGCAGCAAATAGCACAGGGAAGACAGGAGTTTGCCAGCTATGCTTTGGTGAGTTTTCCTGGCAGAAATGCCTTGCCTCAATCTTAAAAAGAGCTGCCTCTCCACTTTTTTCTTTTGTTTTTTTTTTTTGTTTTGTTTTTTTGGGGTTTTTTTGCATTTGCTGGAGCCACAAGGTGCTCTAGCTGTAGTTACAGAGTCGGAGGCTGAGGAGCAAAAATGCTTTTGGCTTAGGCACTTAAACATAGCAGTGCTCTAGAGAAATACTGTGGTGAACATCAAACATCATCTGCTGGCACAAACACTTTCTCTTCTGTGCAGCATCACTTCTGACACTGCCTATATCACTGTCGTATCCAAGTGCCTCCCAGCAGTGCACTAAGTGCTGCAGCTCATATCTGACGCTCAGTTTATTCTCTCTCTTCCCTGAGGGAGAATCATATGCACAGCAGTAGGCATTGTTTTCAGAGTACAGCTTTTAAACAGGGGCAAACAGCTTCTACGGAAAGCTGAAAGCCTGTGTCCTGAATGAAAGGTGCTCAGGCACACCATGCTTAATGGAAGTTCATTTCACAGACTAGGACCAATATCCTCCCCTCCCTCCCATTGATACATTATCTTCTGCAAAGAATGGCTTTATCCATTTGGAACAATGTTCTACTGAAGCAAAAGCCAAATCATAGAACTGTTTAGGCTGGAAGAGACCTCTAAGATCATCAAGCCCAACCACTAACCCAGCACTGCCATATCCATCCGGAGATGGCAACTCAACCACTTCCCTGGGCATCAACCACTTGTCAAACACTGTCCTACCATAAAAGTTTATAGGACACATACTAGTGCTGAAGTACACCATGACTGCACAACCAAATGCACTGATGTTTGTAAAGTATGTTGGAATCCCTGAATAAGGGGAACAGTTAGTTTATTATCCGATATAGGATATCAGCCTTTGCTCCCTGTCTGTTTTGCAGACTCCCTCATTTTCATGTCACCTGCACCAAAAGCTTATACTCTCCTTGAACTAGAACAACCTTTTCCAATTCCTTAGCAATACTCCTCATGCTAATTTAGCTTCCTGAGCTGTGCACATCTTTATCCATTACATCCATTTCCTGAAACAGAACTGTCTAGAATATCTGATAAAATCTGAATGAAATTGCTTAAATAGTAATGTTATTAGGAAAATGCCATAGTTCTAGGGAATGATGCAGTAAAGTTTCCTTAATAGCTTGCACACTTGATAGACAGAAAGCACTTCCTTCTAAGAAATGAGCAAAACCAGATTGAACAATTCCAATAACACTGGAACAAAGAATTAGATTTTCAATGCAGAACTTTTGCATCCAAAAAGAACAATATCCAGAGGTGTCTGAGGGGTTTGTTGTTGTTTTTTGACAAGTCATCAAAATCTACAGTCCCTAATAAGAAAAATTCTTGTTCATAGACCAGATTTCTTTTCTGTATTGAGAAAAAAAGGAAAAAAACCAAGAACAATTAAAAAAAGAATCCTACAGAGATGGAATTAAAAAAAACAACTAATCAGTTCTGCTCAAAAAGAGCTCTCCTATAATTCCCCAGGGGACCTACAAACAGCAACCAATAAAACACTTCCAAACTTTCCACCTGTTGATGTAGTTTTCTTCTCCATGAAGAATTAGAGTCCACATTAGCAGCAGAGAATAAAAGAAAGTTACAAGAAAAGAGACAACGGCATTCCCGTAGTCTTAATACTACTTCAGATTTTCAACAATAAGAAATCTTACAAGAGCCAGAAAGTCACATTTGAGTCCCATATGTAGGACAGAGACAAACTGTTCTTTCTAAAAAAATTAGCAATTAAAATTTAGGCATTAGATATAACTTCACACAAAGAAGTTTGCAAAGAAGCACATCTGCCATCTCTGCTGTGCTGGTGGACTGAGATTCTGTGAGTGCTAGAAGCACTCACTGTCAGCACAGGAACCTAGAGATCCTGGAGGTCCAGAGCTCAGGCCCCCAGCTGTTAGGTTCAAAGTCACTGAACAAGTTCTGGCAACAAGCAGATGTTTTAATCTGTAGGGGTCCAGCATGAATAACCATTTGATTTCTATGGATGAAAAAACAAGTCCGAGGTGCATAGCATGTTGCTCTTAACACAGTGGTCTTCTCTAGAATGAGCATCTGCAAGTCTCGGCTGAGGACTTTTCTCAAGAATTGAGACAGGTGAAAGTGTCAGCCAACACAAACAGGGCAGTGGAAACAATGAAGATACAGATATGGAAAGAAAATTATTATTCTTAGATTTTGACAAATGCACTAAAAGAATGGGATCAAGGTTACTCAAAAACACTACAACCAAACAGAACAATTCCCAGGGGAAACTTGTATCCCGAGTTAAAATTCTTCTACCTGTTCTCATGTCAGGCTATCTATTTGTCCTATCTATCACAGAGGCAGGCTGACTACAGAAATGGTTAACAAACATAGAAGACGACATAAGAAATATTCCCAAACTTCTGCAAAATGCTACCACAGAATTTACACATATCTTTTAGTTCTGATAGCATGACAATCCACTTTGAATTGGCTCCCATGGTAACCACAACATTAAGGTCCCTTGAGAGTCCTCTCACACAAACACACACATAGAGGATTGGAAGGGACGTATCTTTAGCTCTGCAGTTGAAGAGACAGAACACAAACTCGATTCAATGCAGGGAGTCTCTCTGCAACAGTACCCTCCTTTCAGCTAATAGGATTCAGCTTTCTTTCCCTTTCTTTCTCTTAGGAAAGGAATTCAGCTCTCATGTCATCTCCAAGACTAGAGCATGCACTTCTCTTTAGGAAGTGATCCTTGCTACCTTCTTCCCTCACACCTCAATACAGCCAAACTGCAACACACGTACTTAAATCACTTCACTAGCAGATTTTTCTTCCTCAGCAAGACCCTGCCTTGTAATTTTTTGGTTGGGTTGGTGGAAGCACAAAGAAGCCAAGAAACAAAGGTCTCAGTCAACTGAAGAGTTAGCTGCTCTAGAGAGACTGCTGTGCAGTCAGCCTCCCCTCCTTCCTTTGCCATACAGATGGCTTCAATGCTCCTGCAAACAAAGGCATCCTTTGCTCACACATCTCATGAAATTCCCCTTTCCAACGCCATGCCTTTCACCTCTCTCACAAATGATCTTCCTTAACTGGCCAGCCCAGGCTGCTGCAGGATGCCCAACACTACGCTCCCACAGCAGCCTGATTCAAGAGCATGTGAGTGAAATTCATCTCTCCTACTTCATCAGCTGGAGAAGACCAGGCAGCAATGACTGGACTGCAAGCAGTGAGGCATCACTTACTGTTCCACCACATCCCCGTGCTGTTCACTGCCACACACAAGTCTGTGTCTTTCTCATTTCCACCTGCTAGCAACTGCATTTCATGCAGGACTTGGTCTAACTCAGGTTCCCCAGAAAGGGAGACAATTTAAAAACAAAACAACACACCACAGTTATGTTGTCAGTATCTTTGTGACCTCTAGTTTGCTGTGCTGTACAAACTATGAAAGGCATCACAAATTTTTAATACAAAAATATCTCCTTGTGTAAGGTATATTTATCATCCTTTTCATGGAATACTCCTTAAAAATTTAGATCATCAGTCCCAGAAGAATGCCAGAAGAGGCAATTTAACAACATCCCACTGACAGACACAATTCCATACATATCCTTATTTTCCAGCCTGCTATAATTTATTATTGTCAAAGTTTGTGAACTCAGCCTCTACCAAGACAGAAAGAGGGTGGAAAGCAGTTTGAGTGAGACCTCTAGCAGAGAGAAGGAAATGTTTTCCGGGAGAAAACCAGGAAGTGTTGTTCACTTTTTGCCCCAAAAGAGGTTGTGCCTCTTGGCAAATCAAACCCTTTTGTTCATCTTCCAAACATTTTTTGGCTGAGCTTTTGATTCCTAAAAAAGAGGCAGGAAACAGTAAATTAATTAGAGCATCATGAAAATAATAGCAAGCTAGAAGTTTATACAGCTTTTGTTTAAGGCTTCTGTTGAAAATAAAGGAGGTTTTGGTCAATTATTTAGATTCTAAAGTTCTGCTTAACATTTATACAACTTCAATTACTTATAGGTAACAAGCAATGCACACTATCTAATGAAAATTACTATGAACACTACTCTTCCTTTGGGAAAGCATCTCCAAGTAGATGAGCCAGAGATACTTACGCAAGCAACAGGTATTTTGATTCAGTTTCTCAGAAGTGAGAAACAGAAGAGAATTTAAAATTCCTGCCCATTTGGCACAGCACACTGCTCTTTCTGTCTCCCATTCTCTCCAAGACATGACAAGGTAATTCACAAAGTGAATTCAAGTCCTGAGCATATCTGCTATTTTACATCTGGTTCCTGTTACTTTAACCTCAGAAGCAATTTGGAAAAAAAAATTCCTATTACTGATGATTGCTTATACTTTGCTGAAATTCCCTTCCTTTGTTCTATCAGCCAGGTTATTTAGAGGATATTACCCTAATCCAACAAAGAACTTAAGAATATGAATATTTCCAGAGAAGGCAAAGGCTCTAATGGATCAAAATGCTTTATTTATTAGATTTCATCAGTTCAGGCTTCATATCATAACTACTCCACCGAAATACCCTTACAGTTTCATTATTCTGCCTTTTAGTGATAAATGAGGCATCGAGCACGTAGACTCCACTTGGGAGTTCACTTCTACCTTCCCAGAGGCAACTCTTTATACATCAGATATCAGATGATAATACTACTTACCAACTTCCACTAAACTTTTACCACAGTTATTAACAACTCACACTGAGCCAGCTGCCTCTGAAGAGCAAGTAGACAGAGTGCACATCCAACAGCCTGTCTGCCTTAGGAACAACTAGAAAACTAGCAGGACAAAAATTCTACAAAAGACAGCCAGTCCAACTGCTGCTCTTAGTCCTCAGCACAGTCATGACTGCCCAAAGCAGACCTATGATCAGCTAAGATGGGGCCAGGCTCTCCTCAGTTGCAGCAGGGCATTCACCTACTCACTGCACTGGGTTGTTCTCTTTGTATGCAGCTTTGCACGACCACAGACTTACTCAGTGCAGTTACAGGGCAAGAGCTGCAAGCAAGTTAATAAGCTTGCAAGGGCACATTAGCCACTAATATAAACACTGCTCAAGGAAATTCCTACTGCTTCATTTGTCATGTGTCGTATCGCTTGATAGAAGCTCACATGAATTAGGAACCAACGTCATCAGAATTAGGAACCAACGTCATCAGAATTAGGAACCAACGTCATCAGCATTGCAACATTCAAGAATTCATGAGAAACACATAAGACAGAAGGGTTGTTCCTGAATCACTGCTCGCTTGCAGTGTTTGACACCAGCTGTCAGTACATCCACAGAACTTGCTCTATTCCACTGTTGTTCCATCCCATACCAGTTATCCAGCCCAGAAAACAACACCTCACACACAGGCAAGAGGCAGGGGAGAGGAGAGATACTACAGACTCCCATGGCACCTTCTTTTTCAAAGTCATATTGCAGTGCCTCCACAGTAGCTTCCACTTCTTGACCTCCTTCATAAGAAAAAAAAAAAGCATTATCTTTGCCTGCGGGTGTCAAGAAAACAAACAATCTCAAAGCTAACAGAAGCAAGATGCACCCTCACTTGGAACTCCCTGAAGTCAATCCTACACGACAGAGAACATAGCTGGCACTAGACAGCTGCTCCTGAGTATTGGGATCTGGATCCTTTTTACCACGTCCTCGTGAGAGGCACATTGTACTCAGACATGCCTGTGTCAGGTTCCAGGCACCAACACGAGCCACCACTGCTGTCCAAAGCAGAGACTCTTCCTTTCCTGCACCTCACTCCTGGCTCCCAGAAACATGGCTGCTTGTGTGTCCCTGTTCTGTTAAAATTATTAGCATCTTCCCCAGAACAGAACTCCACAGTATGACTCTTGGTAAAAAAAAGAGTCAGCAATTAGCAGAAGTGGGGAAATACATCTGCCCACAGAAAATCTTCTGAAGCCGAACTGCAAGTCCACAAGTCAGTGGCAACACAGAGGTATTCCCAAAGCTAACATCTGTCTCTTCTCAAAGTTCTCAGGTTTCCCCTAAATTTTCCTGTTAAAAAAGTTGTACAAAGGATCTTATTTTCTCACAAGGAAAAAAATTAAAAGGAGCCAGAAATTGAAGAAACATATTAGTGCAAAAGATTTCAATGGGTATCTCAGGACAACAGGTACAGAATTCTTGTACTGGTGGCAGAGTGACAAGGTACCAAAATATATCACTGCTCTTCAGGAAGCAGGAATACAATACATATCCTCTTTATTCCAGCCTGTTTATTTAATCCTAAACAAGAACTTTTGATATTTTTCAAGCATTTCATACAGTAATAGCAATAAAACATCTAGACAAGGAAACTTTCTACATTCAGCAAGGGGAAAACAAAACAAAACCAACTAACAGCCAGGACATCTCAGCAAAAACATTAACATACGTAAGTGAGTGTGGTGCAGGGGGGAGGTGGCAGAGAGATCAAGAAACGGGATGTCACATAGTGCAAAGAAGAAAAACTATTGAGGTGGTAAGAAAAACCACCAGACCAAACCATAATCCCACATTTTGCCAAAGCAAAGAATAACAAAGATATCCATCTTAAAGTCTGTACTCCTGTGTGTCCCATGAAGTTTGCAAGGCAGCAGAGCTGTCTACACAAGCAAACACAAATGCTGCAATTCCTGAATTGTTTGGCCTCACTCATCAGGCCCCAGCATTGACTACACGTGTTATTTGTTGTTTCATGGCCATACAAACCCATAGTCTGGAAGAAAGTGCTGGTTGACATCCATGAAAATCAGAGAACATTCTTTATCACAAGGAAATAAGAACTGTATTCAGGCAGTGCAAGACAGTAATTGTCACTCTCCAAAACAACTCACAAGCTTCAGCGATTAAGGCACACAGACTGAACCTGCTGTGAGTTTTGAATAAGAAAATGCTTTCCCCTCTTTTATGTTGGAACATAATGTAAAATTACTATTCTTTACCACAGCAGAAAGAAAACACAGTTAAATGCTGACAAAAGTGTTGCTTGAGAGCTTCAACTAACTGCAGCCTCAGACCTCTGCCTTACAGCCAGGACTGTTTTGAAAAAGGGAAGAAGAGAAGGGGGAAATAGTCATATCACACACCCATAGAATCTGCTCGGAAGGAGAGTCGAACTTTGAGTCTCTCAGGTTCAAAATATACAAGGACACTCCATTTATAACTTTTTTTATGCTACCACCACTGCACTTTTATATGGGTCTGAATCCTGGGTCATCTACCACCACCACCTGTGACTTCTCGAACACTTCCATCAGTGCTGCCTCCGTTCAATCCTAAACATCCACTGGTCTGATTCCGTGACTAATGTGCCCATTCTTGAATAGGCAGGGGTCACCAGTATTGAGGCCATGCTGATGAGAACTCAGCTGGGCAGGGCATGTCTCCAGGATGGAGGATCACCCACTGCCTCCTGAAGATTGTGCTCTATGGAGAACTGGCCACTGGCTGCCACAAGAGAGGAGCCCCAATGAGGAGATACAAGGACTCCCTGAAACAATACCTCAGCATTGGCCATACTGATTATCAACAATGGTCCACTATGGCTTCCAATCAAGATTCATGGAGACACACCATTCATAACACTGCTGCTTCCTTTGAGAACACACACAGAATTATTCTTGAGGAGAAAAGACAACGCAGAAAGAACCGTTCCTCGCCATTATCGCCTAAGGAGACTTTCCACTATGCCTTTTGTGACTGGATTTGCCTATCTCGCATCAGCTTTTTTAACCCTCAGCACATTTGTAGCAAGCATGGATAAAGTCCTTCTCAAATCTTCATTCATACAGCCTAGCCACGACAACTGCACTAAGGTCAGCTCTGTCACAAAGCTAAAGGATACCAGGAGGGTACTTCAGTGACAAGGTGGGACCTCCACCTTTGGACAAATTTGATTCAAATTGGCTGACAGAGTCAAACACTATCACCATGTGGTAACTGCCCGAACATGCCTGACAACCTCACACATAGCATGATCGTGCAGGCTCATGTTTTCAAGTGTAGTTTCCTAAGGAAATGGGTGAGGGAAAGGCAATTTTACTGGCACTCCAAGCAAAAACAGTTTAATCTGGCACCCTTCACAAGTACTCAATTAGCTTCCAATTCAAGAACAGAAAAGAACAAATTAATTGACCATCAAAATCTTAGAACAAGCCTGGTACTGTGCCATCAAATGGAAATGAGGGGAATTAGGTTAGAAACAGCCTTGCTGCAGGCATCCGAAGTTGCCCTCTGCCAACACTTCTCCTATGGGACACCTTTGGTTCTCATCAAAAGAGCCAACATAGTAATTGCAAGACAGACAGTAGATTTGAAGGCATGTACCAAGAGAATTTCCAGCAGTCATAATCCACACACAAAAACCCCAAGAGATGACACAATCACATGCACAAATCAGATTACCAAGGGGTCTAGTTTACAAACATTAACCAAAGCACAAATCAGTACTGTGATACATTAAACAAAAGTGGATGGATGAAAGCCACAAAAACGCTGCATCCTGAAATTCATCTTTACACAGGAGGTTAATCAGCAAGAGTAAGGGAGTGAACATGTTCACTTCTGTGTGTGCAATATTCCCCAATGGTTTAGTCATTACAGCAAGAACCCAAGCCTTTAAAGATAGATGTGCCTAAGAAGCTGAACACTTCAGAGCAAAATTAACTTGGAGGTTAACTTCCCTTCCCAAAGAATTGTATTAGACAATTATCTACAGAAGTCAAAATCAGGCCAACATTTAAGGGCCACAGGGGGAATAATACAATGATTGCAAAGGAAAAAAGCAAACAATGGCTAGGAGCTCAGATTTGTTTGAGTCATATACACAGTGGCATTCATAATGATACTAATTTTGAGTTCTGCTTTATAAGGCATATTCCTAAAAGGAACTTATTTTCTAATTATGAGCTCCAGTGATCATGCACATTAAACAATGAAAACAAATGGCAGTATATATTAATGTTGTGACGGTCCCATTATATCTCAAGCAATGCATGAGGATAAAGCTGTTAGCCATCCTCATAGGCAAAAACTTGCAACATCACTTCTAGCAAAGTTCCTACAGCTGCCACTTTACTTTCTTTCTATCCATACCAGAAGGAGGCAATTAGTGAAAACTGAATTAAAGATAAAAATTCTTACTTACCAAGAATATTTACAGTTTAGAGATCATGTCCTTAAAATGGTCTTGCTAGGTTTTTAAATCAAAACCCCAAAACAAGCTCCCTTGAAAGGGATCGGCACATTACTGGAATGTTTTCCTTCCAGATGATGAACTCATAAGGGATTCCCTGCTCATTGCCCTGCTTTAAAATGCAAGGGCAGCAAAGACTTGATCTTCTGGGTTTCATGTTCGTCAGCACATGAGGTACTGATGTTTGGCCACAGAACACTTTAGGCTTCTAATGGTGCTTCATTATCTCCCCAGGACCCTCCACTGGCAAACACAGCAGCACTGTATTGCTCAGCTGAAAAGCTTAAAGAAATATCTTCTAGATGTTACCTCATGGCTCAGCCAAGTCCAACAAGCAAAAGCAGAAGCTTGATGCTTGAGAGCCCCAGCACACACAACTCCTTAGACAAGGTTTTATTTCCTATTTTGTCTAGATGCATTAAGAACAAGAGAGACATGATAGATTCTGAAGACTCACAGCTTCAGCCTTGCAGCAGGTAAATTTCAAAGCCAAATGATATACCCAAGAGCAAGAAAACACTACCTGATTCAGAAGCAGCAGGGAAGTAAAAGATGTGCAACCTATGGTAAAGTTACAACACCCCCTTGTAAGATGACCACCTTGAAAGGGGGTTAGCTGGGGCTGCTCAGCCTGGAGAAGGTTGCATGGAGACCTCATAGGAACCTTACAGTGCCTGAAGGGGGCCTATAGGGAAGCCAGAGAGGGACTCTGTCTGGAACTGTCATGTTAAGACACAGAGTAAAGGATACAAACTGAAAATGGGGAAATTTAGATTAGATATTAGGAAGACATTTTTTACTGCAAGGGTGGCAAGACACTGGAACAGGCTACCCAAGGAGGCTGTGGATGCCCCAACCCTGGTGCTGTTCAAAGCCAGGTTGGATAAGGCCTTAAACAACCTTGTCTACTGTAAGATGTGTCCCTGCCCATGGCAGGGGGTTTGGACTAGATGAACTTTAAGGTTCATTCTAATCCCTTAGCATTCTATGATTCAAAAAACCATGTTACTTAATGGTTTTGTGCCTGCTACATTACTGCCCTCCCAGCATTACAAGTGATTCCAGACAGACATCAAGCCTGGAAACAGAACAAAAGCTCAGAAGTCTCAGCCCATACTGTCCCATCGGTGGCATAGGTACCTATAGGTATTTCTTAATGTGTCTTTTAGCTTAAACATGCAGTAATTTTCACAATACCATCAATCTAGGGCTGAAACAAAAAATATGAGTGCTACAAGACTGCTCAGAGAAGTCACAGGAAAGACGCATGGACAACGTCTGAAGACATTTGCGTTATCCCCACGCAGTGCAAGCAAGAGACTGAGAGAAGAGCAGCTCATCTGAACTGGGGAAGCAGGACTGCTCCCTTGCTCCTCTATATCCTAAGAAGTCTTCCTGTGATTACACAGAATAGATGTTCAAGGACAATAGCATGTGATGAATGAACATTCAGAGACAAGACTGTGTAACGTTTTTTGCTTTCTATGCACCGTTCTATCAGGGGTAAAAGGATGTAAGCTGGTCCTCACCTTAGTCTGAATTCTTGAAGAGAGACACAATACAGGCACACACTTAAAACCAGCATTCCTACCTGATTCATATTGAAGCTGGGACAGAGAATGACACATTCTATGTAACACATTTAAAAAGAATGAGACATCCAATTTACATTTCTTTCAATAAAAATAGATCTGCTTTATTCAGAATTGCTGCTATTCCTATTGTAGTTCATAAGAAATGCAAATACCCAGAAGCAAAATGCATTATTCACTTTCAAAGTGTGAATGGAGATACTTGCATAGATTCACAGAATCACAAAATGGGTAAAGGTTGGAAGGTACCACAGAGGGTCATCCGGTCCAACCTCCCTGCTCAAGCGGAGTCATCCCAGAGCACATGGCACAGGATTGCATCCAGACCATTCTTGAGGATCTCCAGTGAGGGAGACTCCACAAACTCTCTGACCAATCTGTTCCAGTGCTTGGTCACCTACACAGTCAAGAAGTTCTTCCTCATGTTCAGAGGCAACTTCCTGTGCATCAGTTTCTGCCCACTGCCCCTTGTTCTATTGGTTGGCACCAAGGAACAGAGCCTGGTTCCACCCCCTTGACACCCCCCGTTCAGATACTTAGAGGCACTGAGATATCCCCTAAGTCATTTCTTCTTGAGGCTGAACAGCCCCAGATCTCTCAGGCTTTCATTGTAAGAGATATGTTCCAGTCTCCTAATCATCTTTATAGGCCTCTGCTGGACCTACTCCAGGAGCTCCATGTCTCTCTTGTCCTGAGGAGTCCAGAACTGGATACAGCACTCCAGGCGAGGCCTCACCAGAGCTGAATAAAGGGGCAGGATCACCTCCCTTGACCTGCCAGCAATGCTCTTCCTAATGCACCCCAGAATACCACTGGCCACAAGGGCACACTGCTGGCTCATGGACAAATTGTTGCCCACCAGGACCACCAGGTCTTTCTCTGCAGAGCTGCTTCCAGCAGGTTGGCCTCCAGCCTGTATTGCTGCCTGCGGTTATTCCTTTCCAGGTGCAGGACGCTGCACTTGCCCTTGTTCAGTTTCAGACAGTTCTTCTCTGCCCATCTCTCCAGCCTGTCGAGGTCCTCCTGAATGGCTGCACTCTGGGGTATCGACCACTCCTCCCAGCTTTGTGTCATCAGTGAACTTGCTGAAGAGGCATCTGTCCCTTCATCCAAGTCACTGATGAATAAGTTAAGCAATATTGGGCCCAGTACTGAAAGATGATATCAAAGATGATAGTGAGTGGCTCACTGTGATATCCGTCAGCTCTCTCAGCACTTGTGGATGCATCCCCTCAGGGCCCATGAACCTGTGCGTGTCACGTCTCACTAGGTGTTCTCTAACTCAATCCTCTCTGACCATGGGAAAGTCTTCCTTTAAACATTGCTTTGCTCTGGTCTCCTGGGTCAGAGATTCTTGAGGGCTAGTATATTCGGTGAAGACTGATGCAAGAAGGCATTCAATAACTCTGCCTTCTCTGTGTCCTCTGTTACCAAGGTCCCCTCTCCTTTTAGTAACAAGCCCATGTTATTATTAGTTTTCTTTGTTACTGATGTATTTGAAGAAGCCCTTCTTGTTATCCTTGCCATCTTTGGCCAGATTTCATTCCAGATGGGCCTTCGCCTTCCTTGTCTCATTTCTACTTATTCTGACAACCTCTCTATATTCATTCCAAGTGACCTGACCCTATGTTCATCTCCTGAGTATTTCCTGCCTATGCTTGAGTAATGACAGGAGTTCCTTTTTTTTTCATCCAAGCAGGTCTCTTGCCCTCTTTGCCTGATTTCATGCTCATTGCAATGCATCTTTCTTGAGCCTGGAAGAAATGATCCTTGAATATCAACCAATTCTCTTGGTTTTTGAGAATCAGGATCTTTCTTCAAAACACAGATTCAAAACCATTTAATTATTCATTAAAATACCTTTTCTAGAAGGTACTTCCATTACCTTCTATTACTAGTCATCAGAGTGACTTGGAGGCAAGTTAAACTAATGCCAATCACATACAAAATCAACCACGGGATCTACTTATTACACAATAGCAGTGACTGACATCACGCATCAAGGGAAATATTTTGACCTATGATATGACACTCCCAACATATAAGGATTTATTTTTCTATGTGAGCACATAAGAGTAGCCTAGCAACAACCAGAGTTAGTACCCCCTTCCACATGCATCTGACCCCAACAAAGCACATCTTTTGTCCCAAACTCTAACAGGTTTTCCTGAAGAAAGTAGTAAAAAAACAGCGTTCCCAAGAAAATAATGAACTACATACACATACAAACAAATTAAAAAGGAGTAATACATCCCAGTAGATTAAAGGTTTTTCAGATTTAGTTTTCAGTCTCATGTTCTCTGGGTGCTCATGTATATAACCAAAATCCCATTTAGCTCCCTGAAACGTCTATTAGCACTTCATTTCAAGTCCCGGATTGCGATCCTGCTTTTTGTCTTGTTTCCTCCACTCAGGTTCCTGAGCTCCACCTCATGGCCCGTGCAGCCAAGGCCATACCCAGCTTTTATATCCTCAACCTTCCCTGTTTTTAGCTGTGGATGTAGGCAGAATGCACTTTTTCTCCACACACTGCTTGTTCACAACGCCTGATTTCCCCTTCCGTAGTCCCTCACACACACAGCCCACATGACCACCACCAACCTTATCCAAGTTATTCCCATCAACCAGAAGTAGACGCAAGCTGTCTAGGAACAAACCTGTAAAGCAAATACACTGCTCCCAAGAGCCCCCATCATCCACATCATTCACATTTTGGGATGCGATCCTTTGGAATATACCAGCGTTCTATGTGCTCCTGGAATACAGCTTGCAGTTTAGTTTTACCCAAAAAGGAATAAAATACACACTCTGAAGCTACTCCATTATTCAAACTTAAGTGCAGTAAGGTGGGACAGTAAGGAAAATGAGCTTCAAAATAGGTATCACTAATACAAATTAACTGTCCAACATCAGTGCACACGTAGCAGCCCACAGTCAAATTCACATTGCCTTTGTTACAAAGGACCAGTACTACACACTTGGAAGGTGCAAGATGCTCTGCATAAAGCAACATCAGCAAACCTGAACTAGAGGAAACCTTGTCTTAATTTCCAGAATGTAAGTAACTGCTCAAAACTCCCAAAACACAAAAGGTTCAGTATCTCTTCCAAAATGCTTGTTGAAAAGTGCCTGAAAGAAGTTACCCCAAATAGTATATTTTAACTGTTCTACCTCAGTGGCATATGAATTATTTTTATTGTTATGACACAGAACTACTTGGTTTTGCGACTCATAAAAGGGACACAACCAGGTTAGAAACAAGCAGACACACTAAGTGGAAGTCAGGCTGAATAAAGATAAATCGTTGGGCACTAGTCCACTGTTTTATTTGCAGCACTAGGCAACATTTCGGCAAGCACACAGATGTATATGCAAATACACAATGCCCTGTCCTCCAGTCAGATACATTGCTTGGGTTCTTTACAGGAAATTCTACCAAACAGGGCTTTAAGGCAAATGCTAGTGTGTTCTGTGTGCACTCTGACTAGACAAAAATGAACATTAACAAACACTTTCCCAACTATCCAAAGCTTAAGTTTAGTAGCACATTGCATATATATATGTATACACACACACACACATATACATATATATGTATATATATGGGGGACAGGTCTGTCTGCTCACATGTATAGCTTTGGGTATTTTTATGCAAATTGCCACCACAAAACAGCTATTTTCAGAGAGCAGCAGCTAAAATTTATTACACACACACAAAAAAAAAATCAGCAGGCCAGTAAAGAGTGCCACACAAGGCAGTGTATCCGCTAGAACCTAGGAAGCTGGATTAAACTCTCGGGAGGCCCAAGGTCCATTCCCAGCTCCAAGTATGCTGGAGACGCTCCCTGGCCATCTTCCTTTACTCACAGGACATATTCCCAAGAACTTTCCTTGTGCAGTGCCTTAGTGCTTACAGGGTTTCTGATAACCAACAGAGCAAAGATTATTTCCCTCCTTTTCATGCCTGTCAAAACAGGCTGACAAAACTGCAAGCCAATAGTAACTGTAAATTAGAGAGAAAAACACATAATGGAGGCAAATTATATTTGGAAGAAAACACTGAAGGGAAAGGAACAAAACAGCACTCTTCATCAGCCGAGACATCACTTCTTCATGATCTGGAGTGTTCACACCTTCTTCGCTCTGTCACAGGCTCCCACGGCTCTGAAAGGCACTGCAGCAGCACCCCGACAGCTCTCCTTCTGCCAAGCCTAAGCAGCGTAACAGGATCATTCTGTCATTCAAGTTCCCACTTAGTTAATCGCTGTAACACATTCAAATCTCTGCACTGTACTTCACGTAGCACATCTGAGCAAAGTAAAGCATCCCCGTGGGTCTGCCCCTACCAGCCCAGCACAAACTCCTGAGCCGCTGAACATGTGGGCAGTCTTGCCACCCAAGAGCACTGGGCTTGGCATCCTGATCTACCTGCATGCTTGGAACTACTAACAACCCTGATCTGGTCACTGTTTCGTATCATTGGGGGTTTTTTATAAGTTATATGATAAAGTTCAGAGAAATATTTTGGCACATGCTGCTCTGCCGTGGCTAAGCCAGACTGATGCAAGACAGGTCTCAGAGCCAAGGAAAGGGACTAGTAAGGACTTACAAGGAAATTCCCCATGGACTCTTTAGGTAGAGGGTATCTAGGAAGTGCGGTTCTCGATGCCTTCACAGACTTGAAAACCTTTGGAAATGCACCTCTGAATACTTAGCTGAACAGGGATTTGTCAGTGCTTTGCTGAATAGCAATCCAGACTATAGGGGAATACATAATACAGGGTAATTATTTCTTGTACCTTAAAAATTCCTACCCAGTTCCCCTTTCGCCCTCTCAGCAGTGGCAATTTATCCATGTTACATCCATGAGACCTGCTCAGTTCAGCTCCTTCTCCATTACCATGCATTTGGCAGGTGATATAAGGAATGTTTTGTTGTTGTGATAAACATTCTTTGTCATGATGTGGCGTTTTCAACTACCTAAACAAAAAAGTTCGTATCACACCTCCCAGCAGCCAAATCAGCCCTTTATTTGAGACACAACAGTGACAAGAAAATACGACAGCATAACCCCTCCTTCCCAATTACAGCTGTGGACAGCCACATGGATTAGCGCCAATAAAACATAAGTTTCTGCCTCCATGGAAGTGAAATAACTTCTATAGACTACAAATGAAGGAGGAATAAACAGAAATCATTGTCAGGTCTTGTAACTCATATTAGTGGTTGAATGTTGACAGTTTCCAAGGCAAGACGGGGCAGATTTCTAAACATATTTTTGAAACTGCAATACAATTGTCAGATTCATGTTTTTCAGCCCTGACTGTTCCAAAAGTCCTGAGTACACCATTCTATTTGGTCAGACATCCTCTTCCAACTACATAGTATGGAAATTATAGCATTGTCATGATTCCCAGGTCCTGGTCTTCTGCCATAGGCTGTGAACCACTGTCCTACATCCAAATGGTCTGGACAAGCACAGAACCACCCATCCCACATATCCAGAACTGGGGTGTTTATCCAAGCCAAACACTATGGCTGTCTCTACACATCAGCTTGTAACCAAGTTTGTAATGAATCTTTGGCAGCTAAGTGCTTAATTTACAAACAGAGCTCTAGTTTATGTTGTTGCAAGCCTAAGCCCTGTACTCAAGCAGCTGACAATTATTTTATGTCTGTAGAGTGAGAACTTTCAGCTCCCATACAATTGTAAAGTATGCTGCTTTGAATGTTACAGCAAGTTATTACCAGCAGCTTACATGCAGTGCATTTTCTTCTGTCCATTGTACAGCTGAGTGCTGCGATCCAACCAACTCAGGAAAAAAATTAAAATTTCTCTTATTATCTAATCTTTATTATCTTACTACAATCACTGCTGGAAATTTACAAAATCAGTTAATCCCAGGTCCAGGGTTTGTTCCACGAGACATTTCACAGCAAAGCAGTGAGTGAGTAGTAATCGGACTATCACCAAAACTTACCAATACCCACTTTAGGTAAGCTCAAATCCCATCTTGAGACCAGCAAAATTCTATTTCACCATTTATGCAAAGAGCACACAAGGAAGTGCTGGCACTAGACAATGCATCCAGCTGCTGGTGAACCTATCTATTTAATGCCAAAACACCATTCACTGTAAGCAGGTACCAGCTCAGTCAGAAGAGTTCCTGGTACAAGTCAGCTGTTTCTCCAGCTATTACACTGAAAATCTTCCATCAGATAACTTAATAACAGGAAAGAAAGCTGCAACATGGATACTATCACCTGTGAACCACAGAGATGTCAACACCCTAAATGGTTATAAGATGGAAAGAAGGGCATAATTACCCTACAGCAGTAGACATTCATGTTTTAGATTTTTTTTTCTGGCCTAAATCTATGAAGGAATGAATTAAATTATTTTTTCTATACTACTGATTAACCATCCAAAGACAAAATGCTGGCTACTAGAGCTTTGTTTTTTCCTTCTCTTTCAAAATATATTAGCTACAGTTCAGATACTTAAGTGTATAAATTCAACTAGGCATGTTTAATGAAAGCTTTACCTTCTATCACTGCGTTTTTTTAGGTAGAGAATAGGCAGTCTTTTACCCTTTCAGCATCATAATGAAAAAGTAACTCTTTTCATGGGATTGAGGAAAATACTGTGGCTAGCAGAGCCCTGTTGAGAGACAGATTAATTATCTACTTGGGTGTGCATGCAACAGTAAGCTTGTCACAGCAAAGGGAAAAAGAAAAAAGGCAATCACTTCGGGAAAGGTAGCAAAGCTGCTGTGCTAACATTCTCCTCCTTTAGACCTCCACACAGCCCAGTGTAATGAGAGGTATGGTGTGCAGAAACAGCAAGAAAGCAAAATCGGGCTGGAGAATTTGCTGCCTTTGAACAGGATTACTACTGGCAACCCACAGCTCTGCCTTTAACATAGAGTGCACCCCGCTCCATGGTCAGGAGTGGGGAAGCCACATTCAGAGTGGGCAGCCTATAAAGGAACACGATGCCCTTCCAAACTGCAGCCACAAACCAAAACAAGCACAACCAGTGCCAGCTTTCCAGGCACTAGATGTTGCGTGAAGCTGTGAATGGCCCAGAGACACCCAGTGGTTGACTCGTACATCACAAGCACGTGTGAAGAGTGGGAAAGTTAGGGCAGCATCCCCTCAGTTCACTTATTTAGTACAGCCTCAGGCTGGCATGATGCTTCTCTGCTCATCTCCAGCTCTCAGACTGGGTGTGGGAATGGATAGGGAGGTCTAGGAGAGAGACCTGACTCTCAACGAGTCACAAACAGCAAGAAAGATTGGGGGAAAGAGGAATCTGCAAGATTTCAAACTACTCTTTCTCTTGCACTCATAGATGCTACTGACATCCTCTGGCCCTTCCTCAGGAAGTTCCTGCAGTCAAGACTGCCTTATTTAAGGTGTCTGATTGAATCTGGGTAACCATTACCTGCAGCCTGAGATACAGGCAAGTGGTATGCCACACTGAAGGTCAACTGGCAGGGAATGCTCCTTGTTGAGCTGCCATGGTAGCCAGCAGCAGCTGTGCTTCCTGACTTAAACCAGAGTTAATGGCCCACAACAACTCAAGATACACGCATAGAACAAAAAGCATCACCCTTCACATTACTAACAGCATCGGACCAGGCTCTGTACTAGGAAAAAAGGGAAAAGAAAAACAGATTCAACTCAAAACAAGGTTTTAGCAGCTCCACAAAAGTATAAGCGAAATTTGCTTTAACCCAAGTAGCAGCAGAGCTGCAAAGGTGACATGCACAATGGGTGTCCATTAACTGCTCCCCAACACTAGGCTTGACTCCAGCCAACCCAGCTTTGGGCACTCATGAAATACCCAAGTTAGGCAGATCATCATAGTGGGCCGCCTCTAAGTAAATGAAGAGGGATGGACCCCTCTTCCCACCAAGATGAAAGTCATCACCTAGACATTGTCGTCTCTCAAGCTCTTATTTCAGACCCATCAACTAAGTGACATGAATCCAAATGAAGGGCTTTTAAGAACAGCTGAATTACAACAGGGTCAACTAAACTTTGCCTGCACTATTGAAATCTAAGTAGCAATGCTCAATTCAGATAAAAGTAAAAGGTGAAAGCACAGTACCCTCCAGAGAGACACAGAAACGAATGTTTGTGGCTGCTTCTGGAAAACAGAAGGATAAAATGCTTAAAACCCATACCACGTGCACAAAGATAAATGCAACCTTCAGTCAAGTTCCAGCAAAGAAAACTTTTTATTTATTTATTTATTTTAGAATTGAATTGTCATTTTTCTAAGGAAACAGTGCTTTTTGGAAATAGCAACAATATCATAGCAAGGGACAAACATCATGTAAAAGTAATAGGTCAAGTGCATGAATGCATGACCCTACTGTGATCATACTGCCTAAGAGATTTCAGAACAGTTTCGTTCCCTGACAGAAAGCTCAGACATGCCGCAGCACTGGCAACCCAGAAACACCACGGTGACTCATGCATGTTCCATGAACTCAGATGCCATGGGGAAACAACAAAGGCATCAAACAGGACACAGCCTAGCCAAGTAGATGCAATATGGCAGCACAACCTGGACTCGAGCCATAGCTCCTTACACTGACTTGCTGAGCATTTCGCTTTCTGCCCCGCTTCTCACAGCCCGTAAATTAAGCCCTGTTTTAGCAGAAGTCTGACCTACAGGTATTACTGACCACCAGTAGGTGTTCTCAAAACACAAGGTGATCATGGCATACTGATGACAAAAAAAACAGCACAAGGAGATTTTATGTTCCAGCACTCCTGGTCCTGAACACAGAGCGGAAGTGAAAGAAGTTCAGACAGAGCAGCTGTATAAACCTGAGAAAACAGAGGCAGGCAAGGCTGATTACTGAGAACAGCATAACTAGCATGAAATCAGAGCACAAACAAGCTTGGAAGGCTTAAGGTCCTCTTGCAAGCAGAGGGGAACTAGCCCCCTTAAATCACTCCCAATACCTGCTCTTGTGCTCTGCCATCAGAATTGGCAAAAACAAAGTAAGAAGAAACATGTAAGGGATCAAACTAGGTCAGCTGCAACCCCCTTCTCTCAGCTGCTCAGAGCTCCAGCATACAGAAGAATTTGCCGCTCTTCAGCTCTGCCCATGCACCGCTCTGTCACTACCACCTATATGACTCAAATTTGAGGTACTTGCTCCACACTACTGTGCATCCAGGGACACTGAGACTCACACACTCAACTTGGCTAGTGACACATACAAGCAGCAAAAAATTAAGAGGGAAAGTTCCTTCTTCTCCCTTCCTCCTCCTGTGTCATTAAAGCCTTATCTTTTTTTCTGTGAAGTTTTTAAAAAGAGAAAACCACTCTGAAATTAACTGGGAGGGGTGTAAAAAGTGCCTGGAACAAAATACCATATGTGCAATGCTTCTTCTCCTCTTCCACGAGCTGCAAAAGTAAACAGCACCTTCTCTGGCAGAAACGACAGGGATGTCTTATGTAATGGGGGGATGGAGGGAGAGGGAAGGGTCAGGAAAAACACACCTTGTCCACAGTTCATAAAAGAGCCGCTTTCAGCAGCCATGAGCAAGAAGGCTGCAAAAGTGACAGCTTTGCTACCTCCCTGCCCAGCTGGCGCTCTGACCTGGCTAGAAGCAGCATCCAACACCACAGGAAGGGCTGGCTTTATTTCTGATACTGCTGGCCAGTGGCCTCATACACAGGATGACTAGGCACTGCTTTCCTCACAAGTCATGATGGGGCAATTTATTTTCATTGGCATGAGCAGAGGACAGTCAGTCTGATCCACCCTGCAGCAGTAGGACACTGTGAAAGGCAATTTTATATGTGTACATCATGCAGTCCTAACACAGTATGCACATTACACATCCCGGTCTTAGAAGGAGAACATTTAAGATAAACCTTTGAATTCAGAAGATGAACTGATGCATTTACAGTCATAATCTTCAACCTTCATTCCCCACCAACCACATGCTGCTACATCAAAGTAAAAGCCTGGTTTGACTTCCTTCATGACTATCATCTTCTCATTCTCTTTCCACAGCGGTCTGCCCTGTAAAGTCACAGAAGGATTTTCCCACCCCGTTGACATAATTTCCTCCATGTTACACCCAGTTCAGGCCATGCCACTCAGCACAAGCTGCAGGCTGAGTGCTGGGTAGAACATAACAGATCCATCCCAATCCAGGGATCCTTGCAGACATCAAGGCTTAAGCAGCTATTACAAGTCAAGGACAAACTAGGGAGCAGAAACTTTATGTGCATCTGTTGCAATGCAAACTGTTCCACAGCAAATCTAGAAACTACTAATAGTCACACTCAGCTCTCACTCTCTGCACACAGTTAGGCACTTACAGTCACACGTGCTAAACACCCATCAGGCTTTTGCATCCTCAATGACTTCTTCCCTTTCCAGTCCCTCAAATCTTTAGTGTCCACTCTGATCCTCAAGACTTAATAAACAACAAGGCAGCTCGTCATACTGGATTTCAGAAAGCCTTCTTTCACCTCAATACTTACAGCTTCCAGTGAGCCTCTTACACATCAGCTCTTCCAAACTGTGGCTCAGAAACAGGTCCTGCTTGCCAATATCCATGCAGCTGACCAAATGCTTAGCTCTACAGTAGCACTATCACATGTAAATCCTCACATGCGTCAAATGTAAACAAGAAGTTCTAAGCTCAAAAAAAAAAAAAGAAAGAAAGAAAAAGAACTCCAAACAAACAACTTAAATGACTGCTAAAAACATCAATAGATCAGCTGCAATAGCAGCACTTTGGAGAGAATTTTTCTGGGACTTTTTATTATTACTATTATCTTATCTCCAGAAGGCAAGCCAAGAAAGGAGAAATAGATGGAACCAAGCCCTGCATCTGAGCAAGCCCTCTGCAAGCAAATGCCGACACGTTTCAGGGCTGGCAGAACATTGTGCTGAAATTAAGTGGTGTGGGCTCTGACGGAAACACAATTTTTTAGACCTGGTATGAAATCTGTAATGCATGCCACTGAATAAAACTCCCATAGGCTGTACAGCAGCACCTAAATATTTGTCCTACTGCTGTTCATCCGTAGCTGGCACACATTCAGACACTACAAAGACAAAGCCAAACCAAAGCTCAGAGTGACTTTTCTACCTCCCATTTGCATTGCACTTTTCCCTCTAGGGATCTTGCACGGCTTGGTTTGGATTCCATCCCAGTTCAGTCCCAAACAGAGAGATGTATCAAACAATTTCTATACACCGATACATTTCATTTTAAATTTAAGTATTTGGAATTACTTCGAATGCACATTCTTGACATTTCAAGACTATGCTGGGTAATTTTTAATACACCCATTTTTTTACTACATGCTTACAGTGTAGGGCAGTTGGACTACAGTAAAACCAGAAAATTGCATCAAGACAGCATGAAAGCTCTTCGGGTAGAGTACTGTTTTCCCATGGGAAATTAAAACTTTCATCATTAGCTATTCAAAATTTGGTTGTACTAAATTCTGTCCACCATGACCAGGACAAAGCAGCAAAAAGAGAAGACTCCATGAAGCAAATAAGCTAGTTCTGGCTTTCACCCCTTTCACTGCAGACAAGGAGACAACTAAGTACCAAATGCCTTCAGAATGTGGAGCACATATGAAGGGTTAGAGCAACTTTGCAACTTATACAAAAGTTTGCCCAACAGAACTAGTCACAAACAGGCAAAGGCAGGGTTAATACATAACCACTGTGTGCGTATGCAGACATATATATACACACACCAACATACCAAGGAAATACCATCAGAAGGTGTCATCAAAATCATTTCCCTCACTGTAACAAATAACTTAGGCTGCAGTAAAGGATAGCTGGGCTCATCCACAGCAGCACCTCCCTTCAGAATCAGTACTGTGCATAGTAAATGGACCTTCCATTGCCAAAAGCCACAGGGTGCAAAAGCAGTCTGATTTTGGATGAATCCTTGCTAGGACTGGACCTGCAAAGGTAAACTGGATGCATAAAGAAACCCTAGGGGGGAGGGAAAAAAAAGCCAGAAAACAAGGCTTATTAAACTGTAAATGCTTTCAGACACAAAATCGTGTGTGTTCTTACACTTGCCAAAACAATAGCCCAGAACTGGTTCTCCTTTCTTAATACGGAACAAAAGAACCTGAAACCAATATTGTCGAGCAATGGTTCATCATGTGCCCCATGAATTAAGGGCTTGGCAATAACCCAGCAGCCACAAGGCTTATGACAGCCTTACCAGGAACTTATGAGAATTCGACTTCTTTCCAATAAGTCCCTTAGGCTCCCAGAGGAATCCTCAAACAGCTTTTCCAGCCCTAGGAGTCAGGCCAGTTGACAGAAAAAAGAAGATACCCAAAAGGCACTGCAATGACAATCCCACAGCAGAGCAGGAATGCAGGCAAGCAATAAAACTGATGCTAAGCAGATCCACAATAAACTGGCCCTAACCATAATTTGAACAGTAGGGCACTGCCAAAATGAAACGGTCATTTACTGACAAAGAAAGCAAAGAAATATAAAACCTCAATAGAACAGTAAGAGATCACAGACAACTTTCAGAAAGCCTACCACTGCATCTAGATGAAGAAATCTCCTCTTCTACTTCTGAGTGTAACTCTCTGTGTCCTCACCTCCAGCGTGGGAGCAGGATGTTCTGGGCAGTTCTCACTTTCTAGTATAAAGGTGTTCTATTAACCATTCTTCAAGTAAGAAATTCTCTTTTGTGACAAAAAAATCCTAGTCATCTCACAGTCCCTTTCCTCCAGATGTCCTGATTCTCTGACAAAGGAACAATGTCCTAACAACACTAACAGTGCCGGCAGAGCCACTGCAGCAAAGCTCCAGTTAAGAATGATGAAAAAGGGCATCACGCTGGCACTTCTCTACAGCAGCAATAGCTCTCCTGTGCTCCAAAAACCCTTCTCCCATCCATAAAGTGGCTGCACATGTGCTGGGGGGGATGCCATTCTTTTACCCCAATACCATTTTCTTCTGCAAAATAGAAGGGAAAAGTGCATTTGTTTAGCATGTATTTTTAGAAGATCAATTAAACTGACTCCACATAACAGGGATGTAGCTCAACAGAGAAGCAGAAAAACACTTCTCCTTTGCAGAAATGCAAATACACCCAAACACACTTCTGGCCCCAGTGAAGACAGGTGGCATCCTTTGTGTCACACCACCCATGGCTAACATTCACCCACATTACAGATAAACCACTGCACAATTCAGTTATTACAGAATTCACACACACATTAATCTTCAGAGGCTTCTCAGTATAAACAGGAAAAGCTGCCTTTCACAGAATACAAGCACTTTCGTAATAGTGAGTTTTTAGTTTCTCTACTAAGAATGTCAAGTGTCATAAATCAAGAAAAGAGGTGAAGCAGCATGACAAGGTCATACAGAGGGTCATGAGGAAAAAGCCCTGGCTGGGGGGGACATCCCAGAAAGAAGAACCCATGTCCCTGCCTCTCAGCATGCCACTCCTCAGGCCAGGTAGATGTAACAGTGAAATATGCAAACATGTCTTTGCTTACGCCTACTTGGAAAAGAGTGAATTTAAGCAATCAAAATAATTTAGGGTGTTTCAAAATATTTAGCATATCCTAAGGGAGAAGCGAAAGTGCTCTTCCAATAGTTTTGGGGAGAGCAGAGGTATATACACTTAAGTACCATTTTTAGATCAGGCAAGATTTTTAGGTTTGAAGGCAAGCTGCAAACAAAACTGCAAACCTTGATCTCACTGTTCTTTTTACTTAGGCCAAAAATGAATGCAAAACCCCAACCAAACCAATCAGCCCCCGGGTGCAGCTCAAGCAGCCTATTGCTCCAGGAGGACTTAACAATCACTACAGATAACCCACTCTGATCAGGTCATATGATTGAAGGCTTTCCTTTCTTATTCCCTCACACCACGACCAAGCAAAGCAGCAGCGGTATCAGATCAGACAAAGGAACGCTGCCCTTCAGAGCAGTCTCACGAGTTCCTGCTCCCTGGTGTGCACACGTGTGGGATTTTGCTGTGTGCAGCGGGAATGCGAGAGGAACCGTGCCACGTGTGCCATTACTGACTGGGTATAAAGAGGGAACACAACCGAAAAAAAACCAGGAAATTCAGAAGTTAAATTGGTCTTGTAATCTCACATTTATTAGAACTTCTAGACTGCTTAAAACCCCGTATGTTGCAGCATTCCCAAATACTACACATATGCCAAGGAGTGAAGAACTGCTGGGTAGAGGCAAAAGATGATGGAAAACTCAGTGAAAGTAAGCCCTATGCAGCTCAGTTCCAGCTCCACCATGCTGTGTTTCACCACTGTGCAGGCCTCAGGGCTTCTCTGCAGCAAGCTGGAGACTCTCCCCCAGTCCTGTGGCTACCACAATCCAGAGTTTCCCAACCCTCAGCTACTCCAGTGCCACTGTGTTGTTATTAAAATGCTGGAACTGGCTCTTGAATGAAAAGGAAATTCACCTGCAAGCAAAACAACTTCAAAATCTGTATTCATAAAGAATGTTTGAGAAATGTAGAGGCCTCTCTCCTTTACTCACTGAAACTTAACAGTCCTTGGTCTTTCATATAAAACATGCCGCAATTTCTTTCTTTCCTGCAGTGCAGTCACTGTGCATATGACTATCACTGTGTTACCTCAATATTTTTTTCACAAAGCACTTCTCTAACAAAAAGGAATTCACTGGTACAAAGCAAACAGTATTGCTTCTGCAAAATTTCATTTGAGAATCCACAGCTAAAGTGCAGGACCCCTACAGTTACCAGTTCTGCTGTGTGATAGCTTCAGCATCCCTTGTGAGATGAAGCATGTCACCTTAATGCACGCTTAAGGTGAGAGAATGACCAGGTTGATTGGCTTCATCACCCTAAGGACACAGAAAGTGACATACTTAATCTGATGAGAGACACTAAAGCAGTGCCTCTTAATATTTTATGAAACATTTGGCCGTTTTTAATTTTAAAAACAGCAGCTCAATAAACAATGCAGTGGAGCACTGCCTGTGGATGGCACCACGGGAGGTGCACAGCAGCCCACTCGGCTGAGTGATGATACCGAGTGCATTGACTCTGTCCTGCTCCCCACATCCGTGCTGGAAAGCCTGTGCACTGGGAGGGCTAAGGCTCTGTACGTCAACAGGGACTTCTCCAGAAATAGTTGTCTCTCACCAGAATGCAGCACATAGCAGCTCTGGAGCTGGTTTGGGACATCCAACTTCTATCTAGCACCTTAATCTGGACACAACAGACTGACATGGCCAAGCTGATTAAATTGTTTTAATCTGAAAAACTGCATTTTTTTCACTACTTGCTCAGTTCTGGAACACGGCTACAGACAGACTTAGATGAAACATAAAATCCCACTGTATTGCTACCATGTGCTTGCTTTAAGTTTACCTGCTTCCTTAAGTAGCCACTACTGGCCACTGTCAAGAGGTAAGGTACTCAGCAAGATAGATCTTTGCTCCTACTTATAACAATCACCATTCTGACTCCCATGAAGGTGAAAGAGCAGCCGAAAGAGAGATGGAAGAAAAACTCCAAGCATCAAATTTGAATACAGACATAAGTACCCCCAATGGCCCAAAGGACAGCCTTCAGCAGAGCCTGCTCTTTAATTCTGTGCTCCAAATACATCCATCATCACTTATGAAAGACTTGGAGATAAGACTTAAAAAATAAGTTAGAAAATGCCCCTACTCCTTTTCATTGGAGCTCAGAAACTCATAGAGGACAGGGTCAGCTCCTACAACAGGGCTGCCTTGCTACAGTCTCGTTCAGATACATTCTAATGGGAGAGGACCTGTGTATACACCCAAAGGAAGAAGTTCCCAGCCAAAGACAGGAAGCACATTGGAGACAAAAGCACATCCATGAGCTCAGTGGGAATACACATAGTCCTCTCACCATGGAAGACCATCACCTTGGGGCTTCTCCCTTCAGACATTAATAATTAATTGATGATTCCAGCCTCACCTCAACTTCACAGTCCATTCTTTACTCTGGAAAGAAAGATTCTGCAGAAATTAAAAGCATTATCCCAAGAAAGGGGATTATTTTGTCATCTGAGGACACTTGCATGGAAGAGCAGAGCTGATGGGTAGTCTTGTGATCTTTCTGATTAAAATGCTGCCTCAGGATATTACTCTCCCCCTTCAACATGAAACAGTCAATTAGGTTGTGATATATTCATGTAATAAAGGCTTTTTCTTATAAAATACGTCAATGCAAGACTAGCAATACTTTTACCTTGAAGTGACCTTACTAAGAAGAAACATGACAGATTAAACCAGTCTTAAACTAGTTAAATACTGGCATCTGAGGAAGCAGGAAAGTGAGGCAGTAGACAGGTATATTTTTCAATCCCTTCTCAGTGTTTTTATAAAAAAGGAAGGGGTAAAGGGCTTCATTTCCATGTAGAGCTATCTTACTCCTCCATTATTGATTTTATATACATGTACATAGAATTATAGAATCATAGAATCATAGAATCAGTTGGGTTGGAAAAGACCTCCCAAATCATCAAGTCCAACCCTTGGTCCAACTCCAGTCCCTTTACTAGATCATGGCACTCAGTGCCACAGCCAATCTGTGTTTACAAACCTCCAGGGATGGTGAATCCACCACCTCTCTGGGCAGGCCATTCCAATGCCTGATGACTCTCTCTGTGAAGAATTTTTTCCTGATCTCCAACTTAAATTTCCCCTGGCGGAGCTTGAGCCCGTGCCCCCTTGTCCTATTGCTGAGTGCCTGGGAGAAGAGACCAACCCCCANGCTCATGTTGAGCTTCCTGTCAATTAGTACCCCCAGGTCCCTTTCTGCCTGGCTGCTCTCCAGCCACTCTGTGCCCAGCCTGTAGCGCTGCTTGGGGTTGTTGTGGTCAAAGTGCAGGACCCGGCACTTGGCCTTATTGAACTTCATCCCATTGCAACCAGCCCATCTCTCAAGTCTATCCAGATCCCTCTGCAGAGCCCTCCTGCCCTCCAGCACCAATATACACATCAATCAGGGACCACTCCATAAATCTTACAAAGTTACCCAACACCACAACTGCTCACCATTTCCTCCTAGGTCGTTAGCAGGAGCAATTGCTAAATATGCCACAGAGCACATTAAAGATATCTTAATGAACACCCTGGATGCTGTCAGAGTCCCAAGTACAGAGCACCATCCCAGCATCCTAACTCCTGTCCAGTAAAGTGGAACAAAATCTCTGCCCCTTTCTCAAGTAATAGGCAGTGACTTTTATAGCTAACACTAGGATACCTTAAATAGTTTTATGGGAAAACATTCATATTTTTGGATGTATCTATGGGACTTCCTCATACACTCTTTTTAGCAGGGACATCTGTTACTCAATACATATATACTTCATCTAAATCCCACCCTCTAAATCCTTTCCATCAGTTGTCACTAATGAAGCTTTGTGTGCGAAACCAAGTGTATTCTGCCCCCATTAGGAAGCCAATTACAGCAGGAAAAACAAGCAATTAACAAGGTGCAAAATAAACATCTTGCCACCTGCCTTTTAATAGCAACTCCACTTCAAACAAGTCACAGTCTCAGCACAGCTTTCAGAATTGGCAACTGATATTATATATGTATTTATGCAGCAGCTGTTCTTCATTGCAACAAATATTACAGGCTTACCAGATAAGGTCAGCATATTTAAAAAAAACATATAGCAAGTATTAAAACCTGCTTTGAAGCCCTGAATGTTGCTTTTAATGAAATCAGCAGCATCAGGCGTGTCTGGTATTACAGTGAAGCTGCAGTCACATCCCCAGCTTAGAGAGATTTCTCCTCATTTCTACACGCTTAGCAGCTCCTGTATTTGTTTTGCTAAATCCAGAGGCCTGAGCAGCTATTAAACAGCATGCAGGGCAACTAACAAAGCAAAGGTCTACACAGCAGATGAGTCTTTCCTCCTTCCACCATCCCTTCCTCTCCATGGCTTTCTCCACCTCCCTACCACCACATCACAAAATCCAATTGCATTGCAGGGCAGGGGGGACATAATGGGGTAGAAAGCCACCTACTCAAAAAAGAAAAAGTATTTCAAGGCAAAACCAGATCTAGATTCCAACTTACTTTTTGCTCCTTAAGCCTCCATGCTTTAGAGGGGAAAGGAGGGAAATCCTTCCAAAGTTGCACTAGCTAGCTCCAGAGGGAGCCACTTTTCACTCCCTTCTGTGGAACAGGATGAATGTCACACTTTTGAGTAGTTAACCAAGACTAAAGAAAGCCCAAGAGTAAATCTGCAGGATTTAATAACTCTGTGAGTGCATAATGTACCTGAGAAAACAGCAGCCAAGCTTTATCTTGTGTGTTTGTTTTTCAATCTTCCCCTCTGCTCTGGCTCTCTAGAGTTACATATTTGTTACACTTTTCATGTCACATTTCAGTTCCTGACTAATGTCCAATTTAACCACTCATTTAAAGATTCGTTCAAGTCTTTTCCTCTTAGAGTTCTTCCCTCTCTGGCTTTGTTGAGATCTGGGGAGTAAAACACTGAATATGGTGCTTTTGCAATCACGTGTGGGATTCTGGGGTGTAAGCTGGAGATGGAGTGAAAACAGATCCTTCTCTAAATGACCACAGGAAGAAACAGGAAACTGAACTTTTAACTCCAAACAGGGCCAACAGGGCTACCCACAGTTTTACAGAAGGCTGCAAGTCCTGATCAGTAGTAATAAAACAATCCTTCGCTAAAAAAACAACAGTTCTCCGCCCTTGAATACAACTGCTGCCTCACTGGCAAGTCAGATCCTGAAAGATCCATGTCTTCAGTTCTGGTGATTATCTACATACATACAGAATAAGCAAAGTCTGAAGAAGGGGAACAATGACAGAAGGTGAAAAGCAGTGAAAGGTGAAAATTTTCCAGACTTGCAAGGGTGCACACCTAAACTCGACTTATGGCAACCCAAAAAGCGAAAAAAAACTTCTCAGCCACCTTTTCTAATGTTACCAGTACAAGAGCAGAGATCCCACAACTTTTTCCTACAGCCCTAATTACAGAGACAAGGTCACAAAAGACACAATCCGCCAACATGAGCTGCAGGAGGTCATATGGCCACTGTAGCTATAAAAGTATTTTAAGAGTAGTTTAGTCAGTCAGGTCACTGACTGACTCTATTTTTGTCTGTTTTTTAAACAAGCAGCAGTATTTTCCCTTACATTTTGTGGATGGGACAACAGGAAGCAGGATCTACTCCTTAGTCACCAGCCCAGTATTTCAGCAACCACCACCACCAATGCTATGGAGCAGTCATGCAATGCCTTGCTGTGTTTCGTAGGTCTGTATCCAACAAAAAATGCCAAGAAGGAGCCTTAGCCCAACAGTGATGGTGGGACAGATTATTGGCATCCTTCAGAAGTTGTTTGGATCACAGGAAGAAGTCCTGCCCTACATTAACCAAGAAGTGGGATGTATAATCTGCAATGCCCCTCAACAAAACCTCACATGACAAAAGCTGTTCCAGCTGCACATGGGGAAGGCAGCCCACAGTTCTCACACTTACTTCATCAGTTCTAGGGCAGCCTCTTCTGCTGAATGCTGAGGAGGGCCCCAATGGGTTTTCCAACCAGAAGGCTGCCTGAAGACCCAAAGAATCAACAGTCTGGAGACTGCTGCTTGTTAAAGGTGGCAAGAGACCAGAATTTGGACAAGAACTTACTGTAAGAAAGCCTTGTAGTTCTATAATTAGTTCTAGGAGACAGGACTCCAATTCTTCCTTCAAGGATGCTTAGAGACCTCTAATTCTGCAGCTCTTCCAGACCTCTTCAGAAGGATACCCGAAGAGACCAAATTTGACTAAATACTAAACTACCAACAGCTGAGTGTCAACAGTACCCAGCTCACCTGAAAAAGAGTTGAAAGGCAGCAATGCCACAAATGGTTCACACTGCAGAGTCCCCCTAATCAGTGTGAGCTACAGCCCATAAACACTGACTCTGATTCCCAAGTCACATGTTCACATTACCCCCGCCCTACCTCAGCCCTCTTAAACAGATTTCTGTGGTTTGGCAAATGGTCAGATTAAGTAGAGGATACACGAAGTTAAGCAGAGAATGTTCTCAGTATGCAGCAGTATTTGCAGGTCATAGATTATAAAAATCCTTACAATTTCTAGAATCAAAGAAGCTACAGCCATAAAAGACTATTGGTTTGCTAAGTCGATCACCCAGCCAAAGCAGGTTATCCAGAAAAGATATGACAAAGTTAAAGTAATACTGTGTGAACAAGCTGAATAAATTTTTATTTGAAAAAAAAGACAGTAAGCAAAGTCAGATATATGAAGTGGTCTGAAAGTTAAAATTCAGTTTTGTTTCTAAGAAATAAGCAAGCACATTTCTTCAAGGCAGCTATAAGATGCTAACCTAATGATGTGGCTTTGCCATGAAGCCCCAGCAACAGTCCTCCTTTCTTGCTCCCAACTGCAAATTTCCATCTCCAAACACAAATGTCTTTCACCACACAGTTCAGTAAGAAAATTACTTTGGAGCCCTGGTGCTGAAAATGCATCAAAGCACAGTCTTCAAATTCTCAACCCCCCGAAAAAGAAATCAAAGGAGAAAAAGAAAAGACACAGTTTGGCTCCCGCTGGCCTACAATGACAATAATGATAATAATCTAGAGGTTGCAGGAGGTGCCTCTACCCGCCATGCCAAGTCAATTCGCTCCCTTCACAACTGTGTATAATTGTCCCTGGGACTGCAAAAATTACTGTCTTTTCACTCACAACAGTATTGCAAAAATGCTTTCAAACAACCTCAAGCCCTTATTTGTTAAAACAAAAACTATCTGCTTTTTTACGGTTCATGTTAGGTCTGGCATTCCTGTGCAGAGGGTCAATAATCCAGCCGTTCAAAAAATAGTCACGAAAGGCGTATTAACATAAGCTGTGCATTAAGACACAATTATTTATATGCCTGACAGTAATGGCTCCGCGCTGTGCACTGTATCAACTCAAAGATACTTTAGCAGGAAAATAAAACACTTTGGGAGAATTTCTGCTCTCCCAAGGACAATTAGCATAACACCAACGCTGAAACGAGACAGCAATAAGGACTGACAGAGTAATGCTTCATCCCAGTGCCTCCAGAACAGCAGTGCCAGTCCCCAAAGTTTGTACCCATGACAGCACGCTTCCCTCTGCTAAGCGCACACCGCCCGTGCCTAATGCTTCCCCAATCCTCAGATTAATGAAACGCAAGTAAGCAGTTTCAAGATGCATTACCCTCTGCTACCAAACCTCCCCGGCGCGGGGCGCCCCGTGAGATCGGCCGCAGTGCCCGCAGCCACGCACTGCCCCAAGCCCGGGGAGCTGCCCTGGTGCTCAGACACAGCCAAGGGCTGCTGTCCGTGCGGGCTGTGCCCGCGGCGCTGCCCCGCACAGCGCGGAGCCCCCGCACAGCCCCGGCAGGGCGGAGAAGCACCGCGAGTCAGCGGGCGGCGTCGAGTGCCATCCGGCCCCGGAGTTTGGAAACTCTCGGCAAACCCACCGACACCGCAGCGCCCACAGCTTGGCCGGGGCTGGAGGGCGCGAGTGGCTCCGGAGGGAGCGACAGCGCCGGTCCAGGCTGTGCCGAGCCGGGAGCATCCACCAGCGCCAGCAGGGGCTGTGCGCTGGGCTGGGCTGGGCTGTGCCGCCGTCTCCCGCCTCGGGACCCCGAACCGCGGGGGCACAGCCCCGACACAGCCCCAAAAACGCGGGGAACAGCCCCGAAAGGCTGCGGCGCCGCGCCGACAGAGTCGCGACACGGCGACCGCGGCGGGTCCCACCGTCCGCCCTCCCTCTGTCCCGGCGGCCGCCGCTCCGCGGGGCTCGGACAGGCTCTCCAGCGGCGCAGACACCGCGCCGGCTCCCCTGCCCGCGGCGCAGCGAGGCACCCCGGCTGAGCCCTGCAGCCCTGCCCGCCGGGATGGACCCTCCGCCGGGATGCCCACCCAGCCCTCCGCCGGGATGCCCTACCCGCCCCTCCGCCGGGATGTCCCGAGCGCCGGGATGCGCACCCACCGCTCCGCCGGACGGGGCTGGCGGTGCCGCTCTGCAGCGGCCACCAGTTGCGCTTCCCGCCCCGGACGGCTGCGGTGCCTCAGGCAGGAGGGGATGCGAAGTGTCTGCGCTGCCGAAGCCCCTCTCGCAGTGCAACAAGTGTCGGTGGCGGTGTCAGTGCCGGTGTCGGGGCGGGGGCGGTGGCGGAGCCGC